>NEWO01000347.1:1227667-1239019 GCA_003013225.1 Phalaenopsis aphrodite | reverse complement strand
ATTATTATCATGAATAAACAAATGTCTAATGTAGAAGACTCGTTGTCAATCCTAACAGCTATAGTTACGAGACAAAAATAAACCAAAACTAATAGAAAGGTTCGGAGAAAGACTCCGGGAACAGAGCAATCATCTCTCTGAAAGAGTAAGGGTCTGTTTGGCGCAGCTTATATATGCGTTATGCGTTTTCGGAATGTTGGGGTGGCGTTTGCAAAACAAGTTCAAGCTAGCGGTGGAAATACGCGCGTAAGGATTTATATAATTACCTGTTGCTTCGTTCGCCGCTCCGAGCCCCCTGCGTTCCGCGTTTAGGGATAAATTATTACTCTGCTGCCCTCTTCGATCCCGTCTCGTCGTCGTTGCCCTAGATCTGCGATCAGGCTCCCCTAATCTCGTCCCTGCTCCTCGATTCCATTTGTGATCGGAATCTTGGATCCCGTGCACCTCTCTGCTCAAAAGTTCTTTGAAATTTTCGCAGGTATCGTCCTTCTAAAATTTTTTAACTGTTGGAAAATGTTATGATCGTTGCGTGAGATTGTTCGTATGAAATTTTTTAAGTGTTGGGAAATGCATGTGATCTCGTCTCTGCTCCTCGTTCGTCTGAAATTTTTAACCTGAAATTTTTCTTCAAAACGTTGTCTGGGATCGTGGTCAAAATTTTTTAGCTATTGGGAAATGTTGTTATATGAAAGATTTATTTTCTTCAAAACATTCTCTGGGATGCTCATTTTGGCAGTGTTGGAATGCAAAGATGTTCCTTTTGGGTGAAATGTTGTTTGGCTGATCTTTATTTGGCATTGTTGAATGTTGTCATATGAAAGATCAGTCAACTATTGTTTGTCTGATCTTTATTTTGGCATTGTTGGAATGCAGTGAAATTTTCTCTATTGTGGCAAGTTTTTAAATTGCATATAATCCAGAGATGTTCCTTTTGGGTGGGTGATTTTGGCACTGTTGGAATGCGTTAGAACAATCCTATACATGGAATAGCATATATCACATTGTTGGTTGTAATGAATGCTCTATCAATTACATGCAATAGCTGCAATATGTGGTTGACAGTATTTGTTGTAGTGTTTGGTTTAATAGCTGCATTGGATGAGCTGCAGAAAGCTATATTGGTTGATAGTTTTTTCGGGTTAGTTGTCTGTACTGGTTACTAGATGCAGAAATTTGTATTGGCTTTAGAAGTTTGAACTAGTTACTAGCTGCAGAAATTAAAGATGGAAGGTTTTGATGCAGCAGCCTATATTGTTGTTTCTGGTTTTACCAATTTGATAGCCATGTATTGTTGTTTCCGGTTTTGATGCAGAAATTTTTTTGGAGTTTTGGTTTTAGGAATTTCTGCAGCTTGTTTATTTAAGAGCATGTTGCAGTAAGCTTACACATTTGAGAGCTTATTTTTAGCTATGTAATTTTACAGATTTGCTTAATAAAACTTTCGTGAATTGTCTTCTGTGGATGTAAGTCATTGGTCGAATTACATAAATCTCTTGTTTACCAGTTTTTTTTTTTTTTGTAAATTGAAACATTGTGGAAAAGATGTTGGTTGTCGATGTTTATTTATAATATGTTCTTTTAATTTTAAATTGCAAAATATAATTTCATAAGTTGTGGAATTGATATGGATGAAGTTGGGCTATTTTTTTTACACATTTAGCAAATACTTATTTTCTTTTGTTCCATAGAGTTCAATGTCTAAGACGTCTGATGGGGGTCACTCCGCAATGTGGGATAAAGAAGTTATCAATATATTTTGTGATCTATGTATTAAGAAAATTGAACTGAGGAACAAACCAACTACGTATTTTAATAAGGATGGTTGGCAAAATATTACTAAGAGGTTTAAAGAATTGATTGGAAGAGATTACGACAGACTTAAATTCAAAAACAAATGGGACCAATTGAAGAAAGAATGGAAAATATGGAAGAAGTTGAAATGTGGCTCTACCGGATTGGGTTGGGATCCCGTTAAACGACTATCGATGCTCCAGATGAATGGTGGGCTGAAAAATTGGAGGTACTAAATACAAATGTCTTTTCTTAATTTCATTATTTTTTAGTTAAAGCCTAAACTCCTCTAATAAATGTCTTATATTCTGGGTAATGTCAACTGCTAAAAAATATAGGCAGTGCGAAATTGAGCCAGAGTTCGAGGAAAAACTAGATATAATGTTTAAGGGGGTTGTCGCGACTGGAAAGAATTCATTCAACCCAAGTGAAATAGGATTTTTAAGAATAACAGATGACTTGCCACCTGAACATATCATAGCTAATAATTAAGGTCTACTATTAACCAAAGGAGATTGGAGAGTCCAGTTCCATGTCCAAGAGGCCTAAGCTTGGCAGGAGGACGAAAGAGAAGGATAGATTTTTTAAAAGCTCATTTCATGAACTAATTGCTGCTTTTTCAGCTCCACCTCTCCCTGTCAGCACCATCTGGGACTGTGTTGCCATTTTAGACACTATTCCATAAGTAGCTGTTGATATACGCTTTCAGGCAAAATGTGTTAAAAAACTTAAGGACCCTACTCGTAGGCAACTGTTCATGGCCCTACGGCCCGAGCTGCGCCTTGAATATTTACGTGTTTTAGTAGAAGAATGAGACTGTTTTGTAAAAACCTGTCAGTAGATGTATTTCATTTTATGTAATTCATTTCCAGATGTTTTGTATTTCATTTGATGTATTGTATTTCCTGATTCTTGGAATTTCATTTTATGTACTTCATTTATTGATCTTATGTATTTTATTTGTCATTTTCCAAATGTTTTATTCACTAGATGTATTTCATTTATGTCATTTTCTGCTAAATTATTTCATCCTAATGAATTTATAACTTCAGGATGGATCCACTACGAGAATGTCGTAAAAGAATGACATAGGTTGCAGCAATAGCGATATTATTGTTGAAATATTACCACTCTAGCACTAGACGAATACCACGCATGAAGTCCTCATATGTTGGGGACAAATGGGTGGACGAGATGCTTGTTGGACATCCAATAAGGTTCAGTAGCATTTTTCGAATGAGTGCACCCATTTTTATGGATCTTCTACATGACTTATATTGCAACCACGGTCTCTAAGGTTCCTCTACAACGACCACAAGAAAGGTCTTGGCTATAACATTATATATTCTATCACAGAATAAATCAGTTAGAGGAGCTATAGAGCGATTTCAGCATTCCTCGGAAACAATTAGTTGATACTTCTACAAAGGTATACAAGCACTTATGAGCTTAGCAACGCAAAACATTAAGTCAGCCGATACATCGTTCGCAACTATTCTGAACAAATTGCTAATGATCCCCGTTACATGTCATATTTTAAAGTAAGTTTGATTAATTTGTTACCTTTACTTCAATACCTGTGAAATTGCTAACTATGAGTTACAGAACTGAATTGGAGCAATCGATGGTACGCATGTGGATGTCCGACTACAAAGTCATAAAAGGATCACGTATATTGGTCGGAGTGGTAAAACTACCCAAAATGTGATGACAGTGTGTGACTTCAACACATGCTTAACATTTGTAATGGCGGGGTGAGAAGGAAGTGCACATGACAGTCGTATTTTTTCCTATGTAACTAGAAATCAAACACAGTGTTTTCCTCACCCACCTCCAGGTTTGTTCATCTTAATTAAATATCTTTTTAATTACATTATTTATTTTTAATTAATATTGTCTTTTATAACAGGAAAGTATTATTTGGTAGATGTTGGGTATCTGATTCTAAGGGGCTACCTGAAACCCTATCCAGACACCAGATACTATATTCCTGATTTTAAGCGAGCAAGTGGCACGATTCGTGACAAAAAAAATGTTTAACAAACGACAATCCTCTTTACGATGGGTTATTGAAAGAACATTTGGAGTGTGTAAGAAAAAATGAGTTATCCTACGTGATATGCCCTCGTATCCATTTCCCAAATAAGTGCATATTGTGGTGGCCACTATGGCACTTCACAACTTCATCCGATGAAATCCCTCTCATTCAGATACAAACTTAGATATTGTTCATGATGATCCAATTATTGACTCCCTAGAACCTTCAGGATCTCTAGCTGATAATGAGATCGAGGCTACTGAATATGAAACTTATGACGGTGAGGGTGCAGCCGAGATGGCTGCTCTAAGGGAGTCTATAGCAGATGCTATATATGGCAGCTAATCCAGCAAGTCTTTCTTTTCTTCGTATATATGTAAATCAATTTTTATGTGTATTTTATTTTTTTGGGATAAGTTCTAACATTCTTTTTTTTTATTTTTTTCGCAGTCATACAAACATGTCTTCTACGATATCAGTTACAGACAGAGGTATTTTATGTTATTGTGGACTACCACTTCCGTTGCTCACGTCACGTCAGTCTCATAGCTTTGAGAGGCAGTTCTACGATTGTGTCAAGGGTATTTCAGCTCGTTGTGGTTTCTTCCGGTGGGCTAAAAGTCTCACATATCACACTGCCAGCAGTCATGGGAATCCGATGTTTTCCCAGGTTGATAGTGTAGATGAGGACAGACGTAGCCAGAGTTTGAAATTAAATATTTTAATATTTCTCATTAGAGTTGTACTTATCTTTGTTCTTTTTTTATTTATTCTGGTACTCACGAGAGTGTGAGAACTGTATGTCATCTTTTCGAACTGATCTATGATGATTATATGTGTTTGTATTATATGTTTCTGTACTACCAATAAGCTATTCTTAATAAGCTGGCTCAAACAGTTTTATCAGACGGACAGGAATGTCATTTAACCATCAATAAGTTAATCTGAATAAGCTGCCCCAAACAGCAAGCTAGATTATTCTGATAATCTACATATTATCATATTATTAGAATAATTTGTTTATCAGCATATTATAAATAATTAACAACTGAGCCAAACAGACCCTAAGTCCAGCGATAGTAGAGGGAAGAGGAAGTTGGGTTTTCCTGAAAAACAAGATCTGTCAAAGACAACAGAGAAAGTTACTGATGTTGTTGAAGAACATCCTGGAGAAGATGATGTTGATGTTAAAGAGAGAAAAAATGAGAATTTATCTGCACATGCCCAAGATGCAAAAGAGCTTGAAGCACCAAAGGGGCAAGAGACAATAAGAGATGCACAAGATAATGTTGTAATTGTGGACAAGACACTACAAGTAAATCCCGACCAAGTTGAACGACCAGTACATGATGTTCTTGAGCCTCTGCCCTTGACGATAAAAAGCTCATTATATATTGTACCTTGTTATTTAAGTCGATAATCGGAAATTTAATATTTAATGATTGGGTCACTTGAATTATACAAGTCATACATCTATGTAATGCCGCAATATTGGGTAATCACACAAGTTTAATTTATCCATATAGATTTTACTCATATCTTCATTATACTCTCAATTCAAAGTATCATTTTATGTAGATGCATAAAAAATTTAATAGTGCGGCTTTCTTGCAACATATCATAAAAGAAATTAATAAGGATGTTCAAATCATATTATTTTCTATCATTGATAACCAACACTGGACTTTGTTAGTGGGAGAGCTAAAATTAAAAATGAAAATTATACGACTCTTTGTCCAATAATATTCATAAGGATGTTGTTCGCCAAGTTGTAAGTAAATCTAACACAATTTTTATTATCTTCGCACTGTTGGAGTCAATACCATCAGTAACACGCCATTACCATATCATTACCCCACCAACAACAACACACCAATAACACACAAATTGCACACCAATAACGCACCAATAATACACCAATAACACACAAACAATACACCAATACCACACCGTCAATAACACACCAATAACACACTAATAACACACAAACAACATATCAATACCACACCACCAACAACACACCAATAACACACCAGTAACACGCTATTACCACACCAACAACACCAAATAATACACCACTAACAAACCAATAACACAATTACTGCACCAATAACACACCACCAACACACCAATTACATACCACTAACACACAAATAACACACCAATAACCCACAAATAGCACACCAATACCACATCACCGACAACACACCTAATAACACACCAATCACACACCAATAATACTTCAATAACACATCAGTAACAAACCACCAACAACAAACAATACACCAATAACACACCAATAAGACACCAATAACACACCAGTAACACACCAATAACACAAAACTAATAACACACAAACAAGACACCAATAACAAACCAATAACACACCATTAGCACACCAACAACACACCAATTACATACCACTAACACACCAAAAACACACAAATAACACAAAAATAGCACAGCAATACAATAACACCAACAACACATCAATCACATATCACTAACACACCAATAACACATAACTAGCACACTAACACCCCACCACCAACACACTAAATAACACACCAATAACACATCAATAACACTTCAATAACACACCATTACCACATTGATAACACATCAATACCACACCACCAACACACCAAATAACACAACATTACCACACCAATAACACACCATCACCACAACAATAAATCAGTAATAACACATCAATAAACTTTGTAGGTCAAACTGTTTGTAAAAGATGTTGCTCATGCTTTCAGAGCCAAACTTGAGAAATGATCACTTACACTTGTTAAGGGTGTGCCCACTCAAAGCAATAGCGTTGACTGCGGCATGTTCATTTGCAAATACATAAAAAATTAGTACAGGCTCAAGGGTCGATTGGAGAGAGAATTTAAACTGGCAGGCAGATATGGAAAGATTTAAAACTGAATTTGCCTACAACATGTGTATCTTGTCCAAGACTAAATAATAAACAACTATTCCGTCCCTTAAGGACTTCACACATTGTATGTTTGAGAATTTAATAAAATGCAAATTGTGCAGTTCTTTAAATATATGTATATACATTCAATTTGTCCCATTAGAAAGTGATATATTTGAAAATATAATGTAATTTGTACAGTTTTTCGCATATACATCTTGTTGTTTGTTATTTGAATAGAAAATGTGGTGATTTTTAGAAACTATCTTTCATAATACTACTAAATAACATAAATAAATCCACATAAACATGAGTATCACACAAGTAAATGCCAATAACATTTGCATCATATGATGGGATACATTCAATTTGCCCCATAACACGTCAGTGCATATAACGCGGAATAACACATCAAATTTAAAAATAACTCGATTTAAATCGCAGGATAACACGTCAAATTATTAAATAACTCAGTTTAAATCGCGGGATAACACGTCAAATTATTAAATAACTCGGTTTAAATCGCGTTATAACACGTTGAATTTTAAAATAACTTGATTTAAATCACGACATAACACTGGAGGAATATTTCCCTAATTCGCGGTATAACATGATGGGAATATTCCCGAACAGTGTGATATAACAAGGGGAAGAGTCCCATAACACAACGATATAACACAAGGGGGAATATTCGCCTAACAACGCAGTATAACACGGGGGAAAATTATCATAACGCAATGATATAACACGAGAGAATATTCGCCTAACAAGCAGTATAACGCGTGGAGAATATTGCCCTAACAGTGCGATGTAACATGGAGAATATTCTCATAACACAGTGATAACACGGGGTAAATATTCCCCTAACTACACGGTATAACACGGAGAATATTCCCATAATATGTTATTTAGATGTTATAATCGTGTTATTGTTGTGTTATTTTGGTATATTAAAGTGGTATTGAGATGAATTGAAGTGTTATTGAGGTTTTATTATTGTCTTATTTGTGTTACTAAAACACATGTTGTATTCAGGTTAGTGAGGTGTTATTGTGGTGTTTATATTTATTAGTTTGGTTGTGTTTAGGAAATACTGTGTTTTTATATTATTGTTGTGTAATTATGATGTCATTTCATATGTTTATCAATTATTGAATATATCAATCAATCAACCATTGAATCAAATGAATCACCCAATTATTTAATAAAATGATTATATTAATCAACCATTAAATTAATGAATCAAATGAATATGTCAGAACTGTTAATGAACCACATTAACTCTTTAATATTACAAATATATCTCACCTATTGAATCCATCAACAGTCCGGCATATTCATTTGTTGGTTTAGATGCATTGTATTCTTGTCATAATAAAGAAATTAGGAGTGAAATTTTGGGAAAACATTTTAAATAAAAAAACAGTCTAATGCTATTAAATTTTCCGTTATATGCCACTGAATTTCAACTATATAGCAGGCTGAGATAATCTGACATTTCAAGTAAATTTGTCTCGCAAGGAATACCGAGTTCTCGGCTTGTTGATGCTTCTTGATCTTTTCCTACATGCAATAGTCTACGTCATTGTTGTCAATCGAGAACATAGTACTTCTTATGTCTATATCTAGATCAAAAGAAACAAAGAATCCATGAAGTTGAAGCTTTCTTAATCTTCATGGCATTCTGCATGATTTTTCTGATCCACTAGGATAATTGCAGAATTCCACTGAAATATGTCAATTCTCTCGAAATTTTGTAATTAACTCTTTGTTTTCACTATGCAACTATTAGAGGTCGTAGTTTCACGAAACATTTTAACTTTCTAGTTGACCAAACTAGAAATAAATTAAGTTCGGAGGTTAACAAACAATATAGGTCACGAAAGCACGAGAAAAATGATTAACCGAAAACAATTATAGAAAATTTATAATAAATCCACTACTTCCTATATCACAGAGACAAAAAAATACTTAGGCGCTCATTATGGAGAAAACCATAGCAAAAAACACCATATGAAAATCCATTGCAAGCGCCATCAATATGAAAAACTTACAAGAGCTTGTTTCCTTTGTAAAGGCAGTACATTTCCCTCTCATACAAACTCTCTCACAATTCACAAAGGAAAAACCTGTCTCTTCAAGATTTCCACCTAAGAATGAAAATAAAGCTCAAGAGATCTCTCCAAATCTCTCTCAAACTCTCTTCTTTCAGCCTCCAAGCCTTGTCTGATTCAGAACCACCCAAGAAGCCCTAAGATTGTATTTTAAAGCAAGAATCTTGGTTTGGTCCATTAAATTTCCTTCCTAAAGTGTTTATTGCGTCTGTTTATGGTGTGGCAATGCCACTAGACTACCTGGACTGGCATGGTCAAGCCGCCCTACTACACCATACGGCTTGGTCACCTCATTTCTGGCATGGTCGCGCCCGATTATGGCGTGGTCATGTCGCACCACTAGACCATATGGCGTGGTCACATCATTTCCAGCGTAGTCACGTTGGTCATGATCGATAAGTGGTGTGATTACGCCCCTTCGAGATGCTTTTCTGCTGGATTTTTTGTTCCAACTTGTTCGTAATCAATTCCTGCATCATGCACAACATGAATAAAATATCTTACTTAAGCGCAAAGATGTGATAAATAAATAAAATTATAATGTAAAATACATTAAAAAATAAGTAAAATCACGCAAACTTGATGTATGTTAAGGACTGAGAAGTGAGCAGTGATAACCGACAGAAAATTGGAAGCGGCGGAGGAGATTAATATTCAATCGGATCGTTTGTCAATCGTCGAACAAGAAGCTCGGGAGTTGCATGTAAAGCTGACAACCCTAAGGACCAAGGAGTTTTTAGTGACACTCTCCTCCCATCCACGGCAAGAAAAAATTTTGAGCGAGCTACTTCGGGCCAGCAACATCATGACGATTGACCGGTTCATTCGGTTGAGCCTTGTCAATCCAAAGTTTGAGGACTTGGATGAATTTGATGCATTGTATAATAGCTCAGATGGGTCTTTGGGAGATGACTCGCATGTAGGAGGTGATGGAGGGTCCACTCTGAACTCCAGTCAACCTTCTGAAACTTATGAGAATTTTTCAAAAAAAAAAATTTGTAAAGATATTTTGGTGTAAATGAAATCTTTTGCATAAAAAAGGCTTATACATTTTTACATTTAGAAATGAATGAAACTTCTCGGTCATTTTTGCATACCTTTGCTTCTGTTTATTATGTCACCTTTACTGCATTATTTTCTTGAAACAATTGTTTGGTGATGAACGTTGGTATTGGTTGATGACTCGGATCTATAGAAAGATCGTCGATTTTTTTTATGTCATGGCCCGACATAAGTCTTACATTATCTGTCTTATTTGCTCAGTTGTATTGTCGCCTCGGTCGGCTAACCAACGAGACTCATGCTGGGGTGATTTTCATTGCACCTTTAACGGAGCTTGTCACTACTGGATTGGGAACCACCTCCAAGGCTTTATCCATGTTGAGCTTTTAGATTGGCTCTTTGATGCTTGGCGTTATAGGTCGGATTTTGTGTTAGGACGTCTATGTCATCGTTGTCAGTTTTTTTATGATATTGGCACCTGGCTCGCGTTTTACATGCTTTAATGTCTCAGTTGTTTGATCGGATTGTTGTTTCGGTCGAGTCTCACCCTTCACCAGGACTTAGGTGGATATTATCACAATCATTGAGGCGATAACCACTAAAACTTACTACTGGGATGATTTACGTCGTACCATTAGCGGAGCTTGTCGTTACTGGGCAGGAAAACACCTTCAGGGCTTTATCTGATTCAAGTCTGAAGACCAAGATTCATGATGTGGAAGCTTGGTGGGCTATTTTGTCGAACGAACCTCTTTAGGGTCGCTGCCGGCAACGCTACTTGGATTCAAGTTCCCCAAGAGTCAATTGAACTTGGGAAAACATTAAAGGATTCATGCATCATAGCACAAATGATTAATTTTGATATGATACTCCCTTCATTTGCTGGGCTAGGTGTCAACTGCCCGGAATTGGTCGAGCATTATTGGATATCGTCGGTTCACTTTCTCTGAGAGTGTTTAGCCATTGGGAATCGGTAATCTGTTTTGTGATCTCACCTCCAAGCCAAAGCCACCTAGAAGACGACGAAATCAGATTTTTTGACTCCTGTAACTATTGTTATGCGAACTCCTTAGTGTGCTCCTTATTAGGAGGGTCTATGAAATGTATCTCTCTTCGTTGATGTTGCTTCCCTTCTTGTTGGTAGCATGTCTCATATTCATCACACATTTTAGGATGTTGAATCCAGATTTGTCCTAAGAGAGGTGCCCAAAGATCGAAGGGGTAGGAACCGCGAGGAAGAGGTAGAGAGACATAGCAAGAAAGAGAGGAAAGATAGTGCACACAAACTAGCCCCGTAGGGGCGAAATGGGGTATTCCCGAGTTCTGTGAAACATTTTATATATTGGAAATGAGGGTTACAAGAGAGGAGAGTAAATTCTCCCCACAGAAGATGAGTCTAGAGAAAAGAACTAAAAGCCCAAAAGCCAAAAAGTGTCTAATACATGTTATGACTACCTTATTTATAGAAGATAATGGGA
>NEWO01000347.1:1196940-1227259 GCA_003013225.1 Phalaenopsis aphrodite | reverse complement strand
GTTGACTTTCCTGATTATTGTTCCTTAGTGGTCTTAAGAGATCTTTGGAGGTCTCTAGGCGAGCTGTCGAAAGAGTTTCGCATTGATACTTGTTGGACTGTTGGGGGTGTTAGACATTTTGACCGGTCTTTGGTGTGGATGCCTATCCTTGGTCGGCCTAGGTGGCCCTTTGATCGTCTAAAATTTGGTCAGGTGGTTGGTACTCTACAGTCGGTCGGATTCATGAGGACTTGTGGCTTTTTATCTAAGGGGATTCTTGTTATTTACTTTTTGAACTGGATCATTAGATTGTCTCGAGATTCATGCAGAATATTTTTGGGATACAAACACCTTATTTATAGGTTAATTTGAATTGGTATTGTTACATAAGTTGTATATTTATGCTTTGTTTAAAAAGATAAAATGTAAATATTGTAACATGATTTGTAGTTAGATAGGGCTCTCCACCAAAGAAATTTTCCTCGGAATTGAAGTGTGCAAGGCAGCAGAAGCTGAGTAGGCGAGTAGTTGTTCATCACTTAGCTTGATGAATTAGTCTACAGGGTAAGTACAGCGATTTTGCTAAATTGAGTTTGTCAAGTCATCATTTAGGCTGAGTTGACTTGTGAGAAGTTCTAACTTAAATTCGCTCTTCTATGTAATCGGCTAGCATACTATCTTGAATTCAGTCATACACAGTCATTCGGCTATACAATCATAATCTTCAAATACTACCATCATAATATGATACTCTATTACATGTTAAAAAGATACCAACCAAATTAATTGCTTGCTCAAACAAAATATTTTAGTAAATTCTTTATAGGAAAACTACTTAAGTTCAACGTAATCATGAAAAAAGTGTTTACACAAGTTTTGATGGATTGGTAGACTGCTTAAAGACAAAACCAACATATAAGTGTCATTCAGCCACCAGGCTTGACCTACTGAGTTAAATCTACCGCACCAAAACTCTGCCCATTATGCTTAGTCTTTAAGTTATCAAAGTTTGAAATGTAATAATGAGAGCTGATTGATTAAATGTATGGAATAAAGCCATCTCCTGAAAGAGCGATTTCTATTAGGTATACATACAACTAGCAGGGCAGCAGTGTTCTTTATAACTTGAAACAAGGCCGATCTTCAAGAAGCTAAAAACAAAGGTTTTCATAGATTCAGCCTAAAATAAAGGTTAATCGTTAACAATAGATTTCTACGTACCCCATTAAGAAGCTTACGGCCATTGGTAGAAAGAATATTGACATAATTGGAGGCCATGAGAAAACCCATAAAGCACATTGTGAAAACCTTTGCAACAGGTAGTACTGCAAACTTCATCGTGTTGAATATGGATTCTCCTCGGACTGCTTGATTCTCTAAGAAAATGGAAAGCAGAGACGTCTTCATCTTGCCCGCCCTCAATACTCCCTATGTCAAGAGAAAATCTGTCTCCACAAAAAGCTCTGCAGCTAGGATCATGATTCTTAGCAACAGAGAAGCAACCTTTGCGAAATCCCTCAAGGATAAAATCAAGATTAGCTGCAAGATAACCAAAAGGTGTAAGGATCAAAACTCAGAACCGAAAACCAGTTTTCAAAAACCTCCAAAAGGCACAAGGATCAAAACTCAGAACTGAAAAACAGTTTTTAAAAAACCTCCCAGTTATTAAAATAACGGAATCCCATAATTCATCGCGGTTCAACTACCATAAAAAGTAAGAACTAGAACGTAAAGTCGGTAAAAAGATCATGCAGAAGTTATTGTGAAATAACTCAGCATTACAAAAGATACATTTGCACGAAAGAATCGAAAACCTGACCCAGAAAATCTTCAGTAATTAAGAATTCCGTCAACCTGAAAATCACCGTCACCATCAAAGATACCAAAAACCTTAAACAAAAGTAGAACATAGGCCGCAGCATTTGCATGCAAGCCGAAACCCTGATAACACCTCAGCAAGCACGTTAAAACCCAAAATATCGATTTCCTTTCCATAAAATGAAGATGAATTGCTTCCTTCGAAAATCACCTTTCGTTCTTCCGTCGAACGTAGCAATGGGAGCAAAGGCGCTTCTGCCACGCCGAGAAGCCCAAGAAAAATGCTGCCTGAAGAGCTCAGGAAGCAAGGACGTCTCCCGTTGTCTTCCTCCCCAGGCTTCTTTTCCCCTCCACGTGATTTGCTAGTAAGAGTTACGCACATCGGTTAGCGGGCGCCATGTTGGTGGCTATTAATATCTCTGTTAATGTTTAAAATGTAAATTAATATTTAAATTTTATTATGTACTAGGACTAGGGGCAACATTGGGAGAGAAACAGAAACGATTCCCATGATCCACCAGCAGCACTGGAAGCTAGTCTATCACTATTCAGTTCAATTTTAAGTTGTGGACACAAGTAACAAGGAAGAAGAAGATGAGAGTGTATGGCTTATGAGCATAATGGACAGCATTTGAGGTCGAGCGCTCTCATGTAGTTGTCGATAGCCCTAGCTCATTACTTGCTTAGCATGAGGAGCTTGTCAGATGGGTCATGATGATGAATGAAAAGCTCTGATGGGTGTGTGAAGGTCAGCAAATGGTTATAGATAGTCTAACACTTCTGACGGATAGTTTTGATCGTCGAATTAAACGGCATATGAGTGACATCGAGGAGAATGAGGAGGAGGAGCGACATGATGAGGAGAAGGAAGATTATGAATTTAACTCCAACCCACAGGATGAGGAGAAGGAATTAATATTAGAAGAGGTTGTAATTTAAATTAAGAGTGAGCTAGAAAATCAGGATGTCGCTATAAAGAATATAGAAAATCAGCTGGGGCAGATTATTAATGCACTTAACAATTTCCCCCCAGAGATTTTACCTAGTGACCCTGAGATAAACCCAAGGAGATGAATGATGAGCAATTTAAAAGTATTGAAATAGTATTTAGAAGAAAATTCAAGGATATGTTTCAAAAGAACTTTAAGTTGAGAAATGAGGATAAGGCAATTGAAAAACAAATGGAAAGAATTCCTAAGGAATTACAAAAACATATTTCCTCAACTTAGATAAATATAGAAAGATCACCTCTATCATTTACTTAGTGCCATGGAGAAGAATTGAAAGACAATCATGAAGAAAAAAGTAACCTAAAAGAATTTGATCCAGAATTTGAATTATTTAGAGAGAATCCGATCTAAAATTTGGGAGATCATGAAGTATCTTATAAAGATCCATTTCTTATAAATTTTAAGGATGATATTATTATGAAAATTAAGAAAATCACTAGAAGAATATTAGATCTAGAAAGAAATATGAGAAACAAGGATATAAATCAATATGAAAAGGAAGAGCTGAAAGAAAAATTTTAATACAAGGATTTTGTAGGAATCCCTAGATGTGAAAAAGATTGGGTGATTGATTAATGATTACTTAAATGGAATTTTGATTCAGGTGGAATCATTTGACGGGCCGACGATGTTAAACAAAGCGCTTTATGGGAAGCAACTCATAGTTATCAATGTGGTTTGATTTAGTGTGCTTGAGAGTTATGATTGTTAGTGTTGTATT
The DNA here is from genome assembly GCA_003013225.1 of Phalaenopsis aphrodite. Lineage (NCBI taxonomy): Eukaryota > Viridiplantae > Streptophyta > Magnoliopsida > Asparagales > Orchidaceae > Phalaenopsis > Phalaenopsis aphrodite. The sequence continues at coordinate 1,223,731 of NEWO01000347.1, read as the reverse complement.
GTGTTTGCTTTAGTATGGATTGATCAGTTTGATTGATGATTAGTAGATTTTTGAATTCTTAGTGGTTTGATTAGATCTTTGTGTGTCATGAGGGAGGTGATTCCTTAACATCTTATTATGGCTAGACTTATATTCTCTTGTAGTAGTTAGATTGACAAGTCCACTATGACTCAGGTCTCACCCGGACTTGAGTTTTACAAGAGACATCATCAATTTTACCAGTAATAATTTCATCTCAATTTTATTACTTCTTTTCTCTAACTTTGTTTTCATTTGATAGGAGTAGCTAACCTATTTGATGAGTAGCATGTGGATGAATTTACATTATCCTTATAACTGCTAGAGGTGCTTAATTATTGAGATTTGGTGATGCCTATGGTTGGTGCTCGAGAACCGAAATATCAGGGATAATCATATCTTTGATATTAGAATCTATAAAATCATTTATAATTACTCAATATATCTATGTAGTGATTTCGTTAGAAATTGCAAGCAAGTTAGTGAGATGTAATGAGTTAAGAGAAGAATTGACCTCATTTATTATGTGTTTGTAATTGTGTTACAATAATATAAGGATTTGGAGAAAACATAAATATATATGTTTTTATGCTTATACCTGTTATGCTTGTTAGACATTTCTTTCCATTTTATTGAACATGTTTTAGTTTAGATTTACTTTCTATTGCATATTGTTCTGTCCTGATAAATACTAGTAAATGTTTGTGATAGACAGCCTCATATTTTTTATATTGAATGTTATACATGTTTAAAATAAAGTTTAGGGTAGGAAGAAAAATAAATTTTAAAGTTAGTATGCTTCATTTTAGTTTAATATTATTGCAAGCATCTTTTAGGCTTGATTTACTTTCTCCTACAGTCATTCTATCCTGATTATACACTTATATAAATTTGATAGGATGTTGTAGTAGTTAGCAGATTCAACTTTTACTTTTTCTTCCTACTACATTTTATGGACTTAAGTGTAAAATATTTAAAAATTAAGTTTGGGGGGAAGAAAAATTTCTTTTAAAAAAAAGAAGCAAACTAAATTTTATTTGTTCTCAATTAACTATTATTTTAAAATTAATTTAACTTGACCTTGGATATTAGAGTTTAACTTTAAATGACTATATTTTTGTTTGTAAATATTATGGTAAATTTAGGTAAAAATTTTTAATAACGAAGGTCAATTGTAAAGTTAAAGATATTTTGTATGAAAGGATAAGACTATGTTTTTCTATTTAAAGTAAAGGAAATTGTATTTTTGAAGTCTTAAAAATTTTAGAGTTTCATGTAGGAAGGAAAGAATGAAGCTTTATGAAAAATCATAAACTAATATGAATTTATAAAGTGAAGAAAGGTAAGGAGTTTTGACGTTAAGAAGGGGATAGTAAAGTTCAAAATTTTTAAAGTCTATCCATATATAATAATCCTCACTTGAAAAAGAAAAATAAAAGAAATGATTGAAAATATCCTAAAAGAAAAAAAGAAGAAGAAGAAATAGAGAGAGAAGAAACGACAAAAAAAAAGAGAAAGAAAAGAAAAAGAAAAAAAATGTGAAGAGAAGCTTGAGAAGATGCCTAATCAAAAATTGGTTTCACTTGAATCAACTTAAGGAAAATGCTTTATTACATTTTATAAACTTGTATTGGAGTACTAGTAACATTACTAGTAAAGTTTTCATGAAGTTATTTTTCATATGAATGTTCTAAGTATCATTGATATGACAAATTGCAATTCTTCTTGAAATAAATAAAGATTCATAAATCTTAAATTTGATTACTAAGTACTCTTGGATATAGAGTTTGAATCTAAGTTATTAAAGGTTTTTATTAAATATTACTATTTTATTTATGAAACTAAAGTATAGAAGTTTATAAGTTAATCTCTATCCTAAGTTATATTTTTATGTAGTAAAAGGGTTACTTGAGAACAAGTATCGTTTAAGTTTGGGGGATTTTGATATGCCTAAAAATTAACTACTTTTTTATTTATATTTTATGCTCAATTTTATTGATTTTTAAGGATATTACGCTTTAAATGAATGTATTTTGCATATGTTTGGTTTCAGGTACAAGAAATGAGATTTTGGTGAAAATGAAGCAAAAATTGTGCAATTTGGATTAAAAACGAGCAAGAAAGAAAATTCTGACTTTGCACATTTCGATATGTCTTTTTATGCTTAATCTACTTCACATTTCTCACATATTTTTGAATGAAATTACACTTTAAAGAAAGTTTGTTTTCTTGTTTATTTTGTAGATATATCTGTTAGGAGCAAAATACAACTGAAACGAGGCAAAATAGAGCCAAATGAAGCGAAACAGTGGAGCTGCTGCAGGGTGGTGCATGATGCTCCAAACTGACGCATGATGCATCAAAATACAAAGAACTGATGCATGATGCGCTAGAGATGACTTTTGGCGGATTAAGATGATTCAGGACAAATTTTGGGCAAATTTTCAAAGGGTCACTTATTATAAACACCTCTTGGAGTGATTCAATGCATATAGACACTTTATATGTTTTTTAATGAAGGGAGATGTCTCTTGGATCAATGGACATGTCTTTTGAATTCAAAAGAGTTGACTTTTGTATAGAATTTTGGAGGGAATTTTGAATTCTTTTTGAAGGGAGGCAACCTTTTATAATAGAGAGGAAAGTCTAGGGTTTCAGGAGGAGTTTTTGTGTTAGGAGTTTTGGAGGGGCGTGAGTTTTGTGTGTGTGTGTGTGTGTGGCGTGAGAGAGAGAGGTTTTCTTCAAGTGTTGTAAGAAGAGAGGGAAAGTGAGAGATTCTTCTTCATTACACTTCTAAGAGGTAATTGAGAGTGCTTGTAAAGAAAGAAAGACTTAAAGAGAGCTTCTAGGGGTTTTCTTGGGAAGAATTATGAGAAAAATTGTGTTCTTTTATTTCTTTGTTTTGTAAACTTATTTTTATTAATGAAATCCGTGTTTTGTCGTATCATTCTAATGAATTCATGGTAGTCTTCTTTATCTTGCTCCGTACAATGAGATTTGGTTTTGTGAAGAATTGATTTTCTTTTATATGATTTTAAATATCAATAATTTGTGATGTTCTGAACTTTGATCTTAATTTACTTTTCGATATGAACAATTAAAATGTTAAAATGTGTTGAGAAACATATGTTCCGAAAGGGCTATGATGTCTACAACATAGTGAGAATCACATTTGATTTCATAGGAGAACATGTCATCCATGGAATTGAGTGCAAATAAATAGGGAAATATACTTTGTTGGATGCAGAATTAGAGATTTTAAGGTGACAGATTAAAATCATCAATTTGGTCCAGTTGATTGAAAATTGATGTGAGATTGTTAGCCCTCAGGTGAGGGAGTAGTGGAAGCTCTGAAGTGGTAGCCGATATCCTCCAAGTCTAACCACAAAATTAGAGACCAATTTCTCGATTAATCAATATTCTTTATAACACTCGAAAGAGGGTAAAGAATAAGATTGCTCCTATTTGATACAAAATAATTATATATATTTTTTTCAAATGATTTTAATTTCTTCACAATCCATTTACTCATTGTATAGGAGAAGGATACTTTCTTAAATTTGAGCTCTTCGTCACAAAAATTTGTTTAGTCTTAGTAAATTTAATTTTGAAGTTTAGAAATTAGTTTACTAAACTTAATTCTTTTAGTTATGTTTCTGTTAGCATTCATTAAACCCATGTTAATTTATCTTTCTTACTTTATTTTTTATGGTTTGAATATTGTGATTTATTTTATTATCATTTGAATTTTTATCTTCCAAACTAAGACTTGATAGTAGTAGATTAGAATTAACCTAAGGGATTTCTTACTGCGCTTCTCTATAGAATCGATACTGGGGTTTTTTAAAAAATCCCTATATTACTTGAAGTGATACGTGTAGTTGCGTAGAACCACTACTAAGTGAACTATTATATATATTTTATATAAAACATTTCGATTTTTCATATTAAATACTTAATATAAATTGGGTCAACATTTTGGTCATATTTTTTAAAACTAAATTACTGCGTAATTTCAGGACGAGTCAAATTTTTGGCACTGTTACTGGAGATTTAAATTGATATAAAACACGCAGAAAAACAACACACATTAGGGGCGCATCATATATTTAGAATCGTCTGTAGTTTTTTTTGGATTGAGCTTCAATTCTTCGATGCTCCAAAGGTTTATTTTGAAGGATTAAGTTCATATCAATTTTTTTAAAAGTTTTGAAGGTTTCTTGTAGGTCTTCTATGTGTTGTTTAGCTGACTTACTTTTCACAGGGATATTATCCACATATACTTCAACATTTTTTCCCTTTTGATTTGAAATATTACATCTATGAGGTGTTGATAGGTCACTCCATCATTCTTTAGCTCAAAGGGCATTAGATTGAAATAAAAAATTCTTTATGTGGTAATGAAAGAAGTTTTCTCTGCATCGCCCCAATGCATTCTTATTTGGTGGTAGCTAGCGAAGGTGTTGAGGAAACACATTTCGGAGTACCCGACCACGATGTCCACCAATGTGTTGATTTTTACCAGGGATATGTATCCTCTGGGTAAATGACATTCATAATGGAAACGTTGATACACATTTTTTATTTATCATTGGGCTTTCAAACCATTACTACGTTTGAGAGCCAATTAGATATTCAAAATTTTGAATGTAGCTTGTCTCCTTTTAGACTTCTGTCACAATTGGCTCGACCAGGACTCTCACGGTCAATCAAAGCTTTTGCTGCACCGATCAAGAAAATGGAATGATGTTAGCCGATGACAGGAAATGTCGATCAAGACTCTGGGCATCTCCATCACGCTCCAGGTAAACACATCCCAATGTTGGCGAAGAGACTTGATCAACAGGTTTCCATGCCCTGCATCAAAACTTTCACTAATTAAAAAAAAAACTTACCGATTTGTCCCTCATCGATGGCATACACTCAAAGGATGGCCTCACTGGTCAGTAAACCTCCTTTCCTATGTGTTTGAATGTTGAGTGATTTGTGGTCGAAGCTCGTGACCGCTCGTATGTAACAACACCTTTATTTTTTCAGGTTTCTTCAGACTATGATTATCTCTCCATCCTCAGGAAATTTCACAGCCATATGGTATGTCGAAGCTATTGCCTGGTAGTTATTTAACAATAGTTGACCGAAAATGGCATTGGACGTCGTAAGAGATTCCACAACTAGAAATTTTCCATTTTGGTGAACTATTTTTCTTGCTCTCCCCGTGAGACAGCTAGGGAAATCACCCCAGAGCCTCTTTCCTTTGACCAGAGAAGTCGAATAGTGATCCGGCAGGTATCTCCAATTGGTCATCCTTGAGTCCCATTTTATCAAACACCGATTTGAATATGATATTTACCGAGCTTCCCATGTCGACCGGGATACTGCCCATCTATTAGTTGTTTACGAGAGGCATAACAATGATTGTCACATTATATAGGTTTCCCTTTGGTGGGAGATATGCATCCTTGAAAATTTTGGGGGGTGAGTGCAAGTGTAAGGAGTGATGGAACATACCTCTCGCGATATGTGCCTCTTCAGGTTGGATGGTCGGGGCAATCCTCCAAAAATGGTCAAGAAGATCCCAACCAAGTGGATCTTGTTAGCTCAAACAGGTCAATCTGTGGGTTTCTTTTTGGTGCTTTGCCTTGTTGCTGCATGCATGCTCCAACAACAATGAACTCCTCAATCTGACCTTGATGAGCTCCTCGACCAACTTTTGAAGATGACAACGCTCCTCTGTGTCGTGCTCGTGGTCCAGATAGTAAGTGCAGTACTTCTTTGGATTGTGCAATGCTGGTACAATTTTTAGTGGAGGAGTTTTTTGAAGTAGCCTTTGTTTTGAATGGCCCCCAGAACTAGCTAGGTCATTGCCACATTCGGGGGTGTCAATCCTTGCATCTCTTGATACACATGCGGTTGTTCATTGTACTTAACTGACTGGTGGTCAGGATGGTATCACTGACCCTTGCTACCTCAGTTATCCCCTCGATCATCCCGAATCAAGGACTGTTGGTCTATCGGTGGCTTGGGGCTTGATCACACTTTGGCCTTCTGTCATCATTTTAGCCCTTTCATTTCTACGACCAGTAGTCAGATGCCCTTGATATAGTTTCTGAGGACTCTATAAGGTCTTCCTCGACAGCGATGTGGTCATTTGTTAATTCCAAGACCTTCACAAAGGTCCTTAAATTGAGTAGTTTCAGGTCATAGATGAATCGTTTCTTATGGATCCTTTGCTTCAAAGCAGACCAGGTGATGAGAGGCTCCAAATTTTTTACCTCCATCATTTCTTTCTGGAAGCAGATGATGTAAGCCAGCAGGCTTTCATTTTCTCCCTGCTTGATTTGGAGCAGAGTCTCTTTATCCTTCCTTGGCTTCTATACATTGGCGATGTGCGCTAGGAAGAGCATTTGTAATTCAAAAAAGTATATGATGAGTCCATCAGACAAGCTATTAAACCACCAGAGTGTGGCTTTTTTCAGTGCTGTTAGAAAATGTCGACACTTCATGGAGTCATCGATATGTGAAACTCTGACTGATAAATTAAAAGAACCTAGGGGGTCAGTTAGATCAATCTTTCCTTTATAGGAATCAAAGTGAGGAATCCTCAGCTTTGATAGGGAGACAGTCTCTAGGATTCGAAGAGAAAAGACACTGCTTATTGTTGGTCTAGTGGCTTTTCCCATTTAGTCTTCTCGAAGTCTGACCATTGAGAGTTCGCTTTCCCTTCAATTGATCAATCACCGACTTGGTCGTTGGATGTTGACGAAATGTCGAGGGGAGTTTTATGGAGGAAAGTTCCCCGAGGCTCCCCCTTCCAGGGTAGCAAATGGACATTCCTTGCATTATGCCCACTTGGAGGGCCTTGTATTGATCCCTAATTTTCGCTCGTAGCATATGGACCTTTTCATGTATATCTCAACGTATTGTCTCTATAATGAATTCATGGGTGTTATTTCTCTCTGCAAGGATTCTCCTTTATAGATGGACCCGCTTCTCATCTGGGGCTTCTCCACGTTCACTGCATCAATTTTCAGGATGTTGGAACGTGAATTTTCTTTCGGAAATACACGACTCAACATTTAGATCTGGGAGGAGGAGGGAGAGAAGAAAGCGTTAAAAAATTCTCGATAGAGAGGCTGGGGAAAAGTCAGTAGATCGGGGTCCCTTTATTCATCTTTTTGCTCTATATTTATTAGGGTGTATTCGTACAATGACAGAAAGGAGAGAACATTAATGAAAACTGACCTTAAAACAATTAATGCGTTGATTTGATACTAGATATGCATGATTTACTTCCAAATTTTCATTACAATTTGAATTTGAATATGGTAGCTATCAGTTTGTAGACATGTTTGAGTTTGATCAACCAAGACAACTAGTCGAATGGTGGTAGTTCTTGTCGAAGCAAAGCCAGACAGTCGTCCCATCGTGACCGGACGCTCCTAGATTTGTAACAGTGGCATGCTGATAGGATCCGTCGACACAGTGTGCTTATTGAATTTAAACGAGCGGTCAGCTGTCAAATGGTCAGTTCAGACCGTGTTCCTTTAGTATGATGTTCTGATTGTCTAGCCTTCATTTTTGGCCATAAGATCACTTTGAAATTCATTCTGACAATTTTTTGTGCATATAACACCAAAAGACAATCTTATTGTTTATGTGTTTAGTTTCACTCTATTTAAGGGATTTCACATATATCTTTACGACATAATATTTATAGCATTTAAAATTAGCCAATGTTTAATATTAGTATCAGATACACTTGGTTGAATTAGACCAAACACAACTTTCGTTGATCAGGTTAATAAAATATTCAATCAATAACTATTTTGTCTTATAAGATTTAGGCGTTCATTATTTCGTATCATGTCACATAAGTGGTAGATAGTTTTTTGCTTATATAATGAACGCTATGAACAACATACATAACAACATGAGCCACAAATATAATACAAATGTGTTGTCATCCGGCTAGTTTGGCGAGCCATAAGTTGCTTAACTTGAGAAAATACTTTACATTTTTGCCTACCTTCAAATTAAATTTCAATAATTCATCTCGTTGAATCCAAATCTGTCCGGAGGTCGTAACCAAGGAATAGACTCCGACCACTTTTATTCCACACAAGTTTAAGTTACAAGTGAGAGAGAAGGAGCAAGCATCTTGCAAGAGGGGGGGAGAGAGAGAGAGCCGAAAAGTGCCCATGTTACATTCCAAGTAGTCCTCTATTTATAGAGACAAGAGTTGGTGGAGCGGAAATTATATTAATGCCTTTGTTATAAGGGGACTAAGGGGAGTTTTGGTCTTTTTTCTGCTTGAACTGGTCTCCCTGGAACTCTTTATTGTGGTTGTATTCATCAGCATCAGGTGACTGACCCAGGTGTTCAAATGACAAGTAAAATATCGAAGTTTAGGAGTAAGTTATTCAAACATAAAGAATTTGGTGTTATGAATGTAAATTTTTTGTTTACAAGAATTGGTTGGTCATGGTGGCCGGGCGGAGCGGTGAGGCGACAGACCGGTGGATGACCGACTGGAGGGAGAGATAATTGGCCAATGGAGAGATCGGCGGCGGGCGAGGTGGCTAGTCAAAGGGTGGCCGAAAATATTTAGGTGTTATTTATTTAAATCATTCGTTTTTAGGAGGTGGCTGAACATGATGTTAAACCGAAAGAACGAAGTTGTCGTTGGGCGGATGATTGATATGAGAGGGAGATGGCTGACCAGTGGGCGGTCGACCGACAGGCAAAATGGCTGACCAAGGGTGATCAGAAATATTTGAATGTTATTTTTGTAAAATCTACTTTTTTTAGGAGTTGGGTGGCCGTGGTGCCCAACGAGCCAAAGGATAGCCAGGAAGATTAAATAAACCTGTCATTTGGGAGGTGGCATTTATGTAAGCTTTTTTGTTTTTAAGATTTGGCCGGCCATAGCAACCGACCTGCTGAAGTAGTCGACGAAGGTGGCTCGCCGGTGGTCCTTCGTATGGTCTTGCAGGTCTGTGGTTGCTGACACGTCTCTAGCGGCGGTGATCCTTTGGCTTGATGAGGTCGTTTTTTCTGGGGCCATGCACATTGAGTTGTATTTGCTATTATGTAATGAGTAGGATGCCAAATTTATAAGGTTATATATGAATCTTCACATCAGCAAACTAATCACATCATCAAATTAAAATTTATAGTCTGTATGAACCGGTTTTATTCTCCATAAAAATAATGTAGAAGCATGGTAACAAAAAATATACATCTTAAAAATTGATAATTGTATTATAATATTTTTGAAAATATAGAATAACAAAACTAGTTATAATCCTTAAATTATTTAGTTATAAGAAGATATATCTCATCATTATATTTCTAAAAAGCTTCAAGACAAAAAAAAAAAAACATTTACAAGCAATTTTATACATTTACATATCTAAAATAACATTTTATATTTACATACTTAGCACTTAATTGTTTGGCCGGAGGGGTGTAAATGATCCGAACACGAGCGAGTCCAGGCTCAGCTCGTGTTTGGCTCGTTTATATTTCAAATACAAAAAGTGTGTTCGTATTTGACTTGTTTGCTTAGTGAGCCGAACACGAGCTGTTTGCGAACAGAGAGTCGTTTTAACAATCCTAATCAGCCATCGGATTCAAAGGTTGGGGCAAAGTTTAAATCTTATTGTTTATATTAAAACATCATTTAAATCTAATTTAATAATTTTTATTCTATTTTTTTAATCAATAACTTTAATTGATTATAAACTTTTGTTGTCTTGTAGTCAATTAATTTTCTTAAAATTACTATTTATCTATATATATAATTGACGAGTAGTATTTCGAGCTAAAATGAGTCCAACACGAATGAGCAAATCTTTATTCGTGTTCGGATCAGCACATAAAAGGTGTTCGTGTTCGGCTCGTTAGCGAACGGGCCGAACACAACCATCTTAAAGAGCCGAACACAAGTTATTTGCGAACAACGAGATATTTTGGCAACCCTATTTGGTTGCACATAAAAATTATCAATAGTTTTTTTTTAAAATATGAAGCATATATTTTCATGCATAACTTTTAAATATCAAGGTTATATAATATACATACCAAAATTTAGGAGATATCTCAATGCATAAAAATTGTTTCATACGTATGGAAATTTCCAAAATAAAAAAAAGGTAAAACAATAATAAAATAAATAACGGAGAAAAATAAAACAGCTTTTGGCGAGCCTCGCGTTCCTGACTCTGAGGCCACGTCGGAAGGGTACCGCGGCGCGCAAACCGCCGAAGCTGCTCCACACATTCGCCGACTGGACCCGTTCTAATTCCGTAGAATATTTATTCCTTACCTTCCGTTATTTCAACGCCGCTGCCGCCGTCGGTTTCAGAAGTCAGGTTCCAAGAAGAAAACGTCGCACGCCCAACGCGCAACGCGCAAGCGCAACGATGATCCGCAGCTAAGCCGAAAAGGCTTCTTTTGACCATTTATTGCGATGACTTTTATGGTATCTGATTATATATTATATATTATTAAGTAGAAAAATTGATGTTGCAAAAAGTCGCTTGCATAGAGAAAAATTTTTATGCACTGGGTTGAGGAATTCATGAAATGTTGTTCTAGAATATATTGAAGAGGTATAAAATTTTCAATGACCACCTTTTCAGCATGAGCATAGGTAGGTTGGATCATTCATCTAAATGAAACAAGGGAGGCACATACATCCCAAACCATTCTTATTTATTTAAATATCTAACACCTAAACATTCATATTTAGACATGCCTAGCACTCAAAATTTTTAATATATCACATAAAAATTTATAAATATTCAAATTTATTTTATATTTATTTCAAAATGAATGTAATGACTTTAGAACTTATCATAAACAAAAAAAATTGATCGGAATAAGTCGGGCTATTTTTAGGACTTTCTCAGGGATAAGTTTATAAACAAAGAATAAATTGTCTATCGCATCAGTGATGAGTAGAATGGTCATAGGCAAAATCACTCAAGGAAGTCTCCTCTCGGAAACATTACATGCATTCTTAAATTTTGATGGGCTTCAGCGAAAAACCTGCTGAAGTAGTCTTTAAGGAACTCTCCTTCACTTTGGCAAATTTCAGAGAGATGGGATGAATCCTTGATGATCCATTGATTTGTCATGAACTGCTCTGTGAATAGTTTAACAACTCGTTAAAGGTGTTTACAGTGCCTCCTACCAGAGGTAGAACCAGGTGCGAGCTTTGTTCTATAAGAGTGGTCGAGAACACTTGACACAGAAGTGCATCAGATGTACGCTGAATGTGCATGATGGTTTGATAGTAATCAATATGCTCTTAGAGGTTAGTTATCTCTTCGTAGGTGTTGATGTTTGAAAGTTTGAAGCCAGTTGAGATGGGGTTTCGGAGAACCGCATCCGTTAAGGGAGAAGATTCATGGACGTTACGGTGAGTGGGGAAGCGATCCTTTTTTTAAGGGGAACTCTTCCCAAACAATGTGTCGTAGCTCGTTATGAATGATATCATCTAGAATGGCAACAAGGCGTGGACGTGCCAGGTGAGATGTGTGAGATAGATGAGGGAAACTTGCAGTATCTAGGAGTTCAACATTACAACATGGTAGGGGCAGTGTTCCCTCTTGGGGACAGAGGCCTATACAAGGTCCTTCGAGTAGTGTGTTTCCCATAGGTTGTCGAGTTAATGGTAAAAGAAAATCATTCAATGGTGTGGGCATTGGCTATTGAGCCCCGGGTAGGAGCTGTATGATCTCTACTTGAGACTCTTCCATTATGCGCATTCGATCTTTTATAGAATGATCTGAGACGCCTTCATTGGCAGGTTAACATCTTCTATGGCTGTAAGATGAAGAATCATGTCACATTTGACTTTGTGATTGCTAGGAAGATGGGTTGTAGAGCGGGATGCTCTGTTGTCACGAATATTGTATCGGGTGGCCTTATAGTAAGCCTTACAAGTACTTCAATGATGAGATTGAAGTTTCCCACAAACGGCGCAAGCTGTTGTGAGCTAGAAAATTCACGACAGTAGAGTAACAAATTGTTGTCTTAGCATTGTACAAAAATCAACATACTCTCAGTAAATAGAAAACAACTAATAATGACACCAAAAGTTTTTTATGCGGAAAACCCAGAAAGGGAAAAACCACAGGTAGAGCTGTCAAAAAAGCTCGTTGTTCGCGAACAGTTTGTGTTCGGTTCGTCAATGAGTTTGTGTTCGATTTGTTCGATAAGTAGACGAGACGAACATGAACAAATTTTTTTCGTTCGGTTAGTTAAATGAACCAAACACGAACAGTGATGCGTTCGTTCGTGTTCGAATCGTTATTGTTCGAAATATAAAATAATTTAAAATAATTATATATAAAAAATTTATGATATTCAAAAAATTAAATTTTATAAATTATAATATATAGTAAAATAATAATAATAGTATATTAATATACTATATTAGTAATATACTGATATATATATATTATATATTTATACAATATAAGTTATATAATTAATTTATATATATTAATATTAAGGATGTCAAACTGGCTTGTTGTTCGCGAACAACTCGTGTTCGACTCGTGTTCGGCTCGTTCGTTAAGAAACAAACACGAACAGTGACTTCACGAACAATTTCAAACACGAGCTTATTTCAAACAAACTAAATTTCAAACGAACCGAACACAAACACAAGCTCTGTTCGTTCGTGTTCGGTTCGTTTACACCCCTAGCCACAGGGGCTGACCCAACTGAAGAGTTTCACTATAAAAGATGATTACAGTAGCAACCACTTGTCTCGCACGCGGGAAATGTTCACTAGTTTTTCTAAGTTGCAACGTTGACTTGCAGTGAACGATAATGATTGATGACCACCAATCGATATTGATCGACGGTGATTGATGACAGTCAGCGGTGGTCGACGAAGCTTGGTGGTTGTCAATGGTGGTTGGCAGTGATTGACGGAGGCAGGAGTGCTCGATGTCAATCAGTGGTTATTGAAAACGGACAGTGGTGGTCGACGCCTGTCGGCGGGGTCAGTGGTGGTCGACGGCGGCCGACAGTGGTCGGGGGTCAACTGTGGCAGCAATAGTGCTAAACCTCAGTTTCCTCTCAAAGCTTCAAGTTCTTTCACACGTTTTAAGCTCTCCTCCTCTTCTAATGAGATGGATGGGGCACTATTTACACAATTCTAGGTGCAATTAATGTAGAAATATATGAATCACTTTGATCGAATGACTCAAAGAGCTTCTTTCAATCAAACGACGTTTGATGAATATTTGAGTGTCTTAATGATGTTAGAATTGAGTGATCTTAAGATTTGTTAGATTTGTCTTGTCATGAAGCTTGACTTGATTATAGACTCGTCAGAATCAATATTTATTTTACCTTCCAAATGTGTTAAAAAAACTTTCAAAAGCAATTTAATGGCTTGATCTGAGCTTAATTTGTTCTGATTTGACCAATTTTGGTACCATTGAGTCTGTCTCGTCAAACGAGTCAATTTAACTATAAATTTATTGAAATTAGAACTCTTAATAATTTCTAATTGAAGTTTGAATGTTTTTTTGCTCAAGAGATTACTTTGAGATCTGTATTATGTCTTGAGATTTGTGCATATAATGAAATTTTGTTGATGACATATCAAGACCATTCTAATGCATGCGTCTATTTTTGTTGTAAGCATGGATTTCGAGACACCTCAAATTTATTCTCCACCAAATCTCTACGAAGAAATTTATTGGATGCCACTATGAATGACACAACTGAAAACAATGATTTTGAAGAAATGCATAAAAATCAGTTGTGTCATCACCCACTGTGACTAATGTCTCGATATGCACTGGGCTTAGGAGTTATTCCATCTCTATGGAGAAGATAATATTTTTTGTATATTATGATAGCTAATTTAATTTGTTCGATTAATTTAATTTAATTTATTTTATAAATATTTCAGTATGAAATAAATTTTGCAGCATTCACTAATTTTTATGTAATACGATTTGTTTTTATTTTGTCCATGTTATTAATTTATTCAATACTTGACATAAATATTTGCTATTACAAACTTTCTAAACGATAATATAAAATTATTATGATTATTAAAATAATTAGCCAATAAATTGAACAATAAAACGTTCTATTCAATTTCAAAATAATAATTCATAATTTTTATTATAAAATTTAAATCATTATATTAGATAAGATTTTAAAATAAATTTTGCCCATAAAAACTAATTTTAATCTTAATTATGTAATTAAATAATAAAGCATACAGATCTCAACTTTTGGTATTTTATTCTGTGAACTTATTCCATTAAAGATTCCACCAAATAAAAGTCTACTCCTTCCCGCCAACCCTAACCCTCCCGCTTATAAATGTCTCCTCCCCTCCTCTTCCCAACTCCAAAGTACCCCAAATCCCTCTTCTCTCTCCTCTGTCACCACTTTAATTCCAGATCTAATCGGAAAAAATGGCGGAATCTTCCCTAAAATCAACCCCATCTCTGTTCCGCGCCTCCCCTTCCTTCCGCCTCCGCTCTTCCAGCCTCAACTCCGTCCGCCTCCGCCGGATCTTCGACATCTTCGACCGCAACGGAGACGACATCATCACCGCCGACGAGCTCTGCGAAGCCCTAGATCGTCTCGGCCTCGGCGCCGATCCTTCCGAGCTTCGACCCCTCGTCGCCTCCTTTCTCCACCCTGGTCAGTCCGGTCTCAACTTCGACGCCTTCCATTCTTTCCATCAAGCGCTTGGCGACGCCATTTTCGGAGACAGTGATGGAGCCGACGCTGCGGAGGAAGCCGACATGAGGGAGGCATTCATGGTGTTTGATGAGGATGGAGACGGATACATCTCGGCCATTGAGCTGCAGGCTGTGTTGGGAAAGCTTGGTTTGGTGGAGGGGAGGAGCATAGACCGGGTTTATGAGATGATTGGATCGGTGGACTGGAATCGTGATGGACGGGTTGATTACTTTGAATTTAAGAATATGATGAAGTCCGTCCCGGTGCAGAGCTCCTGATGAAGGTCTACGGCTGTGAAGTTGTTTGATTGAATAAATGAGCGTGGTCAATAGCTTAACCGTATATTATGGAATTTAGGGCAAATATGACGCGCTAAATATATATATATATATATATATATATATATATAGAGAGTGAGAGAGATTTTTTTTATTTCATATAATTGTTATATATTAACATATTTAATATTTATACTTTGATATTTATTTATGTACTATTTTATTGTCTCAATTATAACAAAATTTTACTTAATGTATGGTTTTGATTTTATGTATATTAAAATTAGACGTTAGATATATGTGTTATCTATGCAAATTTTATTTTTGGAGCTCAAATGTCGACATTTATGATAAAACAATAACTCATATTTCACACTTTTATCAAAATTTTAATGGTTTGAATGTGGCACGCACAAACGCATTTTTACATAAAAATGTGCAAGAGTTGATCCTAATAAGATCTAACGGTCCAAAAGAAATGGGAACGACGAAGGAGGGCCATCGACAGAAGATCGTGGGGCTCACTTGTTTGACTGAGTAAAGCTGCCCTGGTCGAAGCCAGAAAGACTAAAGCCGACTGAAAAACAAGAAGGACAATAACATGATCAAATGATCTGAGCTCGAACCATTCAGTTAGAAATGAGATCAATAAACATATAAGCCAACCACTTTGGGAAAGCCAATCCGAGGAAGGATCCAGTCTCTCAACTTCTCCAATCATCCATGGGACACTCAAAAGTCCTCTACTAGTTATCAAGGATTGACAAGCAGACTGGATCAATCGATCGACTCATGTCAACCAGGCTTAGTCCAGCGCCTGCCGACTTGAAGCCAATTAAGCTTAGTTGGTTGAGCCAAAGAGCAGTCATACGATAAGTCCATACATGTAAAAAATGAGAAATACATTAGTACAAACCATATTAAAGTAAGACAAAAAATGTAACATCATCATGTTATGCTCTTTTTCTTATTAATAGGGTAATCATTTCATGACTAAAACATGTCATATTACTATTCATTATTGTTCTCCTTTCTTTATCTCTCTCTCTCTCTCTCTCTCTCTCCTTCCGTTCTATCTTTTTGGGTGTGATTGACAGACAAATTATGGTTCAACATCCTAAAAAGTGCGATACGCGTGAATCATGCCACAAATAAAGAGAGGAGCAACCTAAGGAGAAATAACCCACAACAGAGACAAAAAATATGGAGTGCATCATAGAGTTTGTAACTCAACAGATCCAAAATTTGAAGGATCAAATGTTGAATATCTTCTGTGCTGCTGGATAAGATACTATGCCCAAGAAAGAGAAGTCGACTCTTAATACTTTGATAGTGTTGGGTTAACACCAATCGACCAACATCGGTTCATACACACTGAGGCACCTCGACAGCCTTAGAACGTGTTCGCTCGGTAAATCTCTGAGGCTGAGCCCACACAGCTTTCAAGATCCTTGCTCTGGAATCCTACAAGGGGAGGACAAATTTGACTGACCATATAGCTTTGTTTAAGTCGACTGTGTGTGTTTGTTAAGGTTCACCAATATGCTGGAATGTCGTCTCTTTTTTACCACGTTGAGGACGTAAGCCACTAGGTGGTTCAATAGATTATCGTTGAGAGTAATAACATACTTTCTCGATTTCAGGCTTATGTTTGTGATACAATTTGTCGGCGCCTAGAAGCCTTAGGAAAACTCACATACCCTCTTACAGATCCATTAAGGATAGAGCAAGATTTCGTGCTTGTTCATTACCCTTTTTCAAAAGGAAATGTTGGAATTACGGAACCTGGATCCCTTAGTCGTTCATGTCTGCTTAATTTAGAGGCTAAATGAACGACCCTTTTTGTACGTGTTGGGTTTGCAGTGACCGAAGACATTAGCCAAGTTGTTGGAGCTAGCCAACAACCACATATCGATCAAGAAGCACAACTCAAATCTTGTTTCCCTTGAGTAGAGTAATCCACCCATTGCACGCAGAAGAGGGCCCCAACAAGTGAATGATGGAGACTGAAAAATGATTTTTGTCCTTCCATCTTTCCATGAGATAAAGATGCTTGACAACCTCGGGACCATAGGGCAACTGACAAAGCATACCACTTAAGGAGTCAAGCACGATATCTTAACTAGCGGTCAACTTGATATAATGAGTTACCGCTATCTAATAATGAAGTGTCCAAGACAAATATGTTGAGAGTTTTGATGGATGAGATAGTGGATGCCATTCATAATAAAGATTACTTCAACAGTGCCCTCACACCACCCAGATGAAAACCAGAGCTTCTCTCAAAGACCCAAAGAAGTATTATGCCCACCGTTGGGACCATAGACATGATACAAAGTGCTGACACCTCTAAGGCCCAATCAAAGAGCTGATCAATGCTAGAAAGTTGAAGGAGTTTGTGGCTCCACAAGGAAAGACACAGCGATAGGGGAAAGATTCAGTGGATTAGATCTCAGATGAGGTAGTCCAAGCCCATTAAATGCTCATTGCTAGCATAGTTCTTGCCATCTTCGGAGGAAGTGGAGACTCCTCCCGCTGATTCAACATGAAGAGGCTTCGATCAGAAGAGCTATGTGCAGTTTCCCAGATACTCAAACACATCTAACATTCATATATAGCCTTCACTAAGAAGATTGGTCCTCTAAGGGTAACTCTTACAACGATGTTATCGTCATCAACACATTGATCACCAATGAGCATATTAGTAGCATCCTTATCAACACCGACAACTATGTGAATATCATGTTCATGTAAGTGTTGAATAAAATGGGCCTCAACAATGACAGATTGACAATTACGACTAGCCCACTTTATTGATTTTCTAACGAGAGGAATGAAGAGTTGGAAACTATCAATTTGCTAGTCTTAATACAAGAAAAATGATAATAATTATCGAAAAATTTACAGCAAAATTTTTTGACACAACTATCTGCATCAGAATTCCAACCATTTTTCAGGGAAAATATTTGTTGTTATTTGCAATGGAAATTGCATCTAATTTTCCTATGATAATTCAACACAAATGAGTACTCAGAGGCAGTGAAATTTACTTTTATGTTACGACAATTTTTAAGACATATTTGTGTCCAAAAAACTGATGCAAACTAGCCACTTAAGATCATCAAACAAATCTGACAAAGGTGATGGAAAAGAGGACGTACAAGACCTAAAATTACCACCCCGTGCTCTTGCGATTCATTTTCTTCTTTTTACCTCCACCGCTCCCGCTCCCGCTCCCGCTCCCGCTCCCGCTCCCGCTCCCGCTCCCGCTCCCGCTCCCGCTCCCGCTCCCGCTCCCGCTCCTTACTATAGCCAAACACCCTTTCCATTACTTCGTCGTCGCTGGTGTCGGTCGTCGGTATCTCGCCGTTGTCGTCCCCCTCACCATTGCCACTAGCCCTCACACCCTCGCAACTCGCACTTGCGATAGCCAAACACATCTCTCGTTCTCCCTCAACCATTTGAGCTATAAGCATGAAATTCTTCCTCACTTTTAATCTAATGGAAAGGTTTTCTTATCTGTTTTAATCATTATGAGTTATGGATGTATTTCTTGATCATTTGGAATATGAATTTATGATATTTGCCTATTCTTGCGTTCTTCCTTAGCTTTGCCATGAGATTTGAGGTTTTCTTTTTCTTTGTTTCAATGTTTATGGATGGTCTACATTATCTACTAAAGGCCTTCATTTGACTAGATTTAAATCTGAATGAATGAATTATAATTTTAGTTGTAATAGATTTAGTGGTGGTGTTGTAGGTTATCAAATCATTAGAAGGAGTGAATGTTTTAGATGTCTCAAGTATATTTTTTCGAAGTGATGGTGATATAGAAGGGAATGTTATTAGTAGAATGCAAGTTGGATAGTTGAAGTGGAGGAAAGCATCATGCCTAATATGTTATAGAAAATTACCATTTAGACTTTAAAGAAAATATTATAAGATGGTGGTGAAACCTGCACACAATGCTTTATGACGTAGGATGTTGGCTTATAAAAGAGAAGCATAAAACTAAGTTAAGTGTTGCGAAGATCTGAATGTTTAGGTGGATGAGTAGCTTGAAACTTAGAGACAAATGTTGACCTCAATTTTGAGGTCTTCCACTCCCTTTCTTGAGATGCCCTAAGGATCTAGCCTTAGGATTTTTTTAATTTTGACTCTCTTAGAGGACTAGACTAAAACTTACAATATTTAGAAATTCAAGCAATTTCTTCGCTCCTTGAAGTTTCATATGGACGATTTCTAATCCTTGACGTCTAGTTGAGCCGATTAAAGCCGGCATATTGAAGTTCTTGTTGAGTTCCCATATGAATTTGAAAGATATAAGTGGACCTCATGAAGTGTGTGACATTTGATTTTCCGCTGCGAGCAGTTTACTTGATTTTGGTTGTCGCTTATATGAGGACCGGTCAATGTTAAACGACTCAAATTAGACCAAAATAACTTCTTTTGCCAAAACACTTGCGAATTAAAGTTAAATTGGTGTGATATTTGACGAACTTGTCTAGGTGATCCCGGATAACGAAATGGATCGCTCCAATGCGTTCGTAATGTCGATTTTGGCTGGGAAGGATAAATATCTTGATAGGGTTCCGAGTTGGATTAAGTTGTGTATAAATTGATAAATTTTGAATAAAATAATATTTTTTTATTTTAATAAATTCAATTAAAAAAAACTTACGCTTCTTTCCCCACTTAAGCCTTCTTCCTTCATGTTCTAACTGAACCCTCGCCTCCCTCATTCGGCGATTCTTTCATTCTCAAAGCTTCCTGCTGGTTTTCTGATCACCTTCCATTCAGAGCCCTCGTCGTCGGTTGCTCCACCGGGAGGAATTTTCCTGCCCAAACGAATCTGGTAACCTTTCTATTTCCAAATCTTTATGGGTTTCTTACCCTTCGTGGATGTTTCTCCTCACCGCCCCGGTTCTCACCGGCGGTAAGATTCTTCCTCCCCGTCACCTATAAATACCCCTTTGAGGGGAAAATTTTGATGGTTGGTGTTTTGTTCGGGAGATTTTGAGAAGTCTTGTTTGGTTTTGCTTCTTCGTTCTTTTCTGGAGGTTGAGATTGATTCATCAGTTTGTTGGTGATTCATTCGTGCGGATTAGAAGATTTATTGCTTTGGAGAGTTTTGGGTTTTTGGAGCATTTGGAGGAATATTGGTGCCTGAATGTGAGGATTTTGGGGTTAGCATCTTTGTTTAGACAATTTAAGGATTTCTTTCTTGGCTTGGATTTCTGCTTCTGAAATTTCTGAAGTTTCTTCTACGCACTTTGGAAGTAAGTTCTCTTCTTCTTCTTTGGCCTTTTCAAGGGATTTCCCTCATTTAATATTCTGCTTTCTACTAGTCTTAAGAATATTTTCTCTCTTGGTATAAGATGCTAGAAATAATTGAGTCCCCATTATAATCGGATTTACAAGAAATTCATCTTGGTTACATTAATTGTGCTTTATTTGGTGTTAATCTTTCAAAAGTATTACAGATTTCTTAAAAAAAAATGAAAGAAAGCAAGATCATTATGCTTGATTGAATTTTTTCCGGAAAATAAAGAAATTCTTGAAGATAATCATTAATCCAAGTTTCTTTTTCTCTCAGCATATCATGACCTTTCAGCTTAATATTGCAAGTGATAGTAGAAGCATTGCTGTTTACTTTATCTTATGAATTTATGTGCCAGTTGATTGATATCATATGTTATGGTTATTTCAATATTTGGGGAGAGAGGACCTTGATGTTTGATACTATAAGGAAGAATGAGCCAACTAATAAGATTTGCATTCACTTTATTTGAAGTTTAATGTTGTCATTCTTTACTTGATTGGATTGAGTTTTTCCTGCATTTGGAATTCTTGACAGTTCGGCATGAATACTGAGGTATTCATATGAAAGAAGTGTTTGGGACGGTTATTATTTTGAACATATCTTATATATTGATTTTTTTATATATATAAATTTCGATGGGATTAATCCATGTGATGATGAGGCGATATGATGCTGGTTGGAGATGATCCATGGAAGGAGTTATGTAGCATGGTTTGAAAGATTTACATATATACCAAAGAGGAGGTTCAGAGATTTACATATATACCAAAGAGGAGGTTCAGAAGATGAACCCTGGAACACTCAACCTAATAACTGATGATAAGTTGCCTTTCCTGAGGATAACATGACTGAAATGGAATGTAAGTCTTCTCTGCCAACCTCAGAATCTACTGGAAAAAGTAATAAAACCTTTTCCTAAAGGTTCAGTGTTGGAAGAATGGAAGTGTGAAGGATGGTGTGGAGAAGAAAACTGGGTATCCTCTTTAAAATGCAGTTTTGGGTTTTAGCTTTGGTTACTTGCTGTTTCTATAATTAATTTGCTGCTTCGCTTGCTTTATTGGCTCCTGTAAAAGAAAAAGCGTCTTTCTCTGTGGTTTTTGTAGAAGGTTAATGAAGGCTGTGTTAATAGCTATTGATTTCCCTTCACAACCAGCCATATGTAAATGGCGTGCATCTTAGTAGGCTCCAATATATAAATATATTATTAATAGGTTTCCGACAACATAATAATATTTTGCGCATTGCATGGGAAGGGTGGAAGGTGGATGATATAGAAATTTTTAGAAGCTTGTTTCTTTCGATCTCTTGATGTGAAATATCTAAAGTTTTTGTTGGATAAACATATGGAATGTCAAAGTGGCCTATAAGTTTGAGATGCGGGGTAATTGGTAATGATGCAAAGAAACACTAGTTAATTTTACTTATAGCTGAAAATGTAAAATCAATATTCAATTAGTAAGATGCCCTTTCACTTCCTTAAGTCGTCGGTAGCCCTAACCCTTCCTTAAAAGATTTGAGAACTGGTAGTTATAAAAGAACAGATACTACACTTAGTAAAAAAGAACAGATACGACACTACATCATAGACAAGACGCATTAATTAATACATATATACATTTGATATCACCTACATATACACTCCACATATCACATATTACACTACATATACCTCATATAGATACATCACATTCTAGATTGATAAATTTAAAACACCCCATGTACCAAATAATACATCTCATACACCACACATAGATACACTACACACCTTTAATTGATAATTTTAAATACTACACAACAAAAACCATCTATTAGACATCGACACACTGTAGACTGTTGATCGATAAGTTCAGATACTACACATCACTTATTTTAACATCACACAGAGGTGCACCACACCCTGATAAGTTCAGATAATATCCCAGATGGGTATATTTTACCTTTAACCATATAAGCTCAGATACTATTTATGTTCACCAATCTATTAAATGATAGGGTTTAGGGTTGCCCGACTATATGGGTGATTTGTTGGTGACTTCTAGTTGATATTGATAGGTTTGACTTCGATATGTCAGTGACCTAGGGGATTGAGAAAAAAAAAAAAAAAGAAGTCTAGTGAGCCTAACCACAAATTAAAATCATATATCCCACTTTAAATTTTCATGTGCTTACAATTTAACTTTTCTTTTATAATCTACAAATGTTTATCTAATCCCTTTATATTATGCAATTGTAATCTGTGTTGTAGCATCAACAAAATTAATCAAGAACATTTTTAATTGTTTCAGCTTCTTTACTTTTCCTACTATATAGTTCTTTTTTTACTGTACATTTCTTTTCTTTTTGTATTGTACTATACCTTTCTGCATATTCTTTGCATTTTTTTTACCGTACTTTGTTACACAGCTTCTTCTTCTTTCTTTACTGCACTGTATTGTATACATTCGTCTGTACTCATGCTTTTAGTTATTAACTTTTTGGCATGTTTATACAGTACCCTAGGATAGGCCGCACGAGGCACAATTTTCTTTCCCTTACTCTTTTCACATAACGAGATAACGACGTGGTCGGTTGAAGATTCATCTCCGGACAACAGTCGTGACTACACCGAAAGGTGGAGAGAGGAATTTCAGCTGAACATCTATAGACTTAAATAACATACTTATAGGACGTCAATGTTGTTCTTCTGACACGACATAAATCCTCATACACTATCTTTTAGGACTTTTTATAATTTTATATCGTACGATATAAGTCCTTAACTTTTTAGGATTTTGATGTTGTCGTCTGATAGGACATAAGTCCTCTTATTTTCTCACGTCATTTGCATATGATATGCAAATATAGGTCTCAAATATCTAAAGAACTTGCAGGACTGAAACATCACATAATTTTCCTTTCAAAGATGCAAAGTCAAATCATAGGTTAGTTTGAGATGTCACTGAATCTTATTCTGTATCTTCGACATCTCCTACTTTTTTTCTCCTTTTGATTCCGTAAATAATTGCTCCTATTCAAACATATCCTAGTTGACTTTTTCTATAAACAGTTGTGGAAACTTAAATATTGAATTCTTGAAGACGAAATCCTGATCTTAATTGAGAGTTTTCTTAGGTCACTTCAGCTAAGATGTAATTAACTATAGAAGCTTGCCTCTATAGGGAATTAAGAATCCAGATTAATATAAACCTTGTCTAATCTATCCATTAGATAGGAGAATTTGTCGACTATAAATTCGTAGACCAAAATAGAGTCATAAACTTTTAAGTTTAAATAGTCAGGCCTACCAATAAGTGATACGTTCATCCTTCAAGATGATATATTATTTATGATATCGTGTTCAACAATTTAAACTATTAGATATATGAGGTCTATCTGGTCTCATTATTTTCCAAAAAAAAGAATACCATTTTCACAAAATTAAAATTACATTATATAATATATTAAATTTAAATTTAAAATCTTATTTTTAAAGGAAAAAAAATGGCTGACAACAAAATGTTAAATGAATATGTACTCGTGAAAATATTAGTGTAGCTTTAGTGACAGATAAGATTAGAGAGAGTCATCTTAGATGTTTGATCACATTAAATCTCATCCATTTGATCAACCAGTTAGAAGAGTTGATGTTCAAGATTTGTCCTTTTTAAAGAAAGGTAGAGATAAACTTAAAAAGACATGAGTTTTTTGTATAAGAAAATGAACTTAATATTTAAGAATAAAATGAAATATGATACTCAATAAGGGTCTATAGAGAAAAGAGATTATGTAGTTGATGATCGTGACTGTTTATATGCAACAATATAATAATGTATTTGATTATAATTTTAACTTATCTTTCCTTACTTTATAACTGTACCAAAAACTTGATCTTAGAGAAAATAAGAATTTAAAATTTTAACTTAATATATATTGGGATACTACACAAGTATATGTATCGTTATCAAATATTATAAGATTTTTTGATTAAGCTTTGAATATCGAACCCACAAAGATTGTTCACAGCATGCAATAATTAAAGTAACAATCTTTCTACTTTAAAAAGACAAATACTTAAACTATAGTTTTTATCACATGAATAAAATTTAAACTCTTTTTGGTATTTTTAATGTTTGAAAATGACATAAAAACTTAATAAAGGTAACTTGAGTTTATGTAAAAGAAAAACACTGAATACGAGAAATCTTTCTTCTAATCATGAATCAGTAATAAGTACATGAATTATGTTGTGGAGGTATTCAAATTGTATTATGCCAAATAGGAGTAATAATATTCTTTACCCTTACTAGAGATACTATAAATAACATTGGCTAATTTAAAGTTTGAATAGTTCTGAAGACCGGTTACGCAGAGAAGATACTAACTCTCACTCTAGAATTCCCTCGGTTCCCTCCACCCGGGGGCTAAAATCTCGCATCAAAATCTAAAACAATAAACCAAATTGGGGGCTTTAGCCTGTCACTCTAAAGTCCTTTAACTCTACACCCTTCAAAGATTATTTCCCTATTTATTTGCACTCAATTATATGAACTGCATTATCATTCATACAATCTCATTTGATTCTTTCCAATTGTTGACTGAGACAATACCAGCATGGTTCTTATATGTTCTCACAACAAATTTTAACATCTAGATGGGCTAGATCAAGAAGTAAATGAAGTGCATGAAATTAAATCATCACAACTTCTTCCAACATTAAAGATTAATACTCTCCGCAACTTCCATCCAACACTTTAATTACTTATCATTTTAAGGAGAAAGATAAAGAAAACTACTCATAATCCACAGAGAAAACAAAACCATACTTTAGTTTAAAAGTAGAAATCATTGTTAAACCAACAAAATGTCTTGATTAAAACCAAAAGTAGTTTAAAACAAAGATAAAAACTTATCTCAAATCCTCTACCAAACTCTTGAAGTTCCTTTGAATGTCTTCTTTCTTACAACACTCTGAACTCTCAAAATAAAACTAAAAACAAAAGGAAAAATAAATTTGTGGTGCCTGAAATTTTCTCCAAAAGCTTCTCCACGAACTTCTTCAAGAACTTTTTAGAACACTTCAGAACTCTTTTTTAGGACTCCTCTAAAAGTCTCAACTTTCTTCTTTTATAATTTTCTAAGAGGTGCCTTTGTATCTCTTCAAAATGTGTCCCGATTCGATGTATTTACCAGGGATGCCTCCTTTCACAAATTCTTTAATTATATTTTCGTCCTTGGTGGTTATAACCACCCATTTTAGTTAATAGGTGCCTCAATTGTCTCTTCAAAATTTGTCAAAATGAATTAACCCGTCAAGTAACTGTAACTGACACTTAAGCGCAGGGCCTCTAGCGCTTAGGCGCGACCTTCTCTGTTTCACCGGCGCTTAGGTGCTAAAATACTTTTGCAACATTTTTGTATTTTTGCTCCAAATTTGATCCTTTTTCACTCGTTTTAGCAAATTTTACCTTTTTTACTTATACCTAAAAGAAAAACACATAAATATCTTCCCTTAAAGCACAATATCTAAAAAATGGGTATAAAAATGTGTCTAAAAACACTATATATTTTAGGTGTATCAAAATCCCCCAAACTTAAAATATTACTTTTTCTCAAGTGACTTTTCAATCTTTAAAAACCAAATAAGTATGATTATGTATATGAGTTTGTTTACGAGTTTCTAAAATTTTGTTCTAGAAATATAGTAGCCTAATTTAGAAAAAATTCTAGTGAATTAGACCAACTTAAAGTTTAGAAATTTTTAGTGTTAAGAAATATGAAAATATGAGTTTCTATCCAATTTAGAAATATTGTAGATTTTTCAAATATATAACTTAGTCCTTTTATTATCTCCACTTAAAAAAAATTATTAAGAATAATTTTACTTACTATATTATATCCTGAAGTTTAAGAGTTTCTCAAGTCTTATACTTTAAAAAGATCAAATGTTGAACCAATTTTTGATTAGACATTAATTCTCAAGCTTCTCCTCACTTATTTTTTATTCTTTTTCTTTTTCTTTTTCTTTTTCAGACAATGATTACTATATCTGGATAGACCTTTAATAGTTTTGAATTCCACTTCTCCTTTCATAAAAGCATAGTCCTAATATAAATCTTTTACTTATAAATATAATAAAAGTTTTGAAAATTATTTTTAATAAACGAAACTTAAGTATTAAAAATAAAAGTCTAAATTTCTAAAATTTTCAAAAATACAATTTTTCTTACTAAAGATAGTTACACAATATTTAACATTTTCTACACTAAAAATTTTTAATTGAAATTTTTTCTTCATTACTATGAATTTTAACTAAATTTTCTTACTCATTTCTATAATCAAAATTTACTTCCCTAATATAACTTCATATACATGATCATTTTTTCTTTCAAATCAAATTCACTTGTAGCACATTTGAGAACAAATAAAATTCAAGTTTTGAAAATATTTTTCATTCCCCCCC
>NEWO01000347.1:1157873-1196685 GCA_003013225.1 Phalaenopsis aphrodite | reverse complement strand
ACACTAACAAGATAAAAGAAAAATACGGGGTAACAATTTTTTGAAATTAAAGTTTAAAATTAAAGCTAGCAAGATTTTCAACTTTTCAAAAGACATTTAAATAAGTTCAATCCTAACTAACTAAAACACATTACTCAACACACAACAACAATTACTACCCTAGAATTTAAAATAAAATACTAACAAAACACAAACATCACAATAACAATTAAACAAAAAAAAAAAAATTCAACACATCATATAGTCCAAACAAATACACAAATTCAAATATCTCAAGTTCACACCACGTAGTCGATCACATATTACAAATATAAAAATAACTTAGTCCTCCTGCTTATCATCTGAATTACCGTTGTTCCAGACATCTGTAGGCACATAATCAGGGTATCTTGGATATGAAGGAAATTTCACTCCTTGGTTACCCCTAATAAGGCTTTCCAAAGATGAGTGAAATTTCTCCTCACAATCGCTATGCCTTCCAGCATACCCATCAATATGATCTACAAAATGCTCTAGATTTTGAACCTTATCTGCGGTATAATTAATATTATCAATAATCCTTTGCAATAATTGATCCCGAGTTTCAGTATACTCACCTCTAGAAGTAGATGCTTGCGAGGTAGATGGTCTCGATGTAGAAGCAGTAGAGGTGGATGGAGTAGACGTCGACATTCCATAACTTCTTGAAAATTCTCCTCTCTAATAAAAAATAGAGTGGTCAGAATACGATTTCACATTTACACTAGTAATTGGCTTTAGAGGCAATAACACTTATTCCCAACTATCATATCTCACACCAGCCTGTTCATACAAAGAAAAGATCAAGGAAGCAAATCCCAGACCTGCAGTAGTAGTGGTAGTGGCAGAACTGATGATAGTTTGATAAATCAAAGCTCCAATATTGATAAGCTTGCCTTCCTGAATACAATAATTCAACGTTGCTCTCTCCCTCGTAACTTCACTAAGATGATTCGTCGGTAACAGACGAGATGAAATAAAGTAGTGCCACGTTTTCGATGGCGCACTTAACTTTGAAGTGGAAAAGTTGACTCTCCTCTCATTCGTAATTTTTCAGAGTCCCCTTCCAACAGTCAAAGATGAAATAATCTCGTCCAGTTCCGTCTCAGTGGAATTATAGTTCGCATAAAAACAGACAGTTTCAGGCGGTAAATGGTAAAACATATTGATTACCTTCAGTGAAAAATGTACCAATTTTCCTCTGACCATGACTTGATCCTCTTCCGCCTCAGGAAGGTTTGCATAAAACTCCCGTATTACAGATATCACAACCATAACAGAAAAACAACAAAATCATTCACATTATCAGCGAACAATCAAATCTTCCACGAATCCACCTGGATTTTTAAAACACCTCACAAGAATTTGTGACTGTAGAGAGTCACTATATCTGTCCTGAGCTTTTGAACTCACAAACTTGCTCAAATCAAAGTGGGTCTTTCCCTTATTCCTCTTAATTCTTGGGGCCATTTTACAAATTTTTCAAAATTCCACAATAACTTCAAAATCAAGTCAAATCTACTAAACTTAACTCTTATAAGCATAAACTACACTTTCTATGCAATTTTTATAGATATTTTTTCACTTTTCATCATGAATGGTGATTTTCAGGT
Organism: Phalaenopsis aphrodite; assembly: GCA_003013225.1. Lineage (NCBI taxonomy): Eukaryota > Viridiplantae > Streptophyta > Magnoliopsida > Asparagales > Orchidaceae > Phalaenopsis > Phalaenopsis aphrodite. The sequence continues at coordinate 1,195,054 of NEWO01000347.1, read as the reverse complement.
TTTTCCAAATGTACTCAAAATACATGGTGAGAATCCAAAATTTTTACATAGAAGTGAAGTTCTTACCTTAAGAAATCCAAATCTAGCAATTTTGGCTCAAATCCACCAAGAAATCTCTACGAAAAGGTTTGCCCTAACTTCAAAATCGCAAACTCGAGAGGAAGAAGATGACGACAGGAGTAAAAATGACGATTTTTAGGGTTATTTTTCACCTTTAACCGTTCGCGAACTGGTTTTCGTGAACTGGCGCTTAAGCATGAATATGTTGCGCTTAGGCGCCTGCCTCTCGGGTTACATTGCGCTTAAGCGCGAGAATGTGGCACTTAGGCGCCAGTGCATGATTTTTGATATTTTTGAACTCAAGAAAAATACACTATTAGCCTAAGTATACCACCCTTAAATGGTCTTACAACACTTAAATGACTATTTTCCTCTCCTTTAACTCTCCTCTCTCTCAAAATTCTCCATTATAAGTAATTCGATTCGAGACTAAAATAACTCAAATTTTCACACAAACAAACACATATATTCATTTACGAACTATTACAAGCAACATTCAACACATAATTCTCATTCCAAAGAGTCTCGGATGAGAAAATTTACCTAAATACAAACACTAAACAAACATACTCAATTAAACACATAAAAGACATAAACAATAAAAATAAGATTTAACACTAACACATAAAAGCAACAACTCCTAACAAACAAACTCTAACAATGAACTTAATTCCATTCTTCACTTGTTGGAACAAATTCCTGTCTTTCATTAGTCTCTGCTATAAAGTTGATAAAATGGACGGTGGTGATAAGCTCTGATACATTCTTCTTAAGATACATCACCTTATTCGCTTCCTCTATATAACCAGTATGAATAAATTGCATTTTTAATTGCCATCCAATATGCTATGGATGTGTATTAACTTCATTTACCTTTGTCTCAAGTAAAACCATGCTAGTCTCAATCTTGTTGGTCTTTTTGCTATTCCTTCAATATTAACGGCTAAGAAACCATTATACATCTCTTGTGCACTTTGAGTAATATATTTCTTCCTCATGACATCTTCCTTTTTCTTCAAATCCATCTCCCATGAAGACATTTTCTCAAAATCTCTCTTTCTCTTAGAATTTTAGGGCTAAAAATGATTCTGGGGTGAAATTCCATCACAAAACCCTTCTATTTATAGGCCTAAATCCTTCAAATAACTTCTAAGCACGTCTAAGAAATGTCATGGAATGTTTAAGTTAACCAATTCGCAGTTAAAGCTTCTAGTAATTGAATTTCGCACATGGTTTTTAACATTCGATTGTTTATATGCAACAGTATAGCAATGTATGCAATTATATTCTTCACTTATCTTTCCTAATTTGCAACAACACCAAAAACTTGATTCTGTAGAAAATAAGAATTTAATTTTTTAACTTATTATATATATTGGGATACTACGCAAGTATACGTATCGTTATCAAGTAATATAAGACTTTTTGATTAAACCCCAAATATCAAACTCACAAGGAGTGTTCAAGATATGCACTTCTAAATAACAAATTTTCTATTTCAAAAAGACAATTACTTAAACTATAAATATTTTTACAGTAATTAAAATTCAATTCTTTTTGGTATTTTTGATATTTTGATAAAAAAAACAACTTCTAAATATAACTTGAGTTTATGTAAAAGAAAAACACTGAATATGAAATATCTTTCTCCTCCTCATGAATCAGTAATAAGTATATGAATTCTGTTGTAGAAGAATTCAAATTGTGTTATGCCAAATAGGAGCAATATTATTATTTACCTTTACTAGAGATCTTATAAAGAAAATTGGCTAATTTAAAGTTTGAATAGCTCTGAAAACTGGCTAGGCAGGGAAGATATCAGCTCTCACTCTAGAGTTCCCTTAATTCCCTCAACCTGGGGGCTAACATCTCGTATTAAAACCTAAAATAATAAACCAAGTTGGGGGCTTTAGCCTTCCACTCTAAAGTCCTCTAACTTTACACCCTTCAAAGATTATTTCCCTATTTATTTGCACTAAATCATATGAATTACATTCTCATTCATACAACCTCATGTGATTCTTTCTGATTGTTAACTGAGACAATACCATCCCGGTTCATACATGTTCTCACAAAAAAAATTAACATATAGATGAGCCAGATTAAGAAGTAAATGAAGTACATGGAATTAAATCATCACAACTTTTTCCAACATTAAAGATTAATACTCTCCACAAATTCCATCCAACACTTTAATTACTTATTATTTTAAAGAGAAAGATAAAGAAAACTACTCAGAATCCATGGAGAAAATAAAACCACACTTTAGTTTAAAAATAGAAATCATTGTCAAAACAATAAGAAGTCTCCATTAAAACCAAAAGTAGTTTAAAAATAGAAATAAAAACTTATCTCAAATCCTCCACCAAACTCTTGGAGTTCCTTTGAAACTCTTCTCCCTTACAACAATCTTAACTCCCACAATAAAACTAACAACAAAAAGGATAAAGTAAATTTGTGGTGCCTGAAAAATATCTCCAAATGTTTCTCCACGAACTATTTCAAGAACTTCTCATGACTCCCCCTTTTTTCTCTCAACTTCCTTCTTTTATAATTTTCGAAGAGGTGCCTTGGTATCTCTTCAAAATGTGTCCTGATTTGATATATTTTCCAAGGATGCCTCCTTTCACAAGTCTTTTAACAATATTTTCATTTCTAGTAGTCATACCACCCTCTTTAGCCAATAGGTGCCTCAAATGTCCCTTCAAAATTCGACAAAATAAATTAACCCATCAAATAACTGCCTCTGGCGCTTAAATGCGAGGCCTCTGGCGCTTAGGCGCGGCCTTCCCTGTTTCACCGACGCTTAGGCGCCAAAACACTTCTACATCATTTTTGCATTTTTTCTCTAAATTTGATCATTTTTCACTCGTTTTAACATTTTTCACCTTTTTACTTGTACCTAAAAGAAAAACACACAAATATCTTCCATTAAAGCGCAATATCTAAAAAAAATATGCATAAAAATGTGTCTAAAAACACTATATATTTTAGGTGTATCATCAGCCGGACGTAACTAGTGTTTATTCCGATTGACCCAACATCATTCGATCGTTAAATTTAAGTTGATCCCCTATAAAATAGGGTTTCAGTCTATGACCATTAACTTTAAATATTTTCTCAGCTTTAGGATCTTTAATATCCACAGCTCCAAAAGGATAAAATTTCATCACAACAAATGAGCCCATCCACCTGGACTTAAGTTTGCCTGGAAATAATCTTAACCTTGCATTATATAACAAAACTTGTTGCCCTGACTGAAAATTTTAGTAAGGATCCTTCGATTATGCCACATCTTTATCTTTTCTTTGTAAATCTTAACACTTTCATAAGACTCATTCCTTATTTCTTTAAGCTCATTTAATTATAATAATCTTTTCTCACCAGCATCTTTCAAATTATAATTGAACTCTTTAATCGCCCAATATGCTTTATACTTAAGTTTAACTGGTAAGTGACAAGCTTTCCCAAATATTAGCCTATATGGGGACATTCCTATAGGAGTTCTGTATGTAGTCATATAAGCCCACAAAGCATAGTCAAGTTTGACTGACCAATCCATTTTTGTTGGATTTACAGATTTTTCCATAATTCTTTTAATTTCACAATTGGATAATTCAACCAAACCACTTGTCTGGGGATGATAAGGAGTAGCAATCCTATGGTTTATATGATATTTCTTTAACAATTTCTCCATTATGAAATTTCTAAAATGACTTTCCCCATAAGTTATGATAACTCTCGGCATCCCAAATCTGCAAAATATGTTCATTTTTAAAAACTTTGCAACACTTAGAGCATTACATCGAGGTAAAGTAACAGCTTCTATCCATTTGGATACATAGTCTACTGCTAACAGTATATATAAATTTTCGAAAGATGGTATATATGGTCCCATGAAATCTAATCCCCAAACATCAAATATTTCAACTTCTAGCATATAATTGAGGGGCATCTCATTTCTTCTAGAAATATTGCATACACGTTGACATCTATCACAAATTTTAATATAAACATTAACATCTCTAAAGATAGTAGACCAATAAAATTCATATTGTAGAATTTTGTATGTTGTTTTATTGATCCTGAGAATATAATTGTGTAAAAATTATAAAGTTAACTTCGTTATGCAATGTTACCAAAAGCTTGATGCAATATTTTATTAATAAGAAATTTGAGCAATTAATGTTAGGATTCTATGCAAGGATACATATAGTTATCAAGTAATAAAGGAATTTATATTTAAGCCCCAAATATCAATCCCACGGGAAAATGTTAAAATTTGAAATGATAAATTTATTAGGAAATTCATAGAAAGTCAAAACAAAATTACTGTCACTAATTTTGAATGTTGAGATATTATCAAAATTAAATTATTTAATTAATAAGAAAATGAAATATAAAGTTTAAACAGTAACTACTAAACTATTAAACTATGTTTATGTGATAAAGATTTCTTATGTGAAAAAGCATCTTTCCCACTAAAATGAGGTTTGGTAAATGAGATGAGATAAATGATTCAGATATGTATTGTGCCAAATAGGAGTAGTTTTAATTCTCTACTCTGGTACAGTGTTATAGACAATCATTGGCTAATCCCAGGTTTAGTCCCTAAATCTGTGGCTAGGCTAGGAGGATATTGACTCCCACTTCCTTTCACCTGAAGGCTAACTCTTGCTTTAGTTTTTAAACACTAAGACCGAATTGAGGATCTTAGTTTGTCACCCTAAATATTCTCCAATTCTACACCCAAAAAAATATATTTTCCTATTTATTTGCACTTAATTTCATGAAAGAAATTCTTCTTCATGGAATTAAATGTGATCCTCACTCTGTTGTAGAACTAATACTCCATTTCCCGGATCATATGTTTCACAACATATTTTAGCAATTCAATTGATCAGCTCGAAAGGTAAATTAAGTTCGGAGTTGAAAAATCATCACAATTAATTTTATATTTTAATATTGCCACATCCATATTATTTCTTCATTTCACCATATCTCAGAGTAGGGAGAAAGATAAAGTAAGCTACTCAGACTTCATGAGAAAGATATAACAAAACACAAATTTCATATGTAAAAGAAAGTTCATACAACACTAATAAACAAACAACACTTAGATGAAACTCTTTCTCAAAGCAAATCCCTTGTAGCCTCTTCTAGAAAATGTAGGAAGAAGAAATCTTTCACTTTTCTCCTTCTCCAACACTCTTAGAGAAGAATTCATACTTAATCTCATCACAAAACTCTAAATTATAAGAACAATGGACTTTAAATGGTTGTGGAATGAAAAATGGAACAATGTGTGATGCGTAGAAGGTTGAATTGAGACGATGAGATGTTAGGAAGAGTCACTTTTCTGATCAATTTTGGTCCCAAATAAAGCCTAGAGTTGATTCTCCAATAGATGCCTCCAAAAACTCTTTAAAAAGCGTCCAAATTCATCGAATCTTCTAGAAATAGGGGCTGAATCAACATTGGTGCCATCAATGCCAGTGTTCCACAAGTTAATTCGCTGCTCTCTATCAAACGACGCCGTCGACGCTGCTTCTGGCGCCGTCAGAGTTGAGTAAAATTCATCATCTTTTTTGTTGGTCTGCACCGTCGGCACTGCTCTTGGAGCTGTCGGCGTTGAGCATTTCTTCAAAAATATCATTTTGACTCTAAATTCCATCCTTTTTGCTTCCTTTTTACTTCAAGTCCCTAAAAATCAACAACTTTCAAGAAAATATAAAAATACCTTTCATTAATGTGCAATATCACAAAAAATGAGTATAAAATATGAGGCTAAAAATGCATATATTTTTTGTGTATCAAAATCCCTCAAACTTACATGTTACTTGTCCTCGAGTAACTCCTCTATTATATAAAAATATGACTTATGGTAAAGAATTTAACTCTTAGATTTCCATATCTTAGTCCACTAAATACAATAGCATGAATTAAGAAAAACTTAAAACAACTCCAGTTAATGTTAAAGATGTAAGAATATCCAGCAAACAAGTCCAAGATTTCTAATTCTCTATTCTTTTCAAGAAAAAATGTAAATTGTCATATTAAAACCACTTAAAGTATTTATATGAAACATAAATTCATAAAACTTTACTAGTAAATGAGCTAATACTCAAATAAAAGTTTAGAAAATATAGTCAAATCTTCTTCCTTAAGTTGATTTAAGTGAAGCCAATTTTTAATTAGGCATCTCCTCAAGCTTCTCCCCGCATCTTTTCTTTTCTTTTCATTTTCATTTCTCTTCTTTTTTTATGTGTGAGGATTACTATATATGGATGCCTTTAATGATTTTGAACTTTACTATCCTCTTCTTAAAGTCAATAACTTTTCACATTCCTTCACTTAACAAATTTATATTAGCTTAAAGATTTCATAAAGTTTAATTCTTTTCTTCTTACATGAACCTGTAAGATTTTTAAAATTTCAAAAATACAATTTTCTTTCCTTGAAAAAGAAAAACATAGTCTTTTTCTATTATACCAAATATCTTAATCTCTAAAATTAACCTTTATTATTGAAAATTTTTACTTAAGTTTACAACATATTTTGAAACATAAATATAGTTATCTAAAATTAACCCCTAATACCAAAGGTCATGTTAAATTGATTTTTTTTGAAAATATAGCTAAATGAGGACAAATAAAATTAAGTTTCTTTCTTTAAAAAAGAATTTTTCTTTCCCCCCCAAACATAAATTTTTAAAAGATTTAGCATGAAGAATTGAAAAGTAAAGGGTGAAATAAAACATTAAATACATAAGGAAAAGACATACATGTTGATGGTTCTGATTTTGAAAGTTTAATTCTGAAATACTGAAGGTGCTAATATAAGAAGCTACAAGACTTAAAACATTAAAATGCACATAATACTTATAAAATTTTCTAACAAAGAGTTAATTATAACACATTTAACAAAATACAAAAACTAACAACTAAATTAAACTGAATTCCAGAAATGAAAACAGTTTTACAAACTCAGTTTCATAACATAACAATAAAACGGAGTCTCACAATCTAACAAACAGTCTCAACAACATAACAAAAACAAACAACACAATAATAAAGTACAATCAACCATACACTAAAAGAAAGATCACCAATCATCATCATTTTCTTCTTCTTCTTCCACATTAAAATTTTTCCGCTGATATGGAGTAAAAATAGGATGAGTAGGAAACTAAACTGAATGATCACCCTTCATGTATCTCACCAATGCATCATCATAAGCAACATCATATTCAAACTTTTGCTGTATCAAATCACCAGTGTGAGCATTTCTGACATCCATGTTTTGTAATCTATGATACATTCTTAAGATATCTCCCTACTGGATCATCATCTGGTCTAAAAGTTCTCGGTTAGTAGGGCCACTATAAGTAGGGGTCCTTGAAGTAGAAGGAATATCTCTGGTCTTACTTCCAGATCTCCAATCAACATGAGATGCATATGTCTTTATATTGGCAGACCCAATAGGTTTTAGAGGCTCAATCCTCTCTTCCTCAGGTCTAAAATCAACTCCTGCCTGTTCATAGAGTGTGAAAATAAGTGCAGGGTGTGCCAAACCACCACTGGTCTCTCCCAGAGCAATAGATCGAGTATTCATATAAATAATAGAGCCTACATTTATCTTCATCATCTGCTGAATACAGAAGTTCAGGATGGCTCTATCCTTGGTCACCTCACTATAATGATTTGTCGGAATTATTCTTCCAGAAATAAAGTAGTTTCTGGCCTTAGATACTACATTAAGCATAGAAAGAGGAAAGTTTACCTTAACATATGAATTTTAAGCATACAAATTGAATGAAAAATTCCTTTAATATCAGCTTTTGTCCATCCAAAGGCTTTCTTAAATTTTTTCAAAATTTTCATCAATCTTTCTTCTTCTTCCATCGTTAACTTTAAGAAAATTATAACTAGTAAAGTAGAGAAATCACCTAAAAAAACATAATTCAAATGTTCAGGAAGTAATTTCAACTTAAGTTCAGAAGGTTTTTCTATTGATGGATAGAAAGATTTATCTTTTTCTATGGTGACCAAAATTTTGAAAATTTCTCGTACATAGTTTGAATGTTCCTTATAAGGATCTTCAAGTTGATCTATTTCCTCTTCTTGTTCATGTTCCAAATCTTTTACTTCAGATGTCTCTTCATAATTAGTTTTGAAATGATATTCACTCAGATATCTTATAATATTCATTCTATAACATTCATCATCTCTACCTTTTACAGGATATTTCATTGATCTTGGAATATTGAAAGTAACCATTTGATCATTGACGCGCATTGTTAATTTTCCTTTTTGCACAACTATCATCGCTCTTCCTGTGGCCAGAAAAGGTCTCCCCAAAATGATAGATATATCTTTATCTTCCTCCATATCCAACACAAAGAAATCAACAGGAAAGATAAATTGATCCACTTTCACTAGGACATCTTCTATAACTCCTTTAGGGTATGTTATGGAACGATATGCTAACTGTAGAGTTACAGTAGTAGGGGTTATTTCTACTAATCCCAATCTTTTAAATATTGATAATGACATAAGGTTAATGCTGCACCTAAATCACATAAAGCTTTCTCATAAAATCTGTCTCCTATTGCACATGAAATAGTAAAGCTACCAGGATCTTTAAGCTTTTCAGGAAGCTTTTTCTGAATTATAGCACTGCACTCCTCACTAAGTGTGAAAGTCTCATTATCTTCAAACTTCCTTTTCCTATTGAGAATATTCTTCATAAATTTTACATAGCTTAGCATTTTTTAAAGCTTCAACAAATGAAATATTAATTGTAAGCTTCTTAAAAATTTTTAGAAATTTTTAAAATTGCTTATCCGACTTTTGTTAATGAAGCCTCCGAGGAAATGGAAGCGGTGGTCTTTCCAAATCAATTTTAAGTGGAGAAATATGTCTTTTTGAACTTTCAGAGCATCCTCTTTTGGTTCTTCAATTTCTTCTCTCTATACTTTAATTTCTTTTTGAACCATGCCTTCCAACTCTCTTCCTCTTCTAAGTTGAATGGCTTTTACGTGTTCTTTATTCTGGTATTTCTGATTTGTTTCAGTATTACTAGGAAGTGATTCTTGGGATCTATTACTTAATGAATTTGCGATATATCCAAGTTGATTCTCAATATTTTTAATTGTAGTTCTTGACTTTGTAACTGATTTCTCATTTGTAACACCACTTCTTCTATAGATAACTGCTTCTCCTTAAATTGTGGATTACTGTTAAAACCTGAAGGATAGATAGATCTATTATTATTGTTCCAGCTTCCCAATGAGTTTACTTGGTTGTTCCCCCATTGTTGGTTATTACCACCTGAAGTATTGTTCTAGTTAAAATTAGGATGGTTCTTCTAACCTGATTTAGAATAATTTGAATATGGGTTATTCTGCTTGTTATTTATAACATTCAAAGTTTCTAATGATGCTTAAGAATCTACCATTTGTCCTAATGAATTCTCTTCAATCATGGAAATTGGTTGAGAAAAAATCATTCCAAATTGGTCTAACTTCATTGAAATTGCAACAACTTGATTTGCTAACATAGTAAATGTATCAGATTCATGAATATTGGTTACTTTTTTAAGATTTACCCTCTCAAAAGGCCATTAAAAATTATTGGTAACCATTTCTTCAATTAAAACATAAGCGTCGTGAAATGATTTTGACATTAATGAACCACCAGCAGTGACATCGATAATAAATCTAAGAGACCCAACTAATCTATTATAAAAAGTTTGAATTATTAAACAATCTGGTATAGCATGTTGTGGATAGTTTCTAAGGAGATATTTAAATTGTTTCTATGCTTCATAAATATATTTCCCCTCAAACTGATTAAAAGATGTAATATCATTTCTAAGCTTCGCAGTTTTTGAAAGTGAAAAATATTTAGCAAGGAATTTTTGTGCTAAATCACCCCAAGTTCTGATAGATCTAGATGCTAACGAATGCAACCACATATTAGCTTTATCACTAGGTGAGAAAGAAAATAACTAAGTTTTATGACATCATCTGATACACTATCGTATTTAAATGTAGCGCACAATTCTAGAAAATTGACAAGATGTAAATTTGGATCTTCAGTTGGTGATCCCCCAAACTAATTATTTGATACTATTTGGATAATAACATGTTTAAGCTCAAATGAATTAGCCACTACAGTAGGTTTTTGAATACTACAATAAAGTTCATCTATCATAAGGTTGACATGATCTCTTATTGATCTAAATTCTTGATGAATTTCAGCATTTTGATTATTTTGATCTGTCATTTATGTAATTTTTTTAGGTTTTTCAAAATTTTTAATTCTTTTGCTTTTTCTGATTTTCTTAACAGTTCATTCTAATTCAGAATCGTAGGACACTAGTCCTTCAGAACCTAAACTACGCCTACACTAACAATAAAATAAAATAAAATAAAACACACAAAAATACTTTATAAATAAAATACTATAATAAGATATTCCAACAATAAATCTTAAAGTTTAAATAAGACTTTCTAAAATAGAAATTTGCTTTCAATCAATCCCCGACAAAGACGCCAAAAACTTGATCCCGACTGTTTATATGCAACAGTATAACAATGTATTTGATTATATTTTTCACTTATCTTTCCTTTGCAACAACACCAAAAACTTGATCCTGGAGAAAATAAGAATTTAATTTTTTAACTTAATACATATTGAGATACTACACAAGTATACATATCGTTATCAAGCAATATAGGACTTTTTGATTAAGCCCCAAATATCAAACTGGATTGTTCACAGTATGCGATAATTAATGTAACAAACTTTCTACTTTAAAAAGATAAACACTTAAACTAGAGTTTTTTTCATAGGAAAAAAATCTAAACTCTTTTTGGTATTTTTAGTATTTGAAAATGACATAAAAACTTAAAAAAGATAATTTGAGTTTATATAAATAAAAAACATTGTATATGAAATATCTTTCTGCTTATCTTGAATTAGTAATAATTATAGAAATTATGTTATGGATGTATTCAGATTGTATTATGCCAAATAGGAGCAATAAAATTTGTTACCCTTACTAGAGATGCTATAAGGAACATTGGCTAATTTAAAGTTTGAATAGTTCTGAAGACCGGTTAGGTAGGGAAGATATTAGCTCTCACTCTAGAGTTCCCTCGGTTCCCTCCACATGGGGGCTAAAATTTCGTATCAAAACCTAAAACAATAAACCAAGTTGGGGGCTTTAGTTTGTCGCTCTAAAGTCTTCTAACTCTACACCGTTCAAAGATTATTTCCTTATTTATTTGCACTCAGTCATATGAACTACATTCTCATTTATACAATCTCATTTGATTCTTTCCAATTGTTGACTGAGACTATACCAACCCTGTTCTTATATGTTCTCACAACAAATTTTAACATATAGATTGGTCAGATCAATAAGTAAATGAAGTGCATGAAATTAAATCATCACAACTTCTTCCAACATTAAAGATTAATACTCTCCACAAATTCCATCTAACACTTTAATTACTTATCATTTTAAGGAGAAAGATAAAGAAAACTACTCAGAATTCATAAAGAAAATAATACCACACTCTAGTTTAGAAGTAGAAATCATTGTCAAACCACAAGAAGTCTCAATTAAAACCAAAAGTAGTTTAAAACAAAGATAAAAACTTATCTCAAATCCTTCACCAAACTCTTGAAGTTCCTTTGAATCTCTTCTTTCTTACAACACTCTTAACTCTCAAAATAAAACTAAAAACAAAAGGAAAAATAAATTTGTGGTGCCTGAAATTTTCTCCAAAAGCTTCTCCACGAGCTTCTTCAAGAACTTTTTAGAACACTTCAGGACTCTTTTTCTGGACTCATCTAAAAGTCTCAACTTCCTTTTTTTATAATTTTCCAAAAGGTTCCTTATTATCTCTTCAAAATGTGTCATGATTCGATGTATTTACCAAGGAATGCCTCCTTTCACAAGTCCTTTAATTATATTTTTGTCGTTGGTGGTTATAACCACTCATTTTAGCCAATAAGTGCCTCAAATGTCCCTTCAAAATTCATCAAAATGAATTAACCAATCAAGTAACTGTCACTGACGATTAAGCGCGTGGCCTCTAGCGCTTAGGCGCGACCTTCTCTGTTTCACCAGTGCTTAGGCGCCAAAATACTTTTGCACCATTTTTGCATTTTCGCTCCAAATTTAATCCTTTTTCACTCCTTTTAGCATTTTTCACCTTTTTACTTATACCTGAAAGAAAAACACACAAATACCTTCCATTAAAGCGCAATATCTCAAAAATATGTATAAAAATATGTCTAAAAACACTATATATTTTAGGTGTATTAGTTGACCCCACTTATTGGGATATATGTTTGCTGCTGCTGTTGTATAGAAATTATAATACCACATTTTTGTTGTTGTATGGGTTACCTTTATATAAATGCATTGCACAAGACACACTATGAGGTTTACATCTATTGATGCTTTGTTGTTGTTGTTGTTGTTGTATGGTTATAAGAAGCGCTTTAATGAGATCAATCCAACAAGTCCAAGATCACTTAAATTTAAGTTCTCCAAAATGTTTAGTGGTTGTTAGTCACCCCCGTACAAATTTGTAGGTTGGTTGTTTGTAGTTTGTTTATGTGTGTGAAACTATAAAGAAGATACAATGTGTAGGAGAGTGGATGTTTACTATTGTATTACGTACACCTAATATATATTTTTATTAATCTTTAAAGAAACATCTATATTTTAGATTGATATTTGTAATTTGAGAACTTGGATGTATAATAGATTATATTCAGGACAAAAAGAACTCAGTGATGAGTAAATGGTGTTGAAGAATTCGTGCAGGTGGCATCATAGCTGTCCATCTATCATTCTGAGGGTAAGTTTCAATGCCCTTGTGTGTAGCACAAAAATCAAGCGTATCTACGACTGAAAGAAGTTAAGTTGGATATTTACTACAAGGGATTCAAACCTAATTATTGGTACCAGATTGCACATGTTGAGCAAGAACCAGAAGCTCATTTTGATCAAGGAGGTGCCTCAACAAGTTATGCCCCTTCTGTAGAGGAATATGATCCAACATACTGAAGAAATGATGCATGATGCTCAAAGAGCTCAATTTGTTGGGAGCATTCAATAAGAAACTCAAATATCGGACAACAAATCACGTCAGTTCTATGACTTACTGAACACTGCACAATAACCTTTATGGGATGGTTGCACTACATATATAGAGTTATCAGTGACACTGAGAATATTGAACATCGAATCTGATTTTAACATGCCCAGAGAAGTATTCAATCAAGTAGCAATATTATTGAACAAGATGAACCCTAAAGAAAATTTAATGTCGAATGACCTGCATATAACTAAAAAGTTACTTTCAAAGTTAGGGTTATAGTTTGAGAATATCGATTACAATGTTAATGGGTGCATGATATATTATAAGGGCAATTCATTTGAGACGACATACTGATTTTGTGGTGCAGATAGATTCAAATAATGATGGAGAAAGAGTAAAAATTATAGAAATATTCCATACAAATGTCTCTTTAATTTTCTGCTTATACCTAGGTTTTGGAGATTATTTGCTTCTAAGCATACAACACCTCAAATGAATTGGCATAGTACTGGATATATTGATGCTAGTTTGATGATTCATCCATACATGGTGAGTCCAGAAGACATTTTGATCATACTTTCTTGGACTTTACAGCTAAAGCACACAATGTTAGACTTGAGCTATATGCAGTTGGCTTCACCACGTACAGTCACGCCCCAACCCCATACTAATGCTGTTCATCAATCATTACACATTGCAATTTGCCCGCCAATATGTGCATGACCGTCATTCTTATTTCTATCATTGTTCATAGCTGGTTCACATAGCCCCAAAGCGAAAATTGACATCTTCTCACAAGCTTTGATTGAAGTGCTTCAAATGTTATGGGAGACGAGTGTGCTTACTTATGACATCACTACGAAATAAAAATTTCAAATGAGAGTGGCTTTTATGTGGACAATTAATGATTTCCTGGCATATAAGATGCTAGTTGGTTGGAGCACAGCTGGGAAATTGGCTTGTCCTTACTACATGAATATGTCAAAGGCATTCAATTTGAAACATGAAAGAAAAAAATGGCTGGTTTGACTATCATCGAAGATTTCTGGGCCTCGATCACCAATTTAGAAAGAACAGAGATGCATTCTTCAAAAATAGGGTTGAAAGATTAATTCTGCCCCCCTAGAATAACTGGAGTCAAAATATTGCATATGATCGTTGAAGTACCAAAGATCACTGAGAGATCAAAGTTTGCTTCAACTCATCTTCATGATTTAGGTGTCACACACAACTAGACTAAGTAGAATATATTCTGGGATATTTTGCACTGGAAGACTAATCTGATTAGATATAATCTCGATGTTATACATATTGAGACTTTTTTATAACATATTGAATTCAGTGATGGATATCAAAAGTAAAATGAAAGATAGTGTGAAAGCTAGAATGTACCTGAAAGAGTGTTGAAAAAGAAGAAAATTAGAACTTATGGAGACAAATGCAGGTAAAATAATAAAGCCCAAAGCTACATATTATCTTACACTATATCAACAGAGAATAATATTTGAGTAGGTGAATTCTCTGAAGTTTCCTAGTAGTTGTGTTTCAAATTTGAGTCTTTATTTTGACTTGGGAACATGGAAGGTATTTGGCATGAAGAGTCACAATTGTCATATATTTCTGTAGTGCTTATTACCTATTACATTTCAAGCACTATCGAAGCTGGTGCTTGATCCGTTATCAAAATCAATATATTCTTCAGAGAGTTATATGTAGGGACACTGAATTTTGATTTATTGAGACATCTTTGTGTGAGTATTCCCCTATTAATATGCAAGCTAGAACATATATTTCTTTATGGTTTGTTTGACACTATGGAGCATATGCCTATACATTTATATTATGAGGCTATACTGGGGAGGTCAAGTGCAGTGCATATGGATGTATCTCTTCGGGAGTTATGTCTTTCTAATGGATACATTGTGAGTAGCATTTTATTTCATACTAAACGATTTCCATATTCAATATAAAATACCTTTGTGATGCATATTTTTAAATAAAATCCAAAAAAAAAGTTAAGAATAAAGCACGCCCATATAAATTGATATGCGAAGCATACCTGTTGCAGGGGACCAAAACTTTCTCATATTAATTTGAGCAAGGCCATCAAATAGGTCATATTGTAGGTGAGATGCCCTCATTGCCACAATTACTCGTATATTAAATATCATAAAGCCATCGAGAAGGCATGGTATACAATATCAAAGCAATAAAGCGATTCAATCAACTGCATTGGATATTTTGATTAATTGAGACGAAGTCTGGCCATTTATACAAGCTAAACAATTGAAACCTTAAATTTCTTGAGTTTTTCTCCGTCAAATGGGCCAAGGCCAATTTTTTTACCATAAACACCCATAACCACCTACAAACTTCAGATAGTCATGTCTTGGGCTAGAGAAGTTTGTTTTGAAGTCATTTGGATCTTTGGAATCTTTCTTTAGTCTTCTTTCAGATTAAAGACAAAGAGGCTGATAATCATATTAAAACATTTAAAAAGAAAGAATATATATATATATATATATATATATATATATATATATATATATATATATATATATATATATATATATATATATAAATTAATATTGCTCAAAAGATAAAATATTTTAAATGTAAATAACTCCAATAAATATAAAAATATTTTCTATTTCTATTAAAAGTGTTCTAAATTAATAAAGCTTTTAAAATTTTAACAAGCCTATGAAAATATTTTATAATTTAGATAAATAAGCTCAAAAAATTTAATATTTTGAAACTTAGAAAAGCTCAAGGAGATAATGTTTATCTCTAGAAAATTTTATTTTAAAATATTTAAAGAATGTCCTTTAAAACATAACCTTCTCTTTTAAAATTTTTTTAAGTTCTTCTAAATCTTTTTCAAAATAAACAAATCCTTTTCAAAATTTAAAGAGAAATCTTTTTTTCAAAACATAAGATTTATTTTTCATAGCACTTTCTCTTTATTAAATTTAAGTAAATCTATTTTGAAGTAAATTTCATTAAAAAAAATTCAAAAATGCATTTATCTAATAACTTTGAGATTTTCTTTAAAAGAAATTTTCTTAAGAAATTTCTTTTAATTCTTTTAGAATATCTTCTCTTCATAAGATTGAAAAGCCAAGATCAATCAATCTCTTTTCAAAAGAATATATTTTAAAACCCTTGAGCTTTAGGAATAAAAATATATAAGGTTTTCAAGCTTCTTTCAGTTGCTGAACCTAGGCAAGACTTATATATTCACTAGAATAAGTAACTACATGAATGAATATATTTATTCCTAGAAACATATGATGTCATAGTCGTAGACTTTTCAAATAAATAAGTCTTCATTCATCTTAATCTAAATAAATTATTTAAAAGATGAATTCATATCTCCAATATTTTCGAATGATAAAACTATTTTCAGAAAATTATTTCTTTTGCATGAGAAATATATTTTTATTTTCTTAAATAAGAATACCAATAAATTTTAAATATGAAGACTTTAAATTAAGATATTTTATCTTATTTGTTCAAAATATATTAACTTAACCACAATCAAAACCTTATGGGAAAAATCTTAGAGATGAGAAAAAAAAACATCGTGATTAAAAATTTTACTAATACTAATTGACCTCACTTTTGTGTGACATTTTCTTTCTTTATAGAAGCCTATGATCTAGCCTTAAGATTTTCTGGTGACTTTCATAGTTGCTTAGAAACTGCATAAAATTTCAAACCAATTCTACATTCATTTAGGGTTTCAAAGATTAAACCCAAGTCCCTAACCTTTTGTTGGGATGATTAGGGTTTTGCACCATTTGAAGCCCAAGTTGAATTCCTGTAGGTGGAATATGCCCTTCAAAACCCATGGAGCTTAGAGTCCTAGGATAAGCCCCAAACCCTTGTTGACCACCCCTAAACCCTCTTTTGGTTTAGAATAAGCCCATTGGATATGAGGCTAATTCTAACCTAAAGAAAGGGTTCACCCTTTACATAAAAACCCTAAATTACAAAAATAAAATCCTAACAACAAAAATTAAATTAAAGATTAGGCCATCAAAATTAAACTTGGAGCCCACCCAATTGCTTTCCCCAAACACAAACAACCCCGAAAGCAAATTACCATCAAAACACAATAAATTCAACCCTAAGGTTAAAATGCTTAACACCAATTAAAGAAAATCAAAATTTAAACCCACTTAAGATAAAATTAAAATAAAATAAAATTTACACTAAATAAAAATCAACGACCAAACACTAATAATACCAAAAAATTCAGATCACCAAGTTGAACTCAAAATCAAACCAAATTAAAATAAATAAAATATAAGTTGAATAAGTAAATCTAAATTTAAAACCCTGAATGGCAAACCCAAAGCTTAGGACCTAAGCCCAACCATCTAAAGCCCTAGCCCAAACCCTAAGGCCCATGACTAGAACCTAAAACCTTTTAACCCTAAAGGGTAATCCTATAACCCGAATAACCCACCCATGACACAACAGCCCAAGCAAAGATAAATTAATTTTAAATTAAACATAAGACAAATACTAAAGGATAAGGCTTGTACACTTAACCAAAACACCACCGCTTGTCACTAAAGTCCAACCCACCCAAATCACTTCATGAGGGGGGTCAAACCATACCAATTCTAATCCTAGCCACCCAACTAAAAACTTCTCTAATCACCTTAGCTCCTCCCCAAGCCACCTTCACCTCCATTGTAGCCTTCATGGTCAAGCAAACCAAAAATGGAGAAACGCTCCCATCACTTCCAAAAGCTTCTGGTTACCCTCTACCCATTCCCTGAAGATCCACTAAGTATCCCTAAGAAATTCAGAGCTCCTTTTATGGCCTCCCATGGCTATATAAGGATGCGATCTGAGAGCTCCTCGCACAACCGAAGCTTCCCAGCAAGTCGACACAAACCTTAGCTCTTAACACAAAAACCTTCCTACAATTAAGAGCAGCTCATCTTCATTCTTTCCAAGCCTCCTCATCGCCCTCATTGCCCTAATTTCATCTCTAACATAAACTCCTTCAAAACTCAAATTTAAAGATGTCAAAAGCTTGATGGAGACTCACCATTCCTTCCCAATCAAAATTAGACCTTTTCACACCCTATACCAAAACCTTAGACCAAGCTGTGACCCTATTTGGTCAAGCTCGTAGCTAAGACCAATTTCAATCCAAATTGATTCAAGAGGAAGGTTCGTGGTGCTCAAGAGATCGTTTCCATCAACCTCAATCAAGGCTTCACTTCTTGGGACAAGGTATGGGTTCAAAACTTCTAAATTAGGCTTTCATTTGGTCATTTATGAAGAAGCTGAACAATGCACACCCACTTACCTGTAAAGAAAGGTTTGTCTCACCTAGACGAAGCATTAGAAACAAACCCCAAGAGATTTAATTAAATCTAACACTAGATCATAGGGTTTGAACATGGATGGCTCTCTGTTCACTTTGGATGTTGTCCAATTCCATGTATTAAAAACGGATGACGATCAAATCGAATGGTGGAACCGCAGAGAGGAGCGCATCAGATCGAGGCATCCTCAGCGACTTACGTGGAAAGCAGAGCAAATAATGGAGCTACACGTGGAAGTTTGATGGCTCTAAAGATAACACAACACTGACTGGGTTAAATGGGAAAATATAATTTTCCTAATTAATTAAATCCATAAAATGCATATGAACTTTAAAAAATTCATAACTTAATAAATAAAAATCATAAAAATTCCTTCGAACTCAGTGAACAAATGAGAAAATGATAAAAATAAAAAAGAGATTAATAAACTTATATTTAATTCTAAATTAAATAAATTCCCCATAGGTTTTAAAAATTATTAAACATTAAACATAAGCCTAAAATAACAAAAATTTGAGGGAGCATTCTCTCTATCCTCAGGGATCTCCACTGATATTTCCAAGGATAAAGGTCCACCCAAACACCGAAAGTCTTAATTTGTTTTCAAAATTATAATTATTTTGAAAAAATTATAAAAATAAAATATTAATAAACAAATATGTTTTCAAATGAAAATTAATAAGGTTAGGACAGTAAACCTGCACACTAAAATTGTAATTTTCATCTTTGAAATTTTAAAAATGAAAATAACATATTAAGGTTAAGTTTGTAATTTTTAAATTTTGCACTAGCCCAAATTGTTTGCTAAAATTTAAAAAATATTAACTTAGAAAATTTTAGTATTACACCCTAATGAAAACATTAAATTATTTTTTTTAATTAAAGAAAGTTAATTTCATAGTTATCCCTTTGATTTTGAAATTACATGAATAACCAAACCTAAAATTTAACTTAGGTATAACCTATCTTAGACGTAAGCCAACTTGAATTTATCCCGAGCCTTGACTTTGGTCTAACCTTGCTTGGACCTTACCCTAAACTTAACTAGGGTCTAACCCAACTTAGACCCAACTTTAAACCAAACATAAGTCAACTTAAGGTTTAGCATAGGTCTAACCCAACTTAGATTTAACCCTGAACGCAATTTTAAACCCAACTAAGGTATAACCCAACTTAGACTTGACTTAACCAAAAAAACCTAAAACTTAATTCAAGTCTAACCTAACTTAGACTTGATTTAACTAAATTCTAATCTTAACTTAAGTTCCAATTTAGAATTGACACAACCAAATTCTAAATTTAACGTAGGACCAACCGAAACATAATTTAGGCCTAGGCAAATTTAAACCAATTTGGGCTAAACCAAATCAAACTTAGGCCAGCCTAGGTCAACCCAACCTAACCCAGGCTAACCTAAGCCAAACTCAAACCAGCCTGGGTCAACCCAGCCTATCCATGTCTAACCTAAATCAAACTTAAACCTACCTGGGCCCACAAAGTGTAATTCATGACAATCCACACCAAAATAAACTCAAAATACTTGAGGCTATATTATATGCTTCCTTAAAAGTTATAATCAAAGACTTCTAAGTCTATAAATAAAAAAAGGCCAAACAACCAAAAATTGCAAGAGGTGTCATATAGACCTAGAGGAATTGGTCTTTGAGTTAAGGAATGTTTAACTTCTCTTAAGAGAATAAAGCATAGTTGACTTGAAAATACACCTCAAAACACATTTAACCCAAGAGTCAAAGTGGGCTACAAACAAAATTTGCAACAAAATTTAAACACATAATCCAATAAAATACACCATAAAATCTGCTAAGACTTAAACTCATACCCTAAACCAACCTTAGTTTGAGAAGGACATTTGAAGGAGGCAACCCATGGTTGCTAACAAAGATCTTTCTGGTCACATGTGACTAATCAAACTATAAAACCCAAATACCTTGAGATGATGGAACCATGTGATCTTAACTGGGTCATCTCAATAATATTAATAATAAATCTCACATAAAAATCTAATCGGCTAAGAACTATTAAGCAACCTAAAATTTTCAATCCCTTAAAATCAGCAAAAGACACTAAAACTTAAATGAAGCCCTAATGAACAAAGATCGCCGAACATAAATTTAACCCTACTACCTGAGTCTACAAAGATGTCTTGAATGACACAACCCATGACCGTTGACAAAAATTTTCCAGTCAGAGCAGGCTTAACCACCTTTCTGGACTAAGTATATTAGGGAAACTGGTAACCCCAGGACGATGGAAATCCAAGGGCATCTTGACCGGGTTATCCCAAATAAAAAATAATTAACTTAGTAATAATCAATTTTAAAAAAAAATAATTCTCTTAAAATTATGATGGAACACCCCATGACTGTTAAAGTGAGTTGTTAATTAAGATTTAATTTACATGTTATTAGGATGTGCTAATTCTATTTTACAGAGCTGCTATAAAAAAAATAAGTTATTATAGTAACCTATGACCTTTTCTTTTAGTCATTTTTTTCTTTTATAGAGTTAGGAAGTGTTATGGTCAAACTGACTATAAACATCTGAACTATTGATCCCAATTTTATATATAGATAGATGTGAAATGCGATGCATGCAATTAATTTCCTTAATAGATATTCTTACTTTGCAATAAAGCCAAAAACTTGATCCAAAGCAAGAGCTAGGTAAATCTTTCACTATGAAGAAAATAAGAATGCAGTTATAATATTTCAATATGGGATACAACGCAAGTATACGTATCGTTATCAGATAGAACTTTTTGATTAAGTCTCAAATATATCCTACAGGGAGGAATAATTTTAGATAACAAAATTTTACTTAGCAATATTTTTTACTTAAACTTAAGATGCTAAAGTAGGAATGAAAGTTGATTCTTTTTGTAATTTTTGATAATTGAAAATAAAGTAAGCAGCTAATTAGCTTAAGTAAAGTACTTGCAAGATGAATGCAATATAAATAAAATATTTTTTTTTCTTATCATGAATCAGTGATAAATATAATGTGTTGTGACAAATAGGAGCAATAATATTTCAATTGCAAAGTTCATATAAAATCTTTTTTATCTTGAAATTCATAACTCCAAAATTTTTGAAAAAATAGTCATAAAATAGGTTATCATGTCTACATCACTATCAAATGGCTCTAAAATAGAATTTATGACCACACATGTTTATTTTTTAATAAATTATAATTGTTGTAAACTTATATTTTCATTTTTTATATTTATCATAAAAATATAAAAAAATTATAGTAATTAAAATATCATTTTTGATATTTTAATGAGGATGGTTTGTAAATCAGACTTATAACGGAGTCATAAAAACTATTGAAAATTTATATATCAAAATTTTCTTTTTTATATTTTATAGTATTATTTTTTATTTAGTTACCAATTATTTTAAAAATATTTTAAAGAAAAAAATAACATAAAATGCATCTTAATGGACATATTTAAACATCCACTAATAAAACATACACTCAAGTATTGTAGTTGATTTTCATATGTACAATATTTGGATATTACAAAATCTTCAAAACAGAGTTATTTGTCATCCTGCAATATTGAGATTATGTCATTTCACTGTATTCAGGGTGCATGCATCATTAAACCATATTCAATGCACATCGTTACACTTTATTTAGAATGGTCGTGACACGGTATTCAGATGCGTCATTACACCCTATTCAGGGTGTGCATTTCACCATATTTATGGTCCCTCGTTACACTGTATTCAGTGCATGATTACATCAAATTCGAGTGCTTTATTATACTATACGTAGTGTGCGTGATTACATTGTATTTGGTGGGCATTGTTACACCATATTTAGGGTGCTTCACTGCACCGCAGGGGTCACCAACAACGACAAGCAAATGGAGGTTGGCCGCGATCGATGGTGGCTAGCGAGTGGTGGCAGATGGTGGTCACTGGCTACGAAGGAGGAAGTTATTGCTGAGTCTTCAAATCCTGAAAAGCTATCAATTTTCCACTCCTTTCACTCCTCCTTCATGTACAAGTTTAGCCCATGAATCCCGTTTCATAAAGAAAGTGATGTTCTATTTATAAGTTTTGGGAATAATATCATCTGTAAATACCATATGAATCCATATCACTCCATTGGACGACCAAGAGTGACTCTCTTGGTAGGATAATGTTTTACGAACATTTATGTTCTTTAATAATATTATTGAAACCAGAGATTTGGATTATTTTAATTTGATTTTGAAATTTTTTTGCTAAAAAAATATTGGGAAATTCGTGTCATATGATACACGTATCACAATACTTCACCATATATATCGATTAAATTATTAATACTACTAATGTGCCACCTAAATCTAAAATAATGCCTCCTAATTTAATTTCATAAGCGTGACTTTGATATATATATATATATATATATATATATATATATATATATATATATATATATATATATATATATATATATATATATATATATATATATATATATATATATATATATATATATATATATATATATATATATATATATATATATATATATATATATATATATATATAACTATATATGTATATATATAGTTATGATACACGTGCATGAGTACCTATATCGCAATAAATAAAATTTATTATATTCTGCATGGACTGGACCTCTGCGCCTTATGCGGCTGCCCGATCTTGCCCCAATTCGTTCGATTATATTCTGCCGGCGTTTACATATATGATACATAGAGCATAATTCTTATAAATTTACATTTCTAATATCTAAACTTTGATATTCACATATATATCATTTAAATATTTAATATCATATCAAAGATAACTTTATTTTTTAACTTCGATCACTTTATCTTCTCCGAATATTCTGACGCAACAGAGGCTGCCAATTTCATTGTTCCCTGCCAAAAACCAGTGAACGTGGCTTTCGTCTAATGAGCTGAAAGTTACAAAAGAAGAGTATAACATGCTACAAAATTTCAATCATACTTTACCTCTAATGAAAACTCAAGGTGGAGCCCTACTGACAAAGAAAATTACATTTTTAAATTGCTACAAAATAAATAACATTTTGTTTCTATTACCTTCACAAATTTATATTTACGATCTTATTCAAGCCACAAATTAATATGTTGGATTAAAATAAAATAATTTGGAAGTGAAACCTTAAATAACATTTTAATAACCTTAAATTATTAGAATGTTTGATTAGTAATGTTCCATATGTTCTGTGGGTTATTTTATACAATGTTATGTTAGGAGAGCAGGACAATTATAGGAGGAGAAATGACATCAAAGTTGGCATGTTGACCAGAATTTCACTTGAAACAGAAAAATCAACCAAAAAATAATTACAAAACCTTTATTTGTCACCATAACTCGTAATTTTAGAAGAAAACATGCCACCTAATAATTATCAAACCCCCATAAACTTAAAATCAAATTTTTATATAACCGCACCTTAGGATAGCTTCAAACTATGACCCAAGGATAACAAACATAGACGGAAACTTAGGACAGTCCACACTTTAGCTTAGTCCAGTGCAGAAGCTGTAGGTTAGTTTATTAGGTACCCAATAGATAAACTTAGGACTATGACATATAAAACAAATTGACCTATCTCTGAAGATTATCAAGTATCTTAGAATGAAGTAGCCTAAGCTATGGGAAGAAACTCAAAACTACTTTATAACAGGAAGGCCTACCTTAAAGCCATTGTTATGACGATAAGGGAGAACACCTGTTATTCTATTGTTTAATAGTATGAGACTACCAATGTACCTAGGACGATGAAAAGTCATAGGCATCTTGATCAGGTGTGTTACTCCTAAACATAGGTTAGCATACATATAGCCTTCTGTTTAGAGATATTTAGGTTAAGGTTTCACCTCCATCTAGAATTATATACCTTTTCATACACTTAGACTTGGATATTTCTTACTTCACTTAACTCATAACTAATTAAACCTAACTTGATCAACTCTATCAAATTCAATCTACCTAAGATCAATCCCATTCCTTTCAAATCAAAACTTAATCTTAATCTATTTCAAATTCAAGGTACAACTCAAATTTAATTATTTCTCAAACTTGATCCTTTGATTCAAAAAAATATATTATTCTAACTGTCAAATGTTGGACTTCACTCGTAGGGCTAAAATTATTTAAACTTAAGTGAAATCAACCAGTGTCCAAACTAACATTATAATAAAGTCTTTAGATCATATTATTTTACAAATATTTATCAACGAATAATAAGAATATAAGTCATAACAATATTCGAGAGTTTTCTCAAAACTAATGCTTCATATATAATTAACTATAAGGGAACCCCCTCATAGGGTTACCAGACCCCATAATTAAAATAAACCTTATCTTACACTGTAGGATGAGGGAAATTTCCCGGTTCCGCAGATCTATAAATCCTAAAGATTTTCCTTAACCCAGTGATTAAATCCATTCTAAGGTAATGTTACTATCTTTCAAGATACCATATTATTTTTTGAAGATTTTAAATGATCATTTAGATAGAAATCTTTCGAGGTCTTTGGTGATCCTCCTCAATAAAAAAAATTCCACCAAGGTTTTTCTGTTGACTCCACTGGAGATGGTTCCTTGACCCGACCCGCAATTACACAATAATTTAACTTCCAAAAGTTGACAAAAATTTTGACCCAATTTATATTTAGCGGCTAGTATGCAAAATTGACATATTATAAAATTTAGAAAATAATTTACACACTAGGGGTACTACGCAAACATATGTATCATTTTAAGTAATATAGGGTTTTCCTTAAAAACTATAGTATCGATCACTTGGGATAAGTTTTGGTCTACTACTATAAAGTCTTAGTTTGAAATGTCGATTAAAGTGATCGACCACTATAAAGACTTAGTTTGAAATTTTAAATACTACTATAAAGTCTTAGTTTTTAATAACTATTCCAAAATGAAAAATTTAAATCTAAAGAAAAATTGTCTGGAAAAATTAGTTTGGAGAATTTTGAGATGATAAAAACTACCCTTCTCATGTAATGACCTAGATAATGTGTAATAATGAAATACTTAAAATATAATATTGCCCGTGACAAATAGGAGCATACCAATTCTTTACCACTTACGAGTATAAAGAACATTGGCTAATTTAAAGTTGGTGTTAGCATGTATAGTAGTGTTGGGTAAGTTATAGCCTCTCACCTCTAGATTACTCACTGTACCATCTCTATAGGACATACTAGTGACCCTTAATTCCAACTCTAGACCAAATTGCTAAATTAATCTAGCATGTCACCATAGAAACATCAATTCTATGCCCATCAAATCTTTTCTCACTATCTATTTGCACTCCCCTTAGATGATCACCATGGCTCTTTCCAAAGTGAAATGTGGTGTACATTAGTTGGTGAAATCTTAGCCCTCTTAGTTCATTAGGTTTCTCAACAAATTTTAACATTACAAGTGATCGATTTGTAAAGTAAATTAAGAGCCGGTGAAAATACCATCACATTAATGAAATAAAAGAAGATCTAAGAAAATCTAAATTCCTAATCATTGTTTCCATTTCATTGCAAAAGAAAAGTAAAATGAAGATAATGACATAAACAGTAAAAGAATTGATTTAATCATACAATAAATTATGTGTCAACAAGGAACATATGTCTATCTACCCTCTTCTAAGTATATATGTATGCTTAGTATTCTATTAGTTTTATGCAACTATCTGTCACCTAGAAGCATCTAATATGAATAGATTATTAAATTATATCTCCTTAAAAGTTGCATTGCCGCTTAAACTACATTACCATTTTTAATCGGTAAATGCTCTCCTGAGTCTTAGTTTCACTTACAAAAAATTTTAACATAATCTATTGCCACTTAAGTTATATCAATGAAACAAATGAGATATTACTCATCAGATGAAAATAAGAATTATTCTATCATAAAATAAATTTTCCTACACATGCCACTACGTCATATTAAAAGAAAAGAATAAAGAAAACTACTCACAAAACATGGATAAAACAAAACATACATCTTCATAAAAGCAATGAAAATCCACTAGAAAGTGTATAAAAAATTACAAGATAATGAAAAACACAATACTTAGTGTTTTTCCTCTGAAAGAAAGATAAAAATCTCTCGAACAAATTCTCCTACCAATCCATACTCAGCTCATACAGTTCCTTTACACATATTTCTCATAATCCCTCACCAATCTCTCCAGACATGGTGGAAATCTACATCTCCCTCTCCTCTCTACACTCAAGCTAAAAGTCTCTCTAAAACCCCCCCTCTAGACTCCTCAAAAGAAGCGTCAAGCCTTCTTTTTAAAGAGACACAAAACACCTCTTTTTTCTAAAAGATACACCTCTTCACTAGAAGAGATACACCCTTTTACTCCAAGAGACACCTCTAACCTTTCCAAAAGTCTAGATTCATTGCATGAGTCATTGGGGCATACATAGCCATCCAAAACCTTCCAGAATAGGACGAAACCACCAAAAACCATAAAAAATCGTCCTTATAAGGGTTCTGGAGCCTAAGCACCAATTTTGGGTGCTCAGACGTCGTCTTCTAAGCCTGATTACCACCTAGGTGCCAGTTTTTGGCTCCTAGGCAACACCTTGCAAGCAGCTCAACTGTTTTGCCCCGTTTCGCTTCATTTCAGCTCTGTTTCTCCCTGTTTCAGTTCTGTTTCGCTCCAAATTGTTATACCTACAAGATAAGCGTGAAAATAACCTTTATTTAAAGTTTAATTTTATTTAAAAATGTTTGATAAATGTACTGAAGATTAAGCGTAGAAAGAAATCAAAATATGTTAGGTCAAAATTTTCTTCCTTGCTCGTTTTGACTCTAAATTGCACAATTTTTACTTTATTTTTTCCAAAAATCTATGTCATATATCTGGAACAAAAAATATGTGAAACACCTTTCTTTAAAGTGAAATATGATAAAAAATGTGCATAAAATGAACATTAAATGTATTTTAAAAATGGGTAATTTTTTGGTGGATCCTTCCTCTCTATCTATCTTTACCTATGTCCTAATATTTCTTTTCATTAATGATGTGTTTATTTTTTCATTTTAAGTTCTGATCAACAAACATTTTTTTATTGTACTTTATTTCCATCAACTCATGAAATGGGTCCACCAACCATCCTCTAACTCTTGGTGCAAAATATATATATATATATATACACAGACACACTCAATTATAAATACATTAATGTGCATGTAAAAATTACTTTTGAAACCTATATTTATGTATGAATGTTTGTTTATATATGCATATGTATGAATCTATGCAAATGTATATATGTGTGTTTGTATAAATACTACTTTAAATATGTATATATGTGTTTATGTGTATATAAATTTTTAATTAATATGCATGTAAGTAACCTAAAAGAAAGCCATATGGATCTTTCATGTAACTCCATGTTTAGGTTATTTCTTTTAGTTTTTGTTTATTTTTATCAATGTGATGTCTCTGTATCTGTAAAGCATATGAATAATGAAATAATGGATGATTAAATTTCATGAGTGTGTGTGTGATTACATATTTTCTTGCCTTTTTTCATGTGAGACTGCTTCAGAATGTTGTCTTTTACTTTTCAAAATGCAAGTTGTGATTTAATGAGTATTAGTTAGGGTTAGCCTTAGCTGAACCAAACCTTGAGTGGATGAGATGTATAAGAAAGAAAAATTAAATTTCCTAAGTACTAAGTGAAAAAGAAGATCTAACAAGTTTTAAACATTTAAAAAACAATATTCTTATAATTATAGTTAAATTAAAAGTTCTCTAATCTAACTAGTTTCAAAATTAATAACCCAATGAAAAAATCTTTTTCTACAATAATTAAAGTTGCTTAAAATTTTGAATTTTAAAACTTAATCAAAACTTACATAAAATATGTTTTCTACTTCAACTAAAAGAACTCTAATATTCTCTAATTTTAAAATTAGGAAATGCTCAAGTCTAAAAGGCTTTCTCTCTTTAGGAACCTTTTTATGAAAATTTTCAAATTAACTTTTTTTTTTTCAAAAAATATCTTTTTTCAAAAAAAAAATTCAAAAAATATTTTTTTTTCAAAAATTGAAAGAATCCTCTTTAAAAATTTAATTCTTTTTAAAATTAAACACTTTTGCAAAATTAACAACTCTTATCTAAAGATTAAAAATCAACTTGTTTTCAAAAAAAGTAAATAACTCTTTTTAAAAAAATCTAAAAATGTTTTTTTTTTAAATTAAACATCTCTTTTATATTTTAAAAAAACTACAACTTTAAGAAATTAGTTATCTCCACTTGAGCTTATGAATCATTATAGAAACCAAAATTCTGCCCGACATTCTCTAAAACTAAGCTTTGACAAGACTTACATGTTCTCTAGCATAAGTACTTGAATCAATATTGTTTCTTCCCAGATGCATCTGATTCCTAACCTTGGCATAAGAATATATAAGTCTTGGGCTACTTTAAATTAAATTAGTCCTATTTTTAATAATATTATATTTTTCACATCCACTTTTGACAGATAAAATCTTTTCCTAAAAATCACTTTTTGCATGAAAAAATAAAATTATTTTCCTTGAGAAAATAAATTTTTTTATTTATGATTAATTTAAATTAAAAATTTTAAATTTGATTCTTCTAAATATACATCTTAATCCTAAAACAAAAGCTTAGGGTAGAAAAACAAATTTTGATTGCCAAGTTGACCAGAATTTCACTTATAAAAAAATAACTAAACAACACTTAGAAAACCCTGATTTATCACAATAACTATGATATTTATAAGAAAACAAGTCATCTAATAATTAAAGCCCCAAAAACTTAAAACCAATCAACTCTAATTTTTATATAACCACACTCTACAATAGCTTCGAACTATGACCAACAAATGCCGACAAAAACCTAGGATCACACATACCCTAAATTAGTCAAGTCTAGAAGCATTATGGTAATTTACAAGGTACACAACAAAATAAACTTAAGTACTAGGATATATAAAGCAAATTGACCTACCCCCGAAAACTATCAAGTATTACATATTATGGACGAAGATAATAAAAACCACTTTATAATGCGAAGGACTACCTTAAGTTATTGCTATGACAATAAGGAAGAACTCTTGTTTTTCTACTGGTTAATAGTTTGAGGCCACCAATGTTAACGAGATGATGGAAAGTCATGGTAGTCCCTATAGACTCCTATTTTGAGATGTTTAGGTTAATGTTTCACCTCCATCCAAAAATCTATACCTATTCCTACCCTTTAGATTAGGATGTTTGTTATTTCACTTAACTAAAACTAATAAAACCTAAACTAATCAACCTTTTCAAATTCAATCTGATCAAAACACAAGATCAAGACCAATCCTTTCAAATTCAAACTTAACGTTAATCTGATTCAAATTCAAGATCTAACTTAATCCAAACTATTTCTCAAGCTTAATACGTTGATTCAGACTCTGTACCATTCCAACTATCATATGTTGGGCTCAACCCTAAGACTTAAATTTTTGGAAACTCAAGTGAAGTCAAACTGTGTGCAGACTGACCTTTTGTTTATCAAAGTCTTCAGACCTTGTCATTTTATAAACATTTATTAATAAATAAGAAATATATAAGACATAACTTTAATCAAGAGTTTTCTCAAGTGTAATTTTTTAAATGTAATTAACTATAAGGGAGCCCTTTTATAAGGATACTAGACTCACTAATTAAAATAAATTTTATCTTACACCCTTGAGATCAAGGAAAGATCCTGATTTTGAAGATCTAGAAATCTTAAAGATTTTCCTCATCTGAATGATTAGAACAATTTTAAGGTAATAATTCTATTTTTCAAGATAGTATAGTATTCTTTGAATGCCATATTTGAGTATTTAGATAGAAATCTTTCAAAGTCTATGGTGGCCCCCATCAATAAAAAAAAAATCCTACCAATGATTGGGGCTTTTTTATAAATTTGGGAAAAATTGCAAATGTACACAAAAACCTATTTTAAAATTTTAAATTTCTACAGTGTTTTGTCATTTGGATTTTACTTAAGTGTTCCATTTTATGTTTTAATGAGTTTGAATTATATATAGTTCGTTTTAGAGTTCTTAAAATAAAAAAGGTAATTTTGTAATTTTCAATTACTTTCAAAATTACCAAAATTTGTTATATTCCCATTGAGTGGTGCATTAAACACCTTCTAGAATCAAATTATTTCATTGTTAATGTTTATTTGTTCCATTTTAAGAGTTGAAGACAAAAAAAAGTAATTATGTAATTTTAGGAAATTACGCTTTTACTTATCATTACATTTTTGCTTAAGTTTCTTTCTGAATTATTTAAATTATTAATTATCAATTTTTTGACTTCAAATTTTAGTAACTCTATTACATTAAATTTTAATTTTAATGAATTTAAAGCAAAAAGGGAAATTTTGTAATTTTTAAAGAAATTACAAATCTATCCATTATAACTTTTAATTAGGTAATTTTTTCTAAAATTCACTTATTAATACATTTTTAAATGTCCTTAATCAAATTTCTAAAATTTTAGAGTTGGCATAAGCTCAATTTATCCATTTGGGTACATTCACACATTTAACAATTTTTTACCATCTCAATCAAATTTTATTTGGTCTTTCATGCAAGTTCATCCAAATTTTCATAGAACACCCTAATCAGTGAATTATATGTTTCAAAATAGCAATTTCATAATTAAACACAATGTTTTAAACATGCTACTGATGCTATCTTGTAAATTTCATCAATTAACTTTGTGTTTTATGCCAAATTTAGAGATCAAAGGGTTAAAAAGCAATTTGAACAACAAATATACCCTACTCAAAGAGCATTGAATAAACTAATGTAAAGCATGTGAAGTAACTATTTAATTGAATGAAATGGTCACCCATAAAATTTTGAAATTTCAGAGATGATTTCATAATTTTTCATTTTATATTTTAATTTATGGAATTATTTTTTTAATAATTTGAAATTATGAAGAAAATCAAATTGCTTTTATGGTATTAATTCCATTTAAAATTTATTTTATAAATATTGATGTTATCCTTACGGAATTTTTCTTATTTTTCTGAATTCACAACAATTTTTTTCACATTTTTAGCATTTTTTATTCGTTATTATTTTTTAAAGCTCACTTTATTTCCTAAAATTTTATTAAATCTAAGAAAACCAAATTTACTATTTAAAATAGCCACCACTGACGTAATGTGGTTAGGTTTCACCAATCACCTTCATATGTGTTGTGTCTTGATTGGGCACCATCATCTTCAATTCCACTTCTAGGGATCCACTTGGAAGCTTCAAACACCAACACACAACAGGAAGATGATTTGAGCCATCCAGTCTACTTAAAATAGAATGCACAACATCAATTCATCATTCCAAATGAATGATGAATAACAAAACGTCCAAACTAAAATGATGATATGAAGTTTGGACTACAGAAAAGCTATGGGAGTGGTAAGGAAATGATCCTAGGGAGCTAAGGGAAGGTTCAAGAATGAATCGGGCAGGGCTTCACCTATGACAAATGGGTGTGGTTGATTTGGCCAAAAATTGGAGGGTATTGATAGCTTTTGGGAATGTGTTGGGCTAGCTCAATGACTGGATCATTGGGTTTTCCATGGATTGGTGAATTGGCTGGTTAATTCTTGAGACCCAATCAGAGAATGCCAAGTGTTTTGGTCAACTTTGGTGGGCTACAAATTAATTGATATCAAGCGGTTATTGAAAAGAGTAGTGTGCTTTGGAAGATTGGAAGTTGGGTTAGCTCATGTCTAGCTCATTTGGGCTATTTAGGTGGTTTAAGATTAGCTAAGGAAGTTTTAATATGAGCCAATGAGCTTGTTCCATGGGGAGAGGAAGTTAAAGCAATACTTAAACTTGCTTGGGTGGTTTCTAGGATTGCTTAAGTGGCTTGCAAAAGGCTTGAGGTGTGGCTCCAAATTAGCTTTGATTGAGGGCTGAAATGGCTTCAATAAATTCAGCAAGGATATCGATTGTAATGTATTCAAAATCTTATAGAAAGTGGCTTTGGTATGGTTTGAAAATTGGCTTCAAGGATGGCTCGAACATGGCTCCAAAAATTTGCTTAGAATTGGATGGCTTTGGAATTGGATGACTTGGAGGTTTCAAAACCAATTGTGAGTGAGTTTGAGTGTGCAAAGATGGTCAACAAAAATCCTTTAAAGGACGGGGTAATCACTTGGATGTTATTACCATGGGAAGGGTGTGTGTGTGGGTGAAATTTTTGATGATTTTATTATTTTTACTTAAAAATTAAAATATTTTAAAATTTAAAAAATTATTGATGATCTTTTTAAATGTTTTTATGTGTTTTATAAAATTTTAATATTTTTGAAAATCATTTGAAATTAAAGTGAATTAAATTAAATTATTTTAAATGAAATGTATAAATAATGAATTTGATGTTTTTTTGAAAATTTTTATTTTTCTTATTAATTTTTAATTTTTATGATTTTATGTTCATTTTTATTCAATTTTGAATTATTTTTATAATTTTTCAAATTTTATCTTTTTTATTTTCCAATTTATTGACTTATTTTGAAAAATCAATTATTGTTATTAATTTTGAAAATTTTGAAGATTTTATTTATGAATTATGTTTCATTTATGATTTAATAATTTTTAATGGATTTAATTTTGTTTATTATTTTTTCTTTAGAATTGAATTTTGATGATTTCATTATCTCATTTATTCATTTAGGGATAACCTTCTTTTTAACCTAGGGAGACCTTCATAATCAAATGAACTTTCCAAAATTTGAACATAGAATTATTCCAAAAATGAGTGAGGGTAAGTGGAGTGCCCCAAGGAAAGATCCACCACAAGACCTAAGTTTCTAAGGTCAAACGGTTTTCTAAGACATTTCCAATCAATTGGAACTCAATTTAATTTTCAGTATTCTGGGTTTAATCAACCCAACCAAAGATTGAGGATTTAAAACCAAACATATGAAGCTACAATGACTCAAGAAATAATTTTAGTTAGTGTGGGTCCCAATACTAGTCCTCTAAGCAATTCCATTAGAAAATCTAATGCTAGAACTTACGTTCAAGAAAGAGAAGAAGAAAGTCCTCACAAAAATGAGGTCAACAACAAGTGAAAAGGAATGTATACTTTTAGGAGTCATATTAGTGACAGATGCAGGATTTTAATTTGAAACAGACATAATAAAGATGTTGCCACCCTTAGAACTTCATGAAATAGTATCATTATGAGAATTTTCAATACTATGAACCTTACATAAAAAAGGAAAAAACAATTCCAACATTACCAATATTATAAGTATAAGTTTTAGCTTATGTAACAATAACAGAATTCAAAAATATTATTAGAAATGTTATTTACATTATCAATATCACAAGCCACAATATCAACTGGTATAACCTCAGTAGAGTGAATCTCTGAAGTATTGGATATATATCACATGTAATTGATCACCTTCTTCATTATCTACATTAATAGCCATCTAAAGAGTGTTATTGCAATTAACCTCAAAGTTAATCTCATTTATAGTATTAGAGAGTAAAATGAAATTGTTATTATCAGATGAGTCATGACATGAGGAAATACCATTAACCGATATATTTGAATCATGGGGTATCATCGGTAAATTAGCATTCTTAACATTAATACCATTAACATTCAAGGGTCTAGTAGTGGTAACATATTTAACAGGTATCTCTGATTAACAGAAGAAGTGTTCCAAAAATTATCCATTTCAACATTTCTTACATCAGATGTGGATTTAGGATAGTTTTGTTGTGAAAAATGATGAAAATAAAGGGAAAAATGTAAATAGAAAAATTGCATGCAGAAAAACACCAGAGCGACACATATATTTACGTGGTTCGAAAAATTTGCCTACGTCCACAGAGCTGCAGAGGATTTTATTTCTTTGAGGAATTACACCATCGAGTGTCTCGACGTTTACAAGAAAATATCTATTTTCTTCTCTCTCTACCTCTCTCTTTCTCTCTTAGAGGACTTGGCTTGGCCTGGCTTATTTATGACAATCCATAAGAGACTATTTATAGAAACCAGGAGAGCGGTAGGGGGAGGAACGTGAGCAGTAGGTAGGATGTGATAGGTGAGCAGTAGGTGGGATGGTAGGTGACCAATATGAGGAATTCTTAATTAAGAAGCTAATTAAATTGTGGTGGACCATGTCTCCACATTACCCAACAATTATCCCACTTGGAGACTAGGACACTGATTGCATCACTCTCTCTTTCTCTTTTTCTATCTCTTTCTCTTCCTCTCTTTCTCTCTTAGAGGACTTGGCTTGGCCTGATTTAATTATGACAAACCATAAGAGACTATTTATGGAAACCAGGAGGGTCGTAGGTGAGAGATAAGTGAGAGGTTAGTGGGAGGTTGGTGGGATGTGGTAGGTGAATGGGAGGTGGGATGGGAATGGTAGGTGGGATGGTAGGTGGGATGGTAGGTGACCGATATGAGGAATTCTTAATTAAGAAGCTAATTAAATTGTGGTGGACCATGTCTCCACATTACCCAACAATTATCCCACTTGGAGACTGGGACATTGATTGCATCACTCTCTCTTTCTCTTTTTCTATCTCTTTCTCTTCCTCTCTTTCTCTCTTAGAGGACTTGGCTTGGCCTGATTTAATTATGACAAACCATAAGAGACTATTTATGGAAACCAGGAGGGTCGTAGGTGAGAGATAAGTGAGAGGTTAGTGGGAGGTTGGTGGGATGTGGGAGGTTGGTGGGATGTGGTAGGTGAATGGTAGGTGGGATGGTAGGTGGGATGGTAGGTGAGCGGTATGAGAGATTCTTAATTAGGAAGCTAATTAAATTGTGGTGGACCAGACCTCCACATTACCCAACAACTCTCTCACTTGGAGACTGGGACACTCACTGCATCACCTACTGGTTGCATTATCTACTAGTTATACCGACCTTTTCCTCAAACATGATATCCTTCACCTCTATAACTCAAAGCCCTAGTCTTCATGCCAGAAGACTGGCTGAAGTCGAGCACAACTTCAGCTTTTCACGAGTAACACACTCATATGACATATCACTGTCAACGTAGTCTTGTACCACCAAGCTCTTTCCTGAGTTATTCCTGTATCTGCTTACAACTCCCACTGCATGAGCAATATCCTGCCCCTACTAAAAACCCTTTTCAACAAGTTCAGCCTTGTACCACTTACTGCCACAAAGCGCAATTTTCACCTGGTACACCCACTTGTTGTGCAATGTCTTTTTCTTTGGTAGAAGTACTGCCAGCTCCCAATTCTGATTCCCTGATAGAGAATCTGTCACCTCCTTGGTCAGCTCGCACTTGCTCGAATTCTCATCTTGCAAGATTTATTCATAATTCTGTGGTTCTCCACCATTTATCTGTACAAGGTTCAGTTTTTCAGCCTTTAGAGCTCTGTCACTTTTCAGAAAATTGACAATCTTCTGCTCCTTTATAATGCACATCTGACTCATGTGTCCTCGCCTGAGTAAACATATAGTCATATATAGTGTGTCAATTTTCTTACCTCGAGCCAGTACTAATACTATTTTAGTAACCTTCTGAGTGTTATCTGAGAACACCATCGAATGACCACCCTCATTGAGCTGCCCAACAAAGATGAGGTTTTTCTTTAACTCAGGAACATTCCTGACCTTTTGCAAAGCTCATTTGCTCTTGTTATGGAGTGCAATATCAACGTCTCACACCCCCACCACGCTCAGAGCTTTTCCTTCAGCCAAATGTACTTTCCCAAATTCACCTGCAACATAGTTTCGCATCAACTCCCGGTGGGAAGATGTATGGAAGGAAGCCGTTGAATCCAGTATCTAGTCATCAACAGCACTGTGAACTGCCAGCAATAGCGCATCTTGTATTTATTCAATCACAACATTAGCATCATGATTTTCATTCTTCTTAGGATTCCTGCAGTTCTTTTTTACAATTCCAGCAGGTTGCCTGTTGACTAGATTTTAATTTTGATCTTCCTTTGTTTGAGTTCATGTCATGTGATCTCCCTATGGAATCAACATTCAACGTCAAACTTGAACATGAGATCTCGCCAGAATCCTTCTTGCGCACCTCCTCAACCAAAATCAAATCCCGAATATCATCAGATTTTAACTTAAATTTACTTGCAGAATTGTGAACTATCATCCTCATAGCTTCTCAGCTATTTGACAACGAAACCAACAATATCAGCATACGTATTTCATCATTAAAATCAATTTCAACAAACAACAATTGATTTGTGATAATATTGAAATCATTCAGGCGTAGAGCAACATACACACCTTCCGTCATCTTCAAGTTGAATAATTTTTTCATCAAGTGCACTTTGTGATTTGCGATGACTTTTCATACATACTTGATAAAGCATCCATGAGATCTGCAGTAGTTCTCTCCTTGATGACATTGTGAACAATCGATCTCGACAGGGTTAATCAAATAACCCCCAAAACATGTTGATCCAACATATTCCATTCTGCCTCGCCCATCTTTTCTGGTCGTTTTCCAAGTAACGGAAGATGAAGTTTCTTCCCACAGAGGTAGTCCTCTATCTGCATCCTCCAGTAAGCAAAATCTGTGTCATTGAACTTCTC
>NEWO01000347.1:1131312-1153262 GCA_003013225.1 Phalaenopsis aphrodite | reverse complement strand
ATAAGAGTGTTGATCGTTCGACAAGCCTCGACTAGTCGAATGTAATTTCATGGTCCCCATATCTATAAATAGGGGGTTCATTTTGTAAATAAAGTTTACACATTTTCTCATGTTCATTACTGCTCTGTCTCCCTCTCTATCTATTACGCTCTATTCATTGGGTGTGTTTCCAAGACAGTTTTAGATTCAACATCCTAAAAGAAGTGGTGAGCAAAAAAGGAGAGCATGATAGTAGGAAGAAATCTAACAGAGAGAAATAGTGAGCATAAAATGCACCAGAGAGTTCATGAAGAGGTTCGTGTAACGAGAGATCCAAGAGATGAAGAATCAGATAGCAGGACTTACTTCGAAGGTCCTTAGAGCTATTACGACACAAGGAGGAGAGTGCGCTTCTAGAGGCTATAATCTTCCTTGAGAAGCAAAGCCGACACATAACGATTGAAGATTGAAATCTGAAGATTCACAATACCAGGATAATATTGGATCCGCACTAATGGAGAGACTGTGATCCGGACGTTTGAGTCCTACACCAACCGAAGAACCCATTCAACCTTCATATCTTTGGAGCCAAGCCCCTCCAAGAAATTTAAATTCCTAATGTTAGAATCTTACAAGGGTAGGTCAGATCCTAATGACCGCCTTACTTTGTTTGAATCATCGATGTGCCTTTTGAAAGTCTATGATGGGCTTAAGTGACATCTATATTTCACCACCTTGAGATCATTAACTCTATGATGGCTCAACTCATTGTCGATTTAGGTGATCACCTGCTTTTCTAATTTCAGGAGACCCTTTGGTTACAGATTTTGCAAGCACCCAGAGGCCTAAAAAGAGTGCACAATCACTATGATAGAAGAGGCCTAAGAAGAGTGCACAGTCACTATGATAGATTTAAAAAAGGGTCGAACAAACATTCATATATTATGCAGTTCCAAAGGGAGTTGTTGGAAGTGAAGGATTTACGACCTGATGTGTCACATGCTACCTTAAATCAAAACCTAAGGAGAGAAAGGTTTCAGTACGACCTCATCTTGGTGGAACTATAGAGTTCGGCCAAACTGTTGGAGATGGCTAACAAGCACAAAAATGTTGATGAGAATAACATAAAACCAGAACCAATAAATTATCACCCTTAGAAGAGACCTCAAAGTCTGAAGTTCCATCTTTTCAATCAAGAGCTCCTCTTCTCCTTAGCCATGGTTCACGATAAATCTCTCAAAATTGATATTTCCACAGTTGCTCTGACTCAGTCTTCTGAAGCCAGAGTTTTGATTAAACAAGACATTACTTTACCTTTTCTGTGGGAGATTTGGATTGGCTCACAGCATCAAGGTTTTTGGCAGCGGACAAAAATTGAACAGATCCCACTTCACTGCACCCACAATCGTATGTTTGAACACTCTCACTCTCAATGTCATCATTTGCACCCTCAATTAAAACCTCTGAGTAAAAATATTACTGGGTGCTTTGCCCCAACTCACACCTGTCCCTCTCCACCCCTGAGTGCAATCTACAGGTTATTGAAACAATGGTTGAAACACCACCAGCTCTCCCTCCCACTACCCTAGAGCCAACTTTTCAATCAAGAGCTCCTCTTCTCCTTAGCTATGGTTCACGGTAAATCTCTCAAAATTGATACTTCTACAGTTAATCTAACTCAGTCTTCTGAAGCCAGAGTTTTGATTTAACAAGACATTACTTTACCTTTTTCTGTGGGAGATTTGGATTGGCTCACAACATTAGGGTTTTTGGTAGTGGATGAAAATTAAACAGATCTCACTTCACTGCACCCACAGTCTTATGTTTGGACACTCTTACTCTCAATGTCATCATTTGCACCCTCATTTAAAACCTCTGAGTAAAAATATTACTGGGTTCTCTGCCCCAACTCACACATGTCCCTCTCCACCCCTGAGTGTTGAAACATTGGTTGAAAAACCACCCCCCCCACACCCGACAATTTTGTTTTTGTTTTTGTGATTGAAGTGTTGTCGACTGTTTCGGCTGGGCAACCTACAACTTCAAACCTTTTTGCAAATAATACTAAATGACATTTACATACAAAAGACAATGTTCAGTTTGATAATCAGAAGAGCCTTGAAGATCCTTATCTTTAGGAAGCATTAGGTGCAAAGGAGACAACTCATACTTTGCATACACTAGAACATATCATTGTTACAATGGTTGGCAAACTTTCTACCGCGGTTCTACTACCTCAACAGAATGAGACAGTTGTTATTTTTAGTCAAGCGCAATGGGATCACCAACTTATACATGGCCGAGAATTTGTTGACCAACACATTGATCAGATGAGCCAGTTTTCAGATGAGGAATGACAGATTTACACATTCAGGAAGAATGGAGACCCACTCAAGCTCAAGAACTTAATGGATGATACATTGGTTACTTTGGGTAATGGCATGTAACTCAACAATTTGTCAGATGGCTCCCTTCCTAGAACTAGAGGCAGAGCCAGGACTAAATTGGGTCACCCTTAGCTACTTGCTTCTGCGATTTAGCAGCTTTGGTTTTTTGGGTTTACATGCTTCCTTTCTTTTTTGGGACCTTTGTATGCGTTGTAATGCGAGGGTAGGGTGCCTATTTTGGGCCCTATCATACAACATATCTGTACCCTTTTCTATTTTAATATATTAGCCCTTGGGTTTTTTCATATATATATATATATATATATATATATATATATACCTATAAAAATTATTATATCTGGTTAAGTTTAATTATTTATTTCTTTTTCCTTTTTTTGTATAATTTCTTACTCTACTTTAATCAAGTGCTTACCCACCTTTATCAAGATTCCTAGTTCCTAAATAAATTCAATCGAGTTAAGCTTTATCCCTTATTAAAATAAGACATTAAGTGTTAACCAATTTTAATGAGAAGTCCTTAATCTCATAATTACTCCTTTCTAAATTTCAAAAAAAAAATGATAAACTTAATTACAAATATTCATTTACATCCTAACCTTAATAAATTTCACATTTCTTTAATGTATTAAATTTTCTTTTACTTCTTAATATTAGTCGAACAAGCTGTATGAAAAGAGGTAATGAATAAAATAATCTCACCAAACTTAAGAGTTACATGTGGCTGCCTGATGATGACTCCTCCCCCAAATCATGTTCCGTATAAATAGTGCACAGTAAAATATGTGATAACACATGTTATGAATCTGTAGACATGCTATCAAAGTATAACAAGTAAAAAAATTCTCGAGACATGCGACATAATGCAAGCAATAAAATGTAATGCATAAAAAGTTCGCTACAATTACATCCAACAATCAGATCACAGAGATAGAATCCGTAGTAAAGACAGTAAAAAGATCAAGTTTAGAAATAAAAATCAATCAGTGGCAAAATACACAACATTAGACAAAACACAGTCTCTCTACTCTCCTTGGTCAGTATCATCCATCAGGTCTTGAGTGGAGGGATCACAGGTTGGGCTCTAAATAATGAAAGGTGGTAGTGGTGGTGCAAATCCCATTCCCCAGTGCTTCCAGAATGCTCCCAGCTGACTGTGGAAGACTCATACTGATGATGGTGATGGCTGACATAATATGCAGACTAGCGATGAAGGTCATCAAGCTCCCATGACATGGCATCTTGTGTGTTGTGAAGGTCTCTAAAGTCTTTGATAAACTCCCCCTGAAGTTTCAACATCTCCCTCATGTCTCAAGTCAGGTCATCTTAGGGGTGGAGTCATGTGACACCGACGATTGGTGTTGTGAAGAACTCTCTTCTCACTCAAAATGTGCAGCAGATGTCGAGTCATAAACCTGAATAAAAGTAAATGATATTGGCTTCTGCTGGTGCTGAAGCTCCTTGTCCTCACCTCCATAAACCCCCCCTAGCACACAGGGTAGTGATTAGGTTAGGATGCACTAAACCTACGATCGACTGACCACTGACAATGTAGGTAACGAACTAATGAATCAGAACCCCCACATCCACAGAAATGCCCTTATGAATACAAAAATTCAAAATGACCCGCTCTTTTATCACATCGACGAGGCTGGTGGTGGAGAGCGTCCTAGCTACAATAAAATAATGCAAAGCCCTAGACTTTCTATTGAGGTGAGTGAGGAGGAAATTGATCAGCACCTCTCTTCCAACCCCAGGGCGAGTCTTCTATGCACTTGTGGAGGTTGTGAGAAAACAGATTACCACCTAGTAATCATGAGAAGTAAGAGTCAAGAACCCACGATTAGAGATATCTGGTACATCAAAAATATGGTTAATCATAATGGAATCAAATGGAACCATCTTCCCCCTCACAAGGACTTTCCCATCTACAGATTCTCTTGCATTTGCATAGAATTTGCGGACTAGATTGACAACGGTGAGTTTATAAGAATGGGTAAAGTTTTGCCACCAATGATTCACAATCACCGCTTCAATATCCCTCCCTGAAATTGAAAGGCACGTTATAGGATGGGTTTTTTCTTGTACACAAAGCTTAGAAGTCTTTGTTGAGCAGCAAGTTTCACAAAGCATTTTTGGTCATAGACAAAGGAAGAACTCCCTTTTTCATGCATTTTAGGAGCCATAGACAGAAAAATTGTGAAGCAAGGAACTTCAAGAGGATAAAAGTAGGCTCAGTAGAACATGGAGAGGAATCACAAGAGAGTGATCAACAAAAAATCTTTCTCAAGTGAGAAAATCGAGTTCAAAAGAAAAGATTTATCGGAGAAAAATAACACCAAAATATCTCTTCCCCTAGCCCAATATACACTTTTATTAAAACTCTAGCAAGCCTCTAACCAAGAATACGGTTACTAGGGGTGAGAATTAGGGGTTGCAGAGAGTGTTCATGTAAAGAAAATGGAGAAATAGTGAAGGATCAGACCATTTAATAACCTCATAACCATATTTCATTGAGGATAAGTAACCAGCATGGCCACTCCATAGTGGAGGCATAATCATGCTACTTATACATTCACAGAGAAATAGGCAGCATGACCACACTTGAAGGCGGTGTGACTACACCTGAAGGCAAAGTGGTCACACCAGTGCAAACATAAATTTTTGGGTGAGAATTGGTGTGGCCATGCCTGAGAGGCGGCGTAATTACGTGATGCGCTTGAATTGTGCAGTGTGATCACGTCGGATTTTGGTGTGGTCACGTTGAGTGAAAATAATGTGTGGGCCCCAATTTTGCTCCCCAGACTCAGTATGATGCAGTTGTTCACCTTGAATCCTCGTAAAAACATTCTTACGCACAAAAATAACTAGAGAAGACATCAAATAACACAAAAAACATTAAAAAAAAAAACTTCAAAGAAATTTTTAAAGAAAATGAGTGGAAATAAATTTCAAAAGAATAAATATCACTTTGGTTGCCTCCCAAGTTACCACATGTTTTAACATCGTTAACTCGATGATGCCAGTTCTACTAGTAGGATGATTCTAACTTTAGGACTGCAATAGGACCCTTACTCTCTCCCCATAGGTAAGGTGTTAACCTCTGCCCATTGACTTTAAAGATATTCCTTGTTTTGCTATCCTGAATGTCTACAAATCCAAATGGATAAATCTTTACGTCAGTTAACGGTCATGGCCACCTTGACTTCAATTTTCCTCAAAATAATTCAAACTTGAATTATAAAATAAAACCTTCTATCCAAGATGAAACTACTTCCTAAGGAGCTTTGATCATTTCACCTTTTCAATTTTTTTTCTTGTAAATCTTGGCACTCTCATAAGCTTCTAATCTAAGCTTTTCCAAATTATTTAGCTGTAGTAATCTTTTCTCTGTCATATCTTTTAAATTATAATAAAATTCCTTAATTGCACAGTAGGATTTATGTTCTAATAAATTGGTAGGTGTCAGGCTTTTTTTTAAAATCAATATATAGGGTGACATTCCTGTGGGAGTTTTGAAAGCTCTCATATAAGCCCATAATGCAACATTGGGCCTAAGGGACCAATCTTTTCGGTTTAGGTTAATAATTTTTTCAAGAATCCTTTTAATCTTCTTATTGGAAATCTTAGCTAAACCACTAGTTTGAGGATGATATGCAATAACAATCTTATAAGTTATTCCAAAATTTTAAACTAATGCCTCCATTTTTTTTATTACAAAAGTGGTTACCCCTTCACTTATTATCAACATAGGTGTTCCAAATCTACTAAAAATAAATTTCTTCAAAATTTTAAGAACACTATGAGCATCACAATTGGGTTGTGTCAGTGCCTCAAATCCACTTGGAGACATAGTCTACTGTTACCAATACATAAAGATTTTCTAAAGAAGGTGGAAAAAATTTCATAAAATCTATCCCCCAAATATCAAATATCTCAACTTCCATGGTTGCATTGAGGGGCATCTCATCTCTTTTAGAAAAGTTCCCTATATTGTGACATCTATCATAAGCTTTCACACACTGCTTAACATCTTCAAAGAGGGTAGGCCAATAAAATCCAAATTTCAAAATTGTAGCAACAGTTTTATATCCACCAAAATACCCACCAGATTTTGAATCATGATCACTGGCTTCTTCTAAGGGCACACATTTCCTAAGGATTTTGTCTTTGAACTTCATAAACAAATAGGGCTCATCCCAATAATAGATTCTGGCATCAAAGAAGAATTTCTTCTTCTAGTTGTAACTAAGATCATAGGGAATGATCTCACCAACAATGTAATTCACAATATCAACATACTATAGAGTGATCTCCTCAGAGATGGCGAGGGGTTGCTCGTCAAAAAAATTCCCATTTTTTTTTAAAAGACACTCAACAAATTTCTCCTTTTTGAGCTTGGAAAAAAGGTCAGTTGTCTGATTCTCCATAACCTTCCTATCAATAATATGCAAATCAAGCAATCGCATCAAAAGGACATCTCAGATATAGCGGGGTTTGGAATCCTTGATATTTGACCGCGACATGGTTGGTGTGAACAATGACATGGATCCCTATCAGGTAAACTCTAAACTTGTCAAGTGCAAATACTATGGTCAGGTGTTCCTTCTCAGTGGTCGTGTAGCTCAATTGGGCTTCGTTGAGGCTTCTGTTGGTATAGTAAATGGCATGAAAGCTCGTCTCACTTTTGGCCTAAAACTGCTCCTACAACAATGTCACTAGCATCACATATAGGCTCAAATGGAAAATCCTAATCAGGTGCAATAATCATAGGTGCAGTGACTAATTTAGCCTTCAGAGTCTTAAAAGCAGCTAGGCAGACATCATCAAAGACAAGTGGCACATCTTTCTTTAATAAATTGCAAAGAGGCTTTGTGATCTTAGAGAAGTCCTTAATGTATCATATGTAGAATTCTGCGTGCCCTAAAAAGCTCCTAACTTCTTTCACAGTGGTGGTTGGTGGAAGATATTCTATCACTTTAATCTTGTTAGGGTCAAGTTCCATGCCTCTCACTGAAA
This sequence comes from Phalaenopsis aphrodite, assembly GCA_003013225.1. NCBI lineage: Eukaryota > Viridiplantae > Streptophyta > Magnoliopsida > Asparagales > Orchidaceae > Phalaenopsis > Phalaenopsis aphrodite. The sequence continues at coordinate 1,145,859 of NEWO01000347.1, read as the reverse complement.
TCTTATGTCCCGAGACTATCCCCTCAGTCACCATGAATTGATACCTTTCCCAATTTAGCATTAAATTTGTTTCCTCGCACCTTTGCAAAAATTTTGCAAAATTACTTAGGCAGGAGTCAAATGAAGAACCAAATACAGAAAGTCATCCATAAAGACCTCCATGCCAGTCTCAATCATGTCAGAAAATATGGACATCATGCAACGCTGAAAAGTGGTTGTTGCATTGCATCCTCCAAATGACATCCTTTTAAAAGGAAATGTCTCATAGGGGCTTTTGAAGGTGAACGAGAGTCACTCGGGTTATACATCCCGACCATAGTAATTTCTATTACCTAGAATACCCTGTACAATCCTTAATTAAAAAGAGGGATAGATGCAATTTCATGGTCCCCATATCTATAAATTGGAGATTCATTTTATGAATAAAGGTTATACATTTATATTATTTATTATTGCTCTATCTCTATGTCTATTACGCTCTATTCCTCAGGTGTGCTTCCGAACAGTTTCAAATTTTACATATAAATTAAATATTGAAGTTTAGATGTGAGACATGTAATGCATAAGAATTGCATGCTATATATAAAAATACCCAAAATTTTGGTGTTAAAAAAAAAGTCAACAGAGGCAAAAGGGATAGGGCAAAAAATCATATATATATGGTGCATATGAATTTATGATTTTAGTCGCTCAAACATTCCAAAAAAATAGAGGGACAGGCCGCCACCTTTTGGTGCTTCTTCAAGCATAGTAGATTAGAGCACAACACTGAATGATTTTAAAATATAAGTTATGAGTTGATTATGAAAAACTATTATTCATTTGTTTCACTAAAATTCCTCTATTTTTGTGGCCATGAAACGACCATTTAGTATTTAGATCTTAAGAAATTTGACAAATAGGTAAAGAAAAATTTCCTTTAATTTTGATCGTCATTTCCATCACTACTAACAATAATAACAATGATTTAGGGCAGCTTATTTGGTGCAATGACGTTTTGAAAACGCACTTGACCAGTTTGCGTAAATTACATTTTGACGGTTTATGCATTTTCAAAACATTGAAAATAATATTTTCACACTGCACCTATCTAGGTGCGGCAACAGCTTTCTAGCTGCGGTATGACTTTTCCAAATAAAAATAAAAATTTGTAATAGCTGCCACACCTAACTTATCGACAGATTATTTTATAATATTATTTAACTATTATTTACTTACGTTTTAAAATTCATATGTTAAAAAAATGCTTTTAATATTAGAAAAATAATTATAAACAAAATACTGTTTAAAACTTTGAAATAATTAAAAATTATTTCATTAAAAAATATCTCTCCCAAATAATTACTTTTTTTTATATAAAAATGTATAAAATTTAATATTCGAGAGAGCCGCAAAGTTATGTCTCATATTTTCATTTTTATCAGGCCCTGCGAAGACCAAATGATTTGTCGCAGTGTAATTGCCGCGTTGAAGGAGCCGACTTTCTCCCGTACGAGCTTCTCTCAGTTTGAAATAGAGCTTACCATTTAGTACTGTCAAATCATTCCATTTCAAATGGACCTCATTTTAATAATGTTATTCTAAATGCTACGAATTTTTTTATTAAATCATTTTTAATACGTGTGTCCTAATTGAAGTCTCATTTTTTGTGTTCATATATAACATTTACATACATACACCCAATACAGGAAAAAATTATTATGTCCGGACTCCGAACGCAAAGATACGTTTGGAGTCCAATGAATCACTTTTAAGTGGATCTGATAAGAAAAAAAAAACTCATTTTCTTGTGATTCATTCTTCCCGTGTTATTCTGTGTTATTTATGTGTTATTGTGGTGATATTGATGTGTTATTGTGTTATTATAACACCGAGAATATTCTCATAACATAATAATATATGAATATTACCACAATAATACCTGAATAAGACAGAATAACACGAGGGAATATTCCTTTGTGCTAAAACAATTTTTTTTTAATTTTTCTATCACCTCTACGTGGCATCTCTACGTCCGGAGCCCAGACGTAATAATTTTTCCAACTCGAGGGGCACATTAGTTTTTAGGGGCTTGACGGCAAATTTATTATAAAAATAAATTAATTAAAATTTTATATAAAACTCACACTAATTATAAAAAAACTATTTAAAAAACTAATAAGTAAATTAATTTAATACAATTAATAAATAAATTTACATATTCAAATTAATTATAATTTTTTTCTCATATTTATTATTATTATTATTTGTTTATATCAAATTTCAAAAAAAATAAAATTAAATTTTTTTTAAATACAATAGAAATGTGCAAATTTATTTTGTTAATAAATGGGCATTTACATACATACAACATGATTCTTATGTATTTACATATATACCATATGAATTTATATTTATAGCACCTAATTTCTTAATATAACATAAAAAAGAGGGCGCCGTCAGCAAACCTTCATAATGAATTAATTCTGGAGTCTCGGGAAAATCTCGTCATCGGTGGGGTCGATGGCGTCGTCGGCGCCCTAGTTCAATTCTTCACATTTTGGTCATTTTCGCTCCAAATTCGCTCATTTTTACATATTTTTGCTCCAATGACTCTAATTCATCATTCCTGCAACAAAATATCAAAAATACTTTTCTTTAAAGTGCAATATTATTAAAAACAGTATAAAATATGTATGACAATCTCAACATATTTTCCTCTGGTCAGTTTTATCCTACAAAAATCCTACTTTACCTAGTTGGATTGGTGATTATCAAGTTATAAAGCTACATTTCCTTGCAATGATTTACGTTGTAGTGTGAAAATGAAAAATGCTAATTGTAAATGTGGTTAATGACAAATAGGAGAAACTTTCTTCTTTGGCCTCTACCAAGTGAATAAAGAAGTTTTGTTAAATTTGTTTTAATTCCTTAAACCTCAACTTGAGCCCTTCAAAGACCATTTTCCTAACTTTTGTTGTCCCTACAAAGTACTTCCACCATTCCTTATAGATCAATGTGAATAACCTAGTAGTTCTACCATAGTTTTCCCAAGTCATTATAGATCACAACACATTTTAACGATTCATTTGGCCAAAATGAAAGGTAAATGAAATTCAAAAGATTAATAATCCTGTTAAAGTTTAAATACCAATTTTAGAAACGCTATACAATCCTATACAACCTACTTAAACATTACAAGGTAAAGTAAAAGAGATCTACTCCAAAAACATGAAAAACACACCAAAAAATATCATTTGAAACAAAAAAAAATCCACTAAATAACTATGTCTATAGAAATACAATAAGAAAATACATAATACTTAGTTTCTCTCCTTTACATAGCTCTGAGAATGCTTCCCAAGGATCTCTTGATCCCTTGTTGCTTTCTTGAATAATCTCTTCACAATACAACTCAAAATCCTCACAAATTGATCAAAGAAACATAACATATTCTTTCTTACAGTATACATTTGCCTCCTCTCCTTCAAAAGTCACTCCCCTCCCTTCGTAAGAGCTCTTTTATCCTATAAATAACTTCTTAAATCGTGGTATGAACTGCTGAAAACTCTTCAGGTAGTTTTTGGCTCCTAAGAGTCACGAGGCGCCAGTGTCTTGAATGGCCAATTATGGTATACATGCATTGGTTCCCAAAATTCTAGGGCCAAGGTGTTAGTAAAGTAGTGTCTAGGCACCCAAATGGCTGGTGCTTAAGCGCAGCCTCTTGGGTTCCCAGGTTTGGGGCACTAAAGCGCCAGCCTCTTGTGTTCCCGGGTTCGGGACTAACGCCTAAGAGACCAAGAATTTTGTTGGCTAGGCACCAGTCCCTTGTAGCCTCTTTAGCTCCCAGTCACATCATATTTACTCCATGTCTTTTCCACTTTCCTCCAATTATAATACCTATTGTACCTACAAGAAAAACATAAAAATATCTTTCCTTAAAATTGCAATTTAATCCATAAAAATTTGCAAAATTAAAACAAATTTAAGCTTTCTTTTATACACATCAATGAACCTAGGAGGCAAATCTTAATGGAAAGCTAGTAGCAAATACACTCCTCACTGGAAAGACCCCTTCAGGGTAAGTAGCAGGAACTGCATCCACTCTCCCCCTAGATGATGAGCACATGAGGTAGATCTTGATGAGAAACTAGTAGTGGATGCACTCCTCACTAAAAAGACCTCTTAAGAGAACATTACAGACAAGGTCTCCAACCACCCTCCATAAGATGAGCTTATAAGCCTAGTCATGATGAGAAGCTAGTAGTTGATACATTCCTTTCTAGAAATACTCCATGAGAGTAAGTGGTTGACGGGATCTCTACTCAAAAATCTTAGAAGGCTGCAAGTCTCAGAAGACACAAATACACCAAAAATATCTGAAGCCACAAGCCTTAGAAGATACAAATTTACCCAAAAACTACATGAAGGGTCAAGCCTCAAAATGTACATAAATTTTCATTATACAAAACACATTTTTGAAGTCAGAGAATCTCAAATAATGTGAGCCTCATATAAATTTGATGTCTTTATGCTCTTACTATAGAGGTAAAGGCATCAATAACATCCCAAAAGTTGGGAAACAATATCTTAGAAGTTGGGCAAAATCTTCCCAGAAGAGGGGCAAACATAACTCATGATGAATAGCAAAAGCAACCTCAATAGAAAAGATAAAAATTCTTGCTACATCAATTAGATGAAAGACAAAAAACCACATCATCATGGTGTACAAATTCCACACCAGGAAATTGAAAACCTACAAACACCAACACATACTAGTATAAAAGCCACAACAGGCTAGCAGAAGAAAGATACTAATCTACTAAAATATCATCCTCATCGTCAGTAGGTCTTCAGCTTAATGTCTCTCTTTCAAGCTCAACATCCTCGCTTAAAAATTTTGCATAGTCTCCACATTCTGATGGAGTTAATCCCTTTTTTTTGCTTGCCCAGGAAATAATTGATCCTTCCAAGCTTGGTCTTTCATGCCCTCAAAAGAAAGTCGGTTCATCTTCAAATAGTGCCAGCATTGACTCCTCCAAATTTAAGTAGTTTTTTTTTAATTTTCAAGGGATCAAATTGTGTAAATATCGTCATCTCAGCAGTGCAAAGAATTTCCTCTGAAAAGCATGACAACAATGTAAAAATATCTTCTGAAAAGTGTGACACCAACACCAAAAATCCCTTCTAGAAAGTGCAACGGTAATTTAGATAATCTCCACCAAAAAGTACAACAACAATGAGAAAATTCTCCTTCATAAAATGTGACAATAACATAAAAATCTTCTCTAGAAAGTGTTAAAGCATTGCGAAAATCCTCCTCCAGGAAATAACACAACAACACAAGAAATCTCCTGAGAAAGTGCGATATTAGCAAGGGATATTCCCCTAGAAAGAAAGATAAATGTGAAAGATAGCTTCATTGATCACACAAATAAACTAAGAAACTCCAGTTAGTAGGTTAGAGGAGTTTTGTTGATCGAGAAATTAGGTTGGGAGACTCACTTAGCACGCTTGTGGAGCTTCGTTGATCACCCATCAATAGGTTAAGGGATTTAATTAGTAAGCTAAGGGAGCTTTGTTGATCACACAAATAGACAAATATATTCTACCTTTTTTATCCTCTTTTTTATCTATTTATAGACTTAAAATGGCCACACAAAAAAATAAAACAAATCCAATTTTGGTTTAGCTTACAAATCCCCATAGGAACTATTGGATTTCATGCAATCAAACAGTTTATGATCATGATTTGCATGTTTACACACATGTAGCCCGCTAGATCATCCCACTGGCTACCATCCCACCTTCAATTGCTCGAATCCTGCATCACATTATGTGACGCCTCATAGCCTTACGAATCACACACCACACTAATTTCTCTCCTTCTGATCATGATACAAGGGATATGATCCATGCATCCTTAGCAATGATGTCGGTATGCCACTTTCAATGCTGAATCGTCGTGCACAATCTTGAGCCATGCATTCTAGTTTTGATCATCTGCAATCTCAGTCGCGGATCCATGAGACTAGTTCTAGCCCACTTGATGCACCTCTAGCCCGCTCCACTGCCGGCCAACAACTTGCTATGATGTTTGCCTACGACACGCCCACTGATCTGACCCATCGATGAATATAACATTGTAAATATGTGATGGTTAGGATTTTATATGTACACATCAAAAAAGAGAGAAGAAAATAATCTGTTTTTTTTAATATTTTTGGATGACAAAATCAGTTTCGTCCAAAAATAGGAGGGCAGTTGATACACCATAAAAAGTTTTCTTCATCTAAAATTAATCTTGAGGTGTGACATAAATCTTGAGGAAAACTTGGAGCAGGAAACATTCAAACTTCAATTAAAAATCATCGAAAACTCTAACTTCAACAAAAATACTGTCAATTTTACTGGCTCGACTAGACAAAAATAATGACATGAAATTTGGTTCAATCCAAGTCAAATCAATCCCATATCTAGCCATTAAGCCATTTTAGAAAGCTTCTAATGTCCATTTAAAAGGTCAAATATATTTCAAACCTAACAGGATTATAGCTTAATCGAGCATCTAGATGAGATAAATCCAATGAGCCCAAAATTACTCAATTCTGACATCACTAAGACACTCAAATATTTATAAAACACCATTTGAATGAAGGAAGCTCTCTGACCAACCTATAGACTGAGCCAGAATCCTTCCGTATTTGTAGGGAGGCCTCTTACAGTCTTTTTAATTAAAGACATAGCCCCTTCATAAAAGTGGACCTAGATTGTAAACTAGAGGGAGATTTAAGCTTGGATGAGAACCTGAGAAGGAGAAGAATAAGCTAAAGTACAGTGTTCTACATCAAAGATCTGTTGAAATATTTTTATTCTTGTAGCCATCGATCACTTTTCACTAGCCACCATTGACCACTATCTCACCCTTTGCTTGTTGCAACAATACCCCTATAAAATCACAATATGCACAACAAAATTCTAGCATATGTCTTGGAGTAATGAAGCACCTGACAAAGTAATGCATTGTCCTGAACATTGTGCAACAACATTCTGAAGATGGTGTAGTGATGTGCTTCAAGTACAGTGCAACAAGGCACCCTAAATACAGTATAACACTTAAAGGAAAAGAAAAATATTTATACTTCAACACTTCTTCTCTCTTTAATTTTTGAATTACAAGTTATGTGTATGACTCATGACATCAACCACATTCACAAAACCTGAAAAACTTGTACACCCTACTAGTCAAGTCAAACGACTAGGAAAGTGAAAAACTAAATACTACCATTTAGGGCGAAAAAAACTAAACTAAAGACTCTCCTCCTGTGTAAGCAGCTGACATGCACCAATTTAGCATGATTTTACCCAATTTTGCTCCTAAATTTTATCATTTATTTCACATTATTTATCACGATTTTATGCTTATGGAATGTTCTCTATGTTATTTTGCAGGTTACAGGTATCAAACAAGTAAAAGGGAGCCAAAATGCACAAAAGAAGTGTTGTTTGGCGTGACCACATTAGATTTGGGCATGACCAAGCCACATATGGGCATGGTCATGCCAGAACTAGCATAATTATGCCAGTTTTGGGTGTAACCCCGTTGGGTTTTATTTTCACACTGACATTGGACGTCCAAATCTCAAATTTATTTGATTTCTTGCCTATTTTGGACGAATAGACGGATTTGAAGAGCTTGAATGCTTATTTTGGACCCTTAATACACAACCTAACTATAAGAACTTATTTGTTTCATGAAAGAGGGGAATCTTGGCCTTTTCTTGGCTTTTGGATGGGAGAAGACAGCTTGGGCACCAAAGTTTAGGGCGTCTTCACCTTTTTTCCTTTGTATTTTCTTATATGTTTTGAGAAGTTATTGTATGAGAGAGGAGTTGCCTGCTATGGAAGAGGGAACAATTCATTTTGTAAGTGTTTACTTTTCAATCTTACTTGTAATAATGGCTTTGTTGGAATGCTTTTTTGGTGTACTTTCTATCATGTATAACTAAACTTTTTTTCACGTTTCTGTGATTTATGGAATATAGGTTTATGGTTTTCTCAGATGATTTCTTACACTGTATCATTTTCCCGATACATCAGAGCTTTTTTGTTGTTGTGTTAACCAAAGAGTTTCATTTACTCATGATCTCGTCAATTAGAATGCTAACATATTTCATAATCCGTGACTCTTACCCATTGCAAAGAGGAACGAAATGATAAACCATAAAATTTGGGTAACAATAAACATATTTTATTCTTATTTTGCAACCTAAAAAGGGGGTCAAAAAAATTGTGGGATGTCAGGGGAATTGAGGAAGCCTCAACTTCATAGATTCTAGCCTTCTTTTGACCTAAACATAGGCATAAGGAGGAATTTCTATCCTATTTGACAGTAATCACATTGGGGAAAGTCTGGAAAGTCACAAATCACAAAATTACCTAAGTCACATGAATGTGAGCCTCACGCACCTTGAAGATATGTAAGATTTATTTGTTTTTTTTTTTCCTTATTTTTTTAACACGCTATCTTTTTTATTGCTTTTAAGTAGGATTTTTGGAATATTTCTCCTATTTGTGATCATACTAAACCAGGTTCAGAAGTTTAATAAACTAGAGATTCTCCCATCATAATAGTTCTTTTCTATTTTATCGTGGGGTTGATACACAGTATTATTTAACCATATTATCACTAAACACATATACTTTTGTTGTGCATCTAACTTCCTTCATAGTAAGTTTTGGTGTGTCAAGCTTTTTGGGCCATTGTTGGGGAAAGGCATTAAAAAAATTCTAATTTTAGGAGAACTTTAGTTAAATTGCTAAGAATCTAGGTTTAACAATTTTTTTTCTTTTTTATTTATTTTAAATTTTCTTGCACTTATATTATTGTTATATTTTCTTGTAGGTGCTGAGTAAATAAAAGAAAAAACTGAATAAAATTTTAAAAGACCAAAATAATATGTTTCTTATGGAAACCAATTTTTACCTTTCCAAGATTATTTCAACCAATTGATAGCTAGCTTTCAATTGAAATTTGAATCCCAAATGATAAAATTTTTAGGAAAACTAGTTTATACCTTATCAGAAGTATTCTAGCCCACTGATGGCTAGCAATCATATGAATTTTAACTCTCCTAACATAGAAGCTAGGTTTGATCAACCTTTTCCAATGCCTACAGCCTCAACTGGACTATCTACCCAAACTCTAATTGGAATATTAATGACATTAGTGTAGAAAACTAACATTTGGGGGGAACTAACTTTGTGGTATTAATTGAAGCATATTTGTGTTGTGCAGACAACTTACTTAATGTTAAGTTTTGATGTGTTAAAACTTAAAAACTCTCATCTAAGGTGTGCAAACTTAAAAATCCCCTCTAGGGTAAGCAAACTAAAGTCACGCATCCGAGACGAGCAACATAAAGACTCCCCCCTTAGGGGCGAGTGGCCTAAAAACTCCCTTCCAAAGGAGAATTAGCCTAAAAACCCTTGTCAAAAATACCTTAAAATTTTATTACCAAAACACACGAGTGACATTCAAACAAAAGTGCATGATGTTAAAAACAAAGAAAAAGTGTGTAGAACAAAAGGATTTGAACTTTATATTTCATCATTTTTTTATCATTACAAGTATGGTCACACATTACAAGAGAAACCCCTCACTACATAACTCTCAAGGATGAGAAGTTGAAGATCCAACTTCTTCGAACGACTCTATAGGTTCCCTAACAAACTTCTTGGTTGGAGGTTACAAAGTCAATAGAGCTTAGCAAAATCACTCACGTTTGCATATTTTTGTCACCCATTCCCAACATCACTTACAAAGTCATCACTAAGGAAAAATAGCTTCGTTCACTTCTCAGAAAGCATCTCATTTGTGATTAGTTGAAGTGACTATCACATACAAATTATCGTTCTTCACAAGCAAAACAAAAGGCCATTATGAAGTCATTGCTAGAGTCACCTCAATATTAGCGAAATGGTTCTAAGTTTCATCTGCTCGCTTTAAAACTTTCTTCATATGGGCCTTGTCGACCTTCACCATTTTCCTTACACTCAATTTTGGTTGCAGAGTCAAGATATTATCTAGACGAAAAATGGAATGACGTTGTCATCAACGACTGATACTTGTCAACAAAGCAATATAATTCAAGAGGACTGAAGCTATCTAATTTATCCTTGAAACTCTCTGATCATAGCGTATATGCATGCTCCGTTGCATGAGACTCAACTCCTGGACTATGATGGAACCAATCCCTCTGTAGATAAATTAAGGCAAGGCGGTAATACCTTGAGAAAAAGGCCTTGAACCCCTTCTTTCTTCATTAGGATCCATTCGTCACTTCCCCCGGGGTTGAAATAGAAGGCGAATCAGTGCCACCCGCAGAGTATTTCAGTTTCCTTCACCGAGACATCTCAGAATTCAGGGGACTGGTTTTAGGTTTGGACCTAGAGCATATCCTGCCTTAATCAAGTCCAATACTAGTGATCACGACCTCTGGGTTGGGCCTAAGCCTAGAGCCTACCTCTTTTGGATCAGCAATACGACTGAGTTCCCGTTCTTCTCTGGTTTTGGGGTCTAGAGACAACTGACTAGATTTCCCTCTCTTTGTGAGTTTGATAAAACCAGACATCAGAAATGGATCTTCTTGACCTCCAACTGGCCCTCATCCATAGAATTATCTGCATCATCTCAGAGTAGAAGGACTCTTAGTGTCGTAGCCACCTACGCCACCTTCTATAAGAGAAGGTTTCTTTCAATTAACATTAAATCATAGATCAAGATCCACTGAATGACGACATGCATTTCATAAATATAAATAAGGAGGTTAGAACCTTTGTTCTTTTTGAAAACTTCTTTTCGCCTTCCCCTAATGGTTTCTTTGCCCTCAACTCCTTCATAGAGGCCTCAGTCACCATGTTTAGACGTTATTTCATCTCCTCAACATTAGATGCAGCCTTTAATTCCTTGGTCATCTAGCCATACTTGCTTGGATTCAACAACTTTTTTACTATCTCCTCGAGGGTATATCAGATTTCAAAAAGGCTCTTCTCCTCCCAGGATGATGCCAAGTCTCAAATCTAAGGAGAAATCTTCTGACATTTATATAACTCACCAGATGGATGAGTGAGGATTCCCCAGTCCTTCAATGTTGTCATAATAAAGTGGTGTTTCCAGTTCTTGACCTTATTTTCAAGTTCAATCAATAGAATCTTTCTAGTCAAAGTGAAAATCATGTAGCCATTTTGCCAGTCGCCTGCCGCAAGACTAACCCAAGCCTCAACGACTCCTTATACAAAACTTGACCCCCTAACTTAAATCTATCAACACTATTAGACTCAGCTTGGAATCGAGAGATCAAACCTACCTCCCTTACATCAGCTAGGTCCATCAGTAGGTTAACAGTCATCTTTTACACTTTCGGTTTGGTGGTCTGTCACTTCCACTCGGAGTTTGAGAAGCACAATCGATAGCTTCTCAGAGAGAGATTCCAGTTGCACCATCAGGTTCTTTATATTGACCTTTTGCTGGGCTTCTGCTTTCGTTCGAGCCTTGACATTGTTGGCAAAGAAATATTTCCTCACGTTCATACGATGAACCATGGAGTCAGTCCACTCCCTTTCACCAACAGTTGATGAGTCCCCCGCGGTCTTTTGAGATGTTGGGGTTGGGCCTTCAACGGCTTCAGGTGAGTCAGAAATGCAAATCGAGTCGTCTTCATATAAAAAAAAGTCAAATTTAGGTGAGACACAAAATATCTATAAGTCAGTAAGTTGGTTAAACAACTGAACTCTTCATGCCAAGGAGCCAGTCCAGCTCACACTAGAGTAAGGATGAGAAACACTCACCACTAATAGGTGGAGCACCCACAGCTCTTAGCCCTATAATTTAAGAAGGACCATTTTCTTCCTTATCTCTAGGCGATGGACCCCTAGAAGTTCTTTGGGTGTCATTTTTCTCTTGAACATCAAGCTTAGTCAATTCTCTAGCGGGGAAACTATCGGACACTTGCTTGACTTTCGACGTAAGAGGGAAACATCATTAGTTTATTTGTTCCCGCCATCATCATCGCGCTCATCCATTGGCCCAATCTTGAATTTCAATTGCTTCACTCGCCTCTGCTTGGCAGGCTTACTGCCCTTAGGATACATTCTCTTATGACCGATCAAATCTCTCACGGACTGACGACTTTTTGCAGGAAAATTTGAAGGACAAATTTTCTTAGTCGGTAGAATGAAAACCTTCATCAGAATATCATCACACGGCTCGCCAACATTGACCATTTTGCTGCTTGCCATGAGTGTACCTTCAACAAGGAATGACCAAAGCTCTAGATATGAAGAGAGTGCAGATATGAAGGTCATTAGTAGCAGCCTATTTATAGGATTCCAATGGACATAAATCTTGTGTGTTCTATTATCAAGAATATTGTTTGCGAAATAAATAAATTTAATGTAGCATTTAATTCTCTTGTTTTATCTCAGTTGTTGCATTCAAAAATCAAGAAAATTGGGGAACTAAATATGTATGACAGGGTCATGACAACACGAATCTCTGAAAGAAATGTGGATACGTGACAAGACAAGAGGGACCATGGTCAAAGTATGCAGAGTTCAAATCACACTACTTTTCTTTATTGGAATGAAAAGTAATGCTGAGTTGAGAGGAGGATGCCTCAAAGCTATGACAAGTCGCTCTCTTTTGTATGCGAGCTGACCGACATAGGTCAAACGAAGGAACAACTCTCCTCCAGACGAAGGAGGCGGTTCAAAGATTGGGGCTAAACTACATGTGAGCTTGGACGAGAGGAACTCACATGATTCTCACACTGTTTGGCTCACCTTCACCGAACGAATGGATGAGTACTAAAGATCGGGAGCCATCATGTTCAATCGATTAATCTATTACTAAATATATTTATAGATTAAATTGTATAAAAAGTCCATAATACCCTTTAGCCCCTTTTTAGAGAAGAGGGTTTTAGATGTAATTGTGTATTTTGGGCATCCCCTATGACAATAAACAAAGGAACATTTTATGAATAAATGGTTACATGCTTTCATTGCACTGTTCGCTCCCTCTTTATCTCTGATCCTCTACTTTTTATTCGTTCTATTCTCTGGGCGTGATTTACGTGACATTTTAGGATCCAAAATAATAATAATAATAATGAATATTTTAATACAAGAGAAAAGATAGACGGAATTAAATGATCATAAACGGTAAGTTATATTGTGTCAAAAAAATAGAGCTTGGGGACTACAAACAACGACAGATTTAATACTTGACCAACTTCATTTTTATTGGAACAAGTTACATGTTATTTTAATCTGAAATGATTAATAGGTAATTATTGGAGTCCATATATAATTAAAGGACAAGTTAGCTGGCGAGTCCTTTTTGGTTGGGGACTAATCAATCCAAATTAAATCTGATTAAGTCCTCCATTTCCATCATATTAATAAATCTTATCTTATTACTAAACCAAACTCATTTGTTAAATCATTAATAAAATCAATTTAGGAAAGCATTATTTTGTCTAACATTTAGGCTCTGTTTGGCGTAGCTGTAGCTTCTCATCTTTTCAGCTGCAGCTGTGCTGCCCCAGGAAGCTGCTATGGGAAAACTGTTGCAGGGAAGCTGGTTGTCTGTTTGGTACAGCTTTGTAAAAAAGTTATTTTTATCACAACAGCACAATCATCTTTGCAAAAATTCACAAGTCTCAAATTGGCTTTTAATTTGAAATAAGTGCTAGACTTGGGTAATACATTAAAATTTAGATTCTAATCCTCGCAATGCAATTTAAATTAATTTGAGTTATAGGGAAGCAAAGGTTGATTAAACATCAAGATATATAATTATATTTTCCAATTCTAACTTTCCAGATGACACATATGGAGCGGTTATTCAATGTTGCATTTAGGGCTGCCAAAAAAGCTCGTGGTTTGCGAACAGTTCGTGTTCAGTTCGTTAATGAGTTCATGTTCGATTCGTTCGATAAGTAAACGAGACGAACGCGGACAAATTTTTTTTCATTCGGTTAGTTAAACGAATCAAACAGGAACAATGAAGCGTTCGCTCATGCTCGAATCGTTATTGTTCGAAATATAAAATAATTTAAAATAATTATTTATAAAAAATTTATGATATGTTAAAAAATTAAATTTTATAAATTATAATATACAATAAATTAATAATAATAATATATTAATATACTATATTAGTAATATATTAATATAGTTATTATATATTTATATAATATAAGTTATATAATTAATATAATATATTATTTATATATATTAATATTAGGGATGTCAAATTGACTTGTCGTTAGCGAACAGCTCGTGTTCGACTCGTTCGTTAAGAAACAAATACGAACAGTGACTTCACGAACAATTTTGAACACATGCTTATTTCAAACAAACTAAATTTCAAATGAACCGAACACGAACACAAGCTTTGTTCGTTCGTGTTCGGTTCGTTTACACCCGTAGTTGCATTGTTACATCAATATCAAATGGGAGATAAAATAATTCAAATTCTTCTAAAACATATCATGTAAATAT
>NEWO01000347.1:1112054-1131290 GCA_003013225.1 Phalaenopsis aphrodite | reverse complement strand
AGAAAGGAAAAGGAAATTATGCAGAAACACAAAATGTCACAAAGAACACACAGAGAACAAACACAAGAAGATTTACGTGGTTCGGTCCTTAGACCAACATCCACGGAGGGAATCGCTACCAAAATTTACTAGCACAAAGGAACATTTATAGGCTCATTACATAGAGGAATCACAAAGTCTCTCTAGATTTCTCTCTCTACAAGACCTCTCCCTCAATTCTAAAGCCTCTCCAAGATCTTCCTCCCCTTGCTGAATTTTCCTCCTCTTGATCTTCTTGATCAGATATTTCTCTCCTTATGATGGTCTCCCCATCCCTTAAGACCCCTCATTTATTTATAGATGGATGAGGCTTCCAAGAGGCAAGAAAAAAATTACAAGTGTGCCATTTTATGTCATAATTAAGAGTTATGAATAATTAACAGATGTGATACTCAAAGCAATTATATATACTTAAATATACTATGAGCGGCGGAGCAAAATGTTATAGTGCGGTGACATGATTTTTTTTTATTTTCATTATTTTTAATATTGGCTTAATATGGGATTTGGTGGCTTAAAAATATGTAAATATGAAAGTTTAGATGTGAGATTTGTAAATATATAAGAATTGTGAGTTAGGTAGGTAAATTTTCCAACAAAGAAAGAAGCATTTACATACATATCATCCAAATCTTATGTATTTGCTCATCTAACACCTAAACTTTATATATATATATTTTTTTTATACAAGCCAAAATTTTAAATCACATTAAAAATATCACTATTTTTACTTCTGAGAGGTGTAATACACATTTTCATGTATAGTAACGTGGCTCGCACGCGCTTGCACACACACATACATATTGAAGTTTAGATATTAGATATGTAAATACATATAATTGAGTGGTATGTATTAAATCTTCTACACATAACATAATAATAATAATAATAATAATAATAATAATAATAATAATAATAATAAAACAACTAATGAGCTCTCTGATACTTCGATCTCACATCTCATCATGCACGTCCAAGCCCCAGCTTGCTACAGTTAGGGGTGACTGTTCGGTCGGTTAATCCAAAGTACCGAACTAAACAAATTTTGATAAAACTGAATCAATCAAACCAAAGTTTAATTCAGTTTAAATGGTTATGTTTTTGTAAACCGAAATGTACTTTGAAGTTCTAAGAATAAGTTGATAATTAGAGAAAATGAAGATTAAAAAATAATAATTATGTAATGCTAATCACTAAAAAATTTACTTCCTAAACATTTCAAGAAAAAATTCACCTAAAAAATTAAGTTTTCGGCACATTTCGTTAGATAAGAAGTAAAATCGAATCGTAAACCGAAAACCAAATTTTAACATTTCTTAAAAAGTAACTGAATTTTTTTAAAAAGAAAATCAAACCGAACTAACCAAATTGACTCGATTTGATTCGACTTAAATTAAATAGCCGCACTTCTCAAACCCTTTTGCTTGTATTTCTCTAGTAAGCCCGTGTTGGAGTAGCCCATGTCTCGTCTTCTGGCCAGAAAATGAATTTTGACATCCGCAAGAGGGCAAGAAAATCCACGTAGCGTTTGGGCTTCGACAAGCCCGTACAACCAGGATTTTGAAATGTGCAAAATACTTGGGTATTGCAGCAGCCGAAAATCATGTTTAATGGAATGAAATGCATCGTAATTAAATTTGAGATAAAATATCTTGATCAAATTTTTCATATTATTTTCTATAGTCTTATAGATTTGGGGTGTCATAGTGAGGTTTTGAATCTTGCGCTCAAAGTTTTAATTCGCATCAATTATTGATCAAAATCATGACAACTAGTACTATGAAAACATGATTTTGCCATTAAATGTCCTTACTTTTCCTATGCTAGATAACATCTCAAGGTTTTTCATTGGTCAAGTTGAAGCACTAAAGCAAAAAAGCGGTTGCAAGCTATATTATTGAAGCAGTTAAACAATTGTCAGAATCATTGTTTGCACTTCATTTATGTGAATATATACTTTGGTCACCTTCATAATGGGAAAAAATATTGCATGCGGACTCCGCATGTAGAGCTGTTTGCGGAGTCCAATCTTGAGCTGACATGTGGAAGGTCAGCCCACTTACATTAAAAAAAAAAACGAGGCCTGACCGATGTCTTATGGGACTATTTCATCGCATAGGAATATTCCCTAGAGTTATTTTGGATATTTTCTGTGTTATTCATGTGTTATTGGTGCGTTATTAAGATAATTCAATCAAATGACAAGATAAAAAATTTTACCACTGTGTTATTAAAGTGTTATGAAAGTGATTTTAAGTTGTTATTGTTGTTTAAAAAACAATAACATCTCAAAATCAACACACTTACTATATTTAATGTGTTAGTGGTGTGTTAGTCATGTGTTATTAAGGTGATAAAATCTAATAACAAGATGAAAATTTCTACTAATGTGATATTCATGTGTTATGGAGTTGATTTTGAGTTTATATTGTTGTTTAAAGAACAATAACATCTCAAAATCACATCAGTCTTTATTTTTAATGTGTTATTGATGTGTTATTGATATGATACAATTCAATGAAAAGATGAAAATTTCTACTGATGTGTTATTCATGTGTTATGGATGTTATTTTGAGTTGGTATTATTGTTTAAAGTACAATAACATCTCAAATCACCTCAATAACAAACCAATAACACATGAATAATATAGAAAATATTTAGAATAACGGTAGCAAATATTTATATAACATGACGGCAAGGATAAATAGCGCAGATCTAGTCAGGTCACGTGTTTTCATTTTTTTTTTATGTAGGTGGCCTGACCTTCCACGTGTCAAGTGGGGTCCGCAAGTAGCTCTACATGCGGAGTCCGCATGTAATATTTTTTTCTCATAATGGAGCACCTGGCCTGACATCATCTTATCATCCTACAGGTCAATACAATCATTTTGTTAATTTGATGTTTAACAGAGAAACTTCTATGATATAGCTCTAAATTATCGTGATGGGCATATTCTCTTACAAACGAAAATATTTTTTGTCCCGACTCCGGAGGTAGTTTTAAGTGCAGACTCCAATGATATGTCATCACGTGTACTGCATCACGGAGGTTATTTCAAGACTATTAAAATGAAATGTTATTTCAGAGTATTTGAAAAGAGACTCTTATATTCCACTTCAATGACTCTGAAATATCCTTGTGATTCCACTTCATTAATTTTGAAATAATATCGTTGGGGTTATTTCGAGGTTAAGACTCATATATTTATTGAAGTGAAGCTCATATATTCCACTTCAATAACACCTCAAAAGTTATTTCGGGGTTATTGTGCGGAGTTCGCGGTTCTATTTTAATATTTTTTTAAGGTGGCCTCGATATAACACATATGACGGTATATTACTGGGCGTCCCAACATAGAGCTGCATCCAGAGTCCGGATAAAAATTTTTTCTCATACAGATATTATCTTTTGTGTTTTATTGTAAGCCCATAAATCACATTACCATAAGCTTCTTGAAAAGAAAATTTATCAATAATTGGAACACCACAACCAAATCTACATGAATACAAATCTTAAGGCTCCAACACAACATAAATAATTGCAATGCTGTAATTATCAAAGGGTTTTTTTTTTTTTTGTAAGCTTGGCAAATAAAGAGCAAGAAAACTGCTACTCCGCTACTGATACTTCAGGAGCCTATGTTAGGGTATGGCTTTGAGCGGAGGGGAAATATTACTTTGGACAAGAGTCCACTGCGGTGCGAAGGGAGGTTGAAGGCAAGGAGAAGAGGTTGATTTTTGCTAGGAGTTGTTAGCACTAAAAGAGGATTAATTATTGCATACGTTTCCTGTATATAGAGATGCGTACGGTGAATCAATTAAAAAACTCACTAATCGAATATGTATGTCAGTGGGCCATGTTTTTTTTTTTTTTTTTAAATTTAATTGTGATTGGTTCAGTGCATGCAACTGCGTACGATGAACATATGGAATAATCGCTCCTACGAGGGCTTCCATGGCGCTGTAAGAGAAGAATGAAAGAAAACCGCGAGAAAAGAGAGGCTGTTTTTGGGGTATTTAAAAAATATAGGTGCTATATGCAAAAATAGGAAATTTGTGTTTGAAATATGTAAATAGGAAAGTTTTGAGTGCTGTGCATGTAAAAAAAACTATTTTTATTTGGTCATATTCTTACATGGTGGCCATAATTCTTTCTTTCAAGAGAAAAGGAATTCTTCCATATATATATAAAAAGAATTTATGTTTTATCAAGAGACACCAAATATCATTCATTAGTAACTAATTTGTACAATAACTTCTTTAAAAAAAAAGGTATGGGACATTCAATTATACATATGAAACACAATAAAAAGTACATGGCATAAGACAGACATACATACATACATACATACATACATACATACATACATATATATATATATATATATATATATATATGAAAAAAATGGATTTCATTGCATAATTAAATGACAACAGCTAAATATGCAGACATGTGATTAATATTATGAAAAAAATTTTCCCTCAACAATTATATAATATTAAAATTACTATATTGCAAAAATTTGGTATTTACTTAAAAAGGTGAAAACTCCATTTTTAAAAATTAGGTCAGGGTCAAGAGAGCTATTTACGTACGTCATAAGCACGCAATTATGCTTGCACACTGCCCCTAATAATCTTCTAATAACTCAGTTATTAGAGGGTTATTGAGAGGTTATTGAGGTATTAATCTCAATAATAACTCAATAACCTCAGAATAACCTACCAATACATTCTGCGGTGCACACTCATGTTTTTTGTTGTCACTCAGAGGTTTTGTGAAATTATTGCAGGTATTAACCCCAATAACACTATCATAACCCTCAAATATCCCCCAAACAATTGGAGTACGCACACAATTATGCGTGCATTTGACATACGTAAATATTTTACTAGGACCAGGCCTAATGATTTGATTATGACTATAAAAATTATTAATAAAATAAATAAAATATTATATCTTTAAATTTTATCTAAATCATATTCAAAATAGTCAGAAGTAAAATGTATTTAATATTATTGAATTAATAAGAAAATTATTAGCATTATTATTATTATATTAAATAAATTTAATATTTTATATATTATTAATTTTTTTTCTTCGCCGAGAAGATGTTTATTTAGCTATTTGTTATCACTAAGAGGGGCTTCCATGGGCTCCTTCAGTGAAGGAGATTATTGAATGAAAACGGGGAGAAAAGGAAAAATTATTAGTCTAGGCGACGTCCGTGATACAGCAGAGATCGGACATCCGCTGCATCGCGGCCGTCGACGGACGTAATAATCTCTAGGAGAAAAGAGAGGTTGTTTTTGTGGTATTTAAAAATTATAGGTGCTATATGCTTAAACAGGAAGATTTGTCTGATTTATATGTAAATATAAAAGTTTTGAGAGCCCTCCATGTAAAAGAATTATTTTTATTTGGTCATATTCTTACATGCAATTTTTCATGGCGTTAATTTTTTCTCTTCAGAGAAAAGGAATTCTTCCATATTAAAAAAAAAAAAAAATCTTTTTTGTCAAGAGACACCAAATACCATTAATTACTAACTAATTTGTAAATTAGCTTCTTAATATATATATATATATATATATATATTAGGGAAATGAGCATTATACAAGTTAATCACAAAGGTTGAGTACAAAGATGATGGTGAAAGAGGATCTCCCAAAGCTAAAAAACCGAAAAATACAATACACACGCATATGGGGAGTTTCTCAACCACATTAGAACCCCACTTAAAAATGAAACTAAATACAAAGTCGTATACCTAAAACACAAAAACCTATACTTGGGTATCTGTACCAAATTATCCAAAATCGAAAGATGCTCCATAATATCCGAGCAGTTTGAACCTATGCTTGAAGGATCTTTCGAGGCTAAAAGAAGAAGACTTGTACCAAAAATAACACAGCAAAGAGAAAGAGCCGTAGTAGCACAAAAACCTTTCAAGCAATTAAGGCAGCAAAGAGGGAAATCAGACGGGAAACTCGTAAACGCAGTCGTCAATTGTTTCAGGCAACACATAAAGCATAGCATCAAATAGAAAAGCCACAAAACCGAAGCACCAGAAACCGTAACCTCATCCAAAATAACAAGCTAGTTCCACAACAATTGCCACTCGAGAGCACAATATCTGGTCACAAGGTTAGCAGAAAACAGAACGCAAAAACATTCATCATTAGATTACTCAAAGTTCTGGTAGGCCAAGCAAAACGGATGGGCTCCACCAACTGAACTATAATTACATACAACCTCCACAAGATACAAAGATGACATGTTACAATAGAGGTGCATAGCAGGCATCAAACCCCATCCAAAAGAAACAACAACAAGAAGAAAAAAATGCACCAAGAAACGCCTCTTCACTTCACCAAACGAAAAGAATGCATAAAACAAAACACCCTGTCCCATACCACCAAACCGAGAGTAAAGAAGCAAACAAACTAGGGCCGAACAAACGGGGCATCATAAAGATCCCTAAAGATCAAATTGTATAGCCTGAGACGGCACTGTACCAACCAAAATATTGTTACAAGTATAACCGGCATTAGCCAACCAATTAGCCGGTCTATTTCCCGCTCTAAATATGAAACTCATATATATATAATTTTTATCAATAAATTACAGAAATTAAATACACTATTACTTTAAATTATTTATTTGAAAAAAAAAGGATTTAATTGTATAATTACATGACAACCGCTAAATATGCAGACACATGGTTAATAGTTCGAAAAACTTTTCTTCCTCAACAATTGTATAATATTAAAATTAGTATATTAAGCATATTCGGTACCTACTTAACCTAGTAGCGAACTCCATATTTTTTAAAAGTCAGGTCAGGGCCAGGTCTAATGATTTGATGGGGATGACTATAAAAATTATTTAAAATAAATAAATAAAATATTAAATCTTTAAATTTTATGTAAATCATATTCAACATAATCAAAAGCACTTAATATTATTGATTTAATAAAATAATAATTATTACTATAATAAATAATTCTAATACTTATTATATTATTAATTTTACTACATCAGGACTCCTAAGGTATAATTAAGTTTGGAGTTCACTCATATACGAACACGTGACTTCAAGAAAACGTGCCCGCTTTTCTGTGATCCGGCTCAGTAACACAGGAAAATATTTCTTCTGTGTTATTTTGCGTTATCAAAGTGTTATTATGGTGGTATTGATGTGTTATTGTGTTATTATAACATAGGGAATATTCCCTGAACACATTAACACATTAATATCACCACAATAACACCTGAATAATACATAATAACACGGGAGGAATATTCTCCTGCACAAAATCAATTTTTTTTTATTTTTCTCATTTCTACGTGTCTGCATATCAGTGGACTCCAAACTTAACTCAACGTTAGGAGTCCTGATGTAAAATTTTTCCTATCACTAAACCGCAACATATCCGCTTTGTCGAGCTTTGCATCCGGCAGAAGTAATTATGCTTGTCATTTGAGAATTTTTTCAATTTATTTCATGATCATTCAGGGTCAATCAGTTCAGTTAAAACTATCGGGGCAACAATTTACAAATTACAAACCACACCCTCTCAGGTACCAAAAAATAAAAAATAAATTAAAAAAAAAAAACTGCACGAATCACAAATATAAGCAACCCCTTCAAGGTTATTGACAAAAAACCACAAAAACATCCCCGACATCAAAACCAGAAATCACCACCGTTCATCTTCAGAGAGTGAAAATCTCAGCCCTTAATCGACGCGACCCGCGACACACACATCCTCTCGAGAAGAATCACGAACGCCATGGCCAGCGCGGCGTCGAAACCCGGCTGCACGACGAGGCGAAATACATCGTCGCCGACCGTCTCCTTCCGTTGAATCTCCGCCACTGGTTTATGCCTCTCGTCGTATACTACACACGATCTCTGCGAAAATGAACCCTCTACGTCGTACATCGCCTCGGTGAACTTGCCGGCGGTGCTGCAGGGGATCACGTGAGCCAGTGATTTTGATCGGACAAGCGAAACATGCTTCCGCGCCGAGAAGATCGGCCTCGGCGCCGCTACTGCTTCCCCCTTGTAGATGTTCCATTGATCCGTAAGAGTGAATCGCTGCAACGAAGCAGAGGCGAGAATGAATAAACTCAAAGACGATCGGTTTCCATAAAAAAAAAATTGGGAAAATCCAGGGGGAAGTAGAACCTTTCGACGGACGGTGTAGAGAGGTTTGCCGATGGCGTCCATGAGAACGATTTCGTTAAGGCTGGATAAGGAATAGTTGTCGACGCGGTAGAGGAGGTTACCCGTGGAATCGTAGACGGTGAAGCCGCTGCAGTTGAATAGAAGAGACTTCCGCCATACCGTAAGGACGGCCGGCTCCTCTCCGGCGGAGATGAAAATGGACGACGCAGGAGATTTGGGGAGCGACAAATTAGGGTAAATCTTTGTCATCTTCTCTACCGAGAAGATCAGATGCTCGGCGGCGACTCGAGTGAGAGAGCGCGTCGAACCATTAGCCAAAAGAAGCCGGGCGGAGGGATTAATGACTCCCTGGTTATGGTATTTATAGGGTTTAGTGTGGAGTGCGGACAATTCCCATTTTTTGGTATTTATTACAAGTTATTGTAAACCGGGGCAAGCCGTTTCAGGGCTTGGCAGTTAGTTGTTTCTCAAGACGGGATTATAATAAAAAAGGTAACATAATGTCATACCGCAAATAAGTTTTTGAGGGGATTTACATGCCGTTGAAAATTCTATGTATTTATTGGATTGGTTACTCTTTAAAGAATATCAAAATTGATGTGTCATCAATAAATTAATTTTTATTATTTAACATGAATCTCAAGGTGTTCGATACGAATCTCGAGATAAATTTAAGCAAGAAATATTTAAAGTCAAATTAAAAATCATTCAAAACTTTGATTTCAACAAACTTTTTGTCAAACTTACTGACTTAGCAAGACGGGCCATAATAAAACCAAAATTGATTCAATTCGAGTCAAATTAAGTTTTTATCAAACTGTTAAATTATATTTGGAGGTTTTGGCTTGGTTAATTGGAGAATCAAATGAACTTCAAAATTGATGTACCTATAGTCAAATTGAGCATTTCGACAAGAGGAATTCAATGAGTCAAAGATCACCCAATTTTGAGATCATTAAGACTCTCAAATCATCAAAATACTTTCTATTATCAAGGGGAATCAAGTGGGTTATTCGATCGAATGGTTACGAGAGTTATTTATTGAATGACGATAATGCCCCTCCTTCACTAGAGACGGAAAAGGGGAAGAAGTGGAATTCTACAGTCATTCTAGACTGAAGAACTGGCGATTCCTTCTGGCCTTCGTAGTCGTCACCAACTGTCAACCACCACCCATCAAAGACAATTATCAACTACTCTCAGCTCGTTGCCATTAGTGAATGTTGTGGTGTAACAAAGCACCCCAAATGCGATGTAGTTAAATACCTCAAACGTCGTCTAGCGTCGTGTTCTGAATATACTGTAACAAAATACCTTCAACATAGTGTTATGAAATACACTGAATGCGATCTAGCAAAGTCCCCAAATACGATATAATGACAAACTCTAAATATAATGTAGTGATACACAATGAATACGGTGTAACGACATACCCTAAATACGATGTAAAGACACACCATAAATATGGTGTAGTGACGCACCCTAAATACATTTTAGCTAAGCACATGAATATGGTATAACAATGTACCCTGAATACGATATAACAACGTACCCTGAATATGATATAACGATGCACTCTGAATATGGTGTAATGATGCATTTCAAATATGGGTAACGAACAATGCCGGATCTATGATATAACGATAACTTTCAGTGACAAATACTTAAAATTATTTTACTCATAATATGATGACTTTCTCTGGACTTCTAAAGTCAACTCCTTACATCATATATCGACAAGTGATGTCTCCAATATAATAGCAAACCCAAGAAAAGGGTTGCAATGACCACCAACTGGTTTAGCCCCAACTATAACATTGTGATCAAATCGTGCTATTGCAGCTCTCAACTACAACCTACATGACCAATTACTACTACTCATTAAGGCATATGTATCCAGTTACTATTATAGCCCTCCACTATAACCTACGTGTCAACTATTGTGATTATAGCATTCCATTAAAGTCATTATGACCAACTACTACCAAAACTTTCAACTATAGCCTCTACGTCAAGCTAATGCAATTATAGCCCCTGTTAACAACATTTGTGGTAGACTATTGTCTTAGTAGCAATCAACTACGGTCTTTGCGGTATGTTATTGTTATTATTGCCAAGAATTACATTTATTGCAGTTCGATTGCAATTATTATCACTGAACTATTTTTGTACATCTGTGATTATCAACTTTATAATTTTATCTTCACTAATTCATGAGCAGAATAGACATATATACTTAGAATCACATAGTGAGTTATTTTAATTGGGCTAGACACTACGATTTTCTTCCCTATATATACATAGATACATACAAACACAATCTATGTATTAAAAGGTTGAACTATTCATTGACTTTTGCTTGTGGAATTGTACTATTTGTCTTCTTTTGTTCATTTCTCCAAGAATAAGTATCAATTTATTCCCTTTGCATGTTTGGACTATTCTTAGCAATTTGTTAAGTGTTAGATCCTCATGCCTAAATGATTATGGTAATCCTTGTTGGAAAGTAATTCCTCTATAAAAATGTATAATTCACTTTTAAAAATTAATGTCAATGGTATGTTTAAGAAGGGCTGAACTGTCTTAATTGTCCACCCTTAGTTGCCCACCCTCAATATCTTTCCTTCTATAAAATGACTTGCCCAAATAGAAATATACAATCTTAATGGGTTAACCCAAGCATTCTTACACTGCTCTTACATTCTATAAAGCTTATAGATTATTTTTCTGTTAGATCTTAACATATATAGAATAATTACTTTCGAGTATTAATCTATTTAAATAATATGTTTGATCGCCCTGAAATAATAGATTAGTTTTCACCTTGATTTTTAATATAATGTTAAGCATGTCAGTGATATATATGTAATTATGAAAGTACAAATTTTGGATATGTATATGAATCAGAATGTGTAGCACATGTATAAATCTTAGTTCGGTGTAGGGGTGTAAACGAGCCGAACACGAACGAACAGAACTTGTGTTCGTGTTCAGTTCATTTGAAATTTAGTTTGTTTGAAATAAACTCATGCTCGAAATTGTTCGTGTTTGTTTCTTGACGAACGAGCCGAACACGAGCTGTTCGCGAACGACGAGCCACTTTGATATCCCTAATATTAATATATATAAATAATATATTATATTAATTATATAACTTATATTATATAAATATATAATATCTATATTAGTATATTACTAATATAACATTTTAGTATATTATTATTATTAATTTATTATATATTATAATTTATGAAATTTAATTTTTTAAAATATCATAAATTATTTATATGTAATTATTTTAAATTATTTTATATTTCGAACAATAATGATTCGAACACGAACGAACACATCACTGTTCGTGTTTGATTTGTTTAACTAACCAAACGACAAAAAAAAATTTCACGTTCGTCTCGTTTACTAATCGAACGAATCGAACACGAACTCATTGACGAACAAAACACGAACTATTCGCGAACGGCTAGCTTTTTTTACAACCCTAGTTTGGTGGTGGCTTCCATGCCATTGTCGGCGCCGACTCCGGCCAAATCTCTGGCGAGCTTTCCACCTAAGCTTGATAGCCCCACTTTTATGGCTGGAGTTATTTTCTTTTGTGTTGCCAGTTATTTGTAGTTAAAGGGTTGTTGGGATCAATTTTACTTTTTTTTTAATTTTATTTTGCATATATTTTCCTTTTTTTAGGTTATAGTTGTTTTTAAAAACACTTAAAATATATAAATACTATTTTAAATATTTCAAAAAATAAGTTAATTTATTTTTTAAAACAAAATAAAAATAAAAAATATATATCAAATAAATATATTCCTAAAGGAAAAAAATACAAAAAGTAAAAATAAAATCATCTCAAATAAGTCCTGCTGACATTTATTTAGTTTATGAAAAAAACATAATTAAATTATTTAGTCATATAGTTATAGAAATTATGTTAGAAGATTTTATAAGAAAATTATGGAGGACATTTAATTTATTATTAATATTTTCATATATTTATTAAATACATTTTTTTTTTCATAAATAATTTTGAATCTTTTTAGGACGTAGGGTGTCGTATTGTTCGTGAGTTCATATAATCTGATAAAAATATTATTCTTCGGAAGAAGGTTTGGAAGAATATAATGGAGGTATTAAAAGATATTGTGTTTCTCACTCCATATTTTTTCAGGATCTCTGGGTAGCTAAAAATGATTAAAAAAAAGGAGTTTAATTTTAAAAAAAAAATCTCAGTGAAGATGATTGATGATGGAGCATGTCCTGAAACTACTGATTAAAAAGAGTTTAAATGAGTAGTCAAGAACATTTGAGTTAAAGATATGTGACAGGCCCAAGTGATCAAGTAAATGGACTCATATAACATCTAATAGAAATATGAATAATTTAATTCATTATAAAAGATGAAGAGAAGAATGAGTTCTCGGTAGAGTCGCCAGAAAAAATGCCTTGGTGGGGGAGTTTTGTGTGCCACCACGCACCACAGAACTTTTGGGAGGACTTCTATCTGGATGACTGGGCACAACATTTTGAAGAATAACATATTCTTCCGAAGAAAGAAAATATTATCTTAAGAATGGGTCTGACCATAAAGATGATGAAAATCTTTGTCAATTTACAGAACCGAGATTTTTCTCTTTCCTTACGGGTGTAATATAAGATTTATTTTAACTACAAAGTCTCATTCTCTACAAGGGAAAACCCACATAGTTAATTGCATCTCTAAAGCCATGAACCTAAAGGAAAACTCTCAATTATTGTAATAAGTCAAATCATCAATGGTCAGACTTTCACAATTAAGGTGTTGGAGATAAGGAAATGATCCAAATTAGGTTTAAAAAAATAGGGCTTGTAGGTTGATGAAAATATTTCATGGAAATGCTCAAATGTAGGGACTGGACCATCCGATTGAAGAGGCCTAAAAGTGATGGTTGAAGAATTCAGGTAGATCTGATGTTCAATTTGAATTGGTCAGATGGAGTCAAAAGTTAACCTAGGTAAACTTGATTTGACTGACTAAAGTGATTAGAATTCCTAAGTTTAGGACAAAGTCGAGTAAGAAGCATTTCTAGAATGAAAACACTCTAGACTCTACAAGGAATTCTAATGAGTGGACTAATCTAGATCTAGGGAATAATGTACTTGGTCAGGATGTATGTGGCTTTCCGTCATCTTGGCGACAATGGTATTTGTCAACTATAACCAACCTCATAACTAGGAATCCCCTTAATGTTGTAACATAGAGGAGTTTTAGTTTTGAGGTTGTCTAAAATACCTTCGCCGGTAACCATGGGTTACAACATTTTAAGGTATTCTCACTATTCTCGGAGAATAGGCTTACTAGTTTTGTATGTCCTAGCCCTTAGCACTAACTTGGGCACCTTTTAAACTAAGCTATGTTTTTATACACAAACTAGCCTGAGGTAAGTGTTTGATCCCCACTTTGGTGCTAAGTTAGTTAACCTAAAGTTCATGTTAGATCTATGTAGGTTTTATTTTTGTTCTTTATCTTAGTTTATTTCAAATGTTATTTGAAGTTCAAAATTTAATTCATGTTTTGTTTTAATTCTTAGGCTTGACGGTCGTGGTGAGAAATCAACTTTTTTCTAAGTTTTTGAGTTTTATTCTATTTAGGAATTGATTTTGATGTTTGTAGAGAAAAACATCTTATGAGATATTTTCATCCTTCTTTCTATTTTATGTATTTTTTTTGTTATTTTTATTTTTGTATTTTTAAAGACTACACGTAGAATATAAAACACAAAACTAGGCAAGAAAATCAAATATGAAATAACATATTTCTTGTCAGGATTAGACTTGGGTTAAGTTTGAGCAGGGTAAGTTAGGGTTCCAACTCAAATTAACTAAAACATTCACTTGAGGTATGATAAAAAGTAGTCAGCTGGTTCAGAAATTGGTTGGACCTGGTTGGACTAGGTTATACCTTGGTTGAATCTGAGTTGATCTGGGATGGACCTAGGTTGGACCTGAGTTGGACCTGGGTTGACCTGATTTGGACATGGTTTGACTTCAGTTGGACTTCAATTGACTTGAGTTAACTTGTGTTAGACCTAAGTTGAATAGGGCTAGACTTGAGTTGACCTGGGTTGACCTGGGTTGGACTTGAGTTGGATATGGGTTGGATTTGGGCTGACCTGGACCTGACTTAGGTTGAACTCGGTTAGACCTAGGTTGGATTTTGGTTGTATCTGGGTCTAGTCGAGTTAGGTTCAAGTCAGGTCTAATTTGGTTTGGATCAGGTCAGGTCAGTTTTGGGTCAGGTCGAGTTAGGTTTGGGTGAGGGCAGTTTAGGTTCTGGTCAGATCAGGGCTTGGTTGGGTTAAACTTGACTACAATTTGGATTAAGGTTAAATAGGGTTTCGGTCGACCTAGGCTAAACCCAAACCCAAGCCTAATCTAAGGCTATTAAGTTGGGTTAGGCTAGCCTAAACTTAACTTAAAATAAAAAATAATTAAACTTAAATAAAAGAGGAGGGAAGAGAGGACCTACCAGAGAGAAGACAGACCAGAGTAAAAGGCTCGCCAGAGGTTTTTCTCTTCCTTCTTCCTTTTCTTAGAGTACTTTTAGTCTATGTGGAAGCGTAAGTTCAAGTCCTAGAACAATAGAAAGACTACCTGTTGATGGGTAAGGAAGCCAAGATTGCACCATCCGTTCGCCTTGGACCAATAATTCAGATCATTCCAGGGATTCCCAGCGATTTTTTATGGCGTTTACTCTGCATGGCAATAGGGCGCAGCGTGGCGACAGAGTGGAGCTGAAGTGTTGCTAACCACACTGATGTCAGACCTACTCATGCCCTGGAATACCCTAGCGTGATCATGCTTGGGCTAGCTATGTTCACATCCTGCTTCTTTAGGGCTTGACCACAGCTAGGCCAAGTGTGATCACGCCAGACTAGATTTTGGCATGGTTGCCTTTAGACCAAAAGGTCATGGTGCACAATTCCAAGTGGGTCAACTGTGACAAAAAAAATGAGGTCAACACATATCTCCCTGTATGTCACCTAACAACTAGTCTTCTATCTATTTTTACGCTTATGTTGCCAAAAGCACTTGTCAAGGGCGTTCTGGAAGTTCTTCCTACCAAAGCTATTCCTTGGGTTCTTGCGGCCTCCGCGGAAATCTTTTTAAAATTTCCTTTTGGTCTTATATGGTATGGAAGAGCCAAGTTGAATTTATATTCTCTAGCAAAAATATGGTTGTTTGTCAACTCCAAGAGCTCGACCAAAGTTCATGGCTTTCGTAAGCCAAGTGTATGCCTTAATGGACCTTCACGTAGGCCTTGTGCGAAGGCTATGTGAGCACCATTAAGTTCCATATTTTGATTGTCCAACATCTCTCATTGGAAATGTATGATGAAGCTTCTGTGGCTTTCCATGCTGCCCCGACGGATCTTCCAAAGAGCCTTAGATTTCTTTGATGGCTTTTACATGCTAGCAAACTAGGTTATGAACATGCACTTGAACTCTTTGATAGAGGTGATAACTCTAGAAGGTAAGTTGTTGAACCAGTGTAAGCCTAATTCATTAACATCAAAAAGAATAAATGACAAGTTAAGGCATCATTTACCCTTAACAGACATACAACTAAGTCAAAAGAAGACACAAGATCAGTAGAATATAACTTTCCTTTAAAAGATTGTAAAGAAGTAATCCTAAACTTCCTTGATGCCTAGGCTTTTGCAATCTCTCTTAATAATGTGTTCTTCAACTGACTTTGTCTTCTTAGTTTTATCTTTCTAGCTTATTCATCTAAGGACTCAGAAGCTTCTCGCTTTGGGATGTAAGATTCACCCCTTTCTTCTTCTTCTTCTTTTTGTTCCAGTCTAGAACCAAGTGCTCGTCAAGTACTGCTCTTGCCAATGCTGCTCTTGGATGTTTTTGCTCTTGATGCTTCTCATCTACAAATCATTGCTCTGATGATTCCGTATGTGTTCTAGGAAAATCCTTGAAAATGGATATGGAGTGTTCTTGTCCCGAAGCTTGTATAGCTTTTAGGGCTTCTTCCCTCATCTCAATGATCTGTCATGTCACAAACTCTCTAGGGTAATCCAAAATTTTTCTTTGTTCTTTCGTATGTTGGAAAGATCTTCTTACAACGTTTGGGTATGAACTTCAACTCACCCCACCTTTTTGGTCGTTGAATCCTTTTAGCATGTAGGACCTCGTATTGTTATGTGCTTATACAACTCAATAAAGGTCCATTTTTAGGAGGAAGGTATGCAAGAGGACGATGAATATATTGTTAAAGCTCGTGTTTATCACTTTATGTTCTCTTAGGAGGAAGGTATGCAACCGGGAATGTCTCAAAGAAAGTGTGTCGATTTCACCGGAATGTCCCAAGAGCCCCTCTGACCTTCTATTTATAAATGTGAGAAAAAAATATGAAATTACATTTCGTACGGTGCTACGCTTGTCTGCGTTGTCTTGGTGAAAATATTGTAGTGCGAGTGTCAGGCAACACCATAAGGATTAAAGCATGCACGTTAAAACAACGATGGTTTTTTTTCCAATAGCTTGTTGCCCCTGACTTATTCAACCACTTCAACAAGTGGGCTCAACTTGAAAACTACAGTAGGTGGGCTCAACTCGACATATCGACAGGTGGGGCTCAGCTCGACCACTTCAACAGATAGGTTTGATTTGATTTGCTGATATTAGCCTTGAGAACACATAAGACCAGTTGATTCGTTACACCGTACTATTGAAAAAACCTGGTTTATGTACATGGTCATATTTTTGATATGCAAATGAAATATAAGATGAAATGCGCCCGAAAAGGTTGTTATTTCAGCCATTCTTAAATATTGTTAATAAAAAAAAAAATGATAAGAATAAGCTCAAATAATAGAACAAATTTAAATATCCTAATTTTTTGTTTCTCCTCTTCATGTTGACTTTTAAAACCATTTCTCATGCTTTTAATGGATTATTTAATGCGTTGTAGTTGAAGTGGTTATGCAAAGTGAGATTTAGGAGTTAACAGGGTGTAGGAGAGTCGAGCTACCACTATCATGAATTTGAATATAATCAATTAATTAAATTAGTCTCCAATACAATTCTATATAATAAAACATTTGATATAAGAAAATAATTTCAAATATTTTACATGAATTCATATTTAAACTTATGAATTTTAGCTTTATTTTCATGTATATTTTGTACTTACGGCTTCTATTAAATGAGGTGGCTTGCGAGCAGTTAAATTCTGTCAAAATTAACCGAAATTTGACTTAGCAACCCCTCAAATTCAACTCACAAGGCATGGATCCAACTGAATTCAATCAGATGTACAAGTTGCCAATATTCAAGTTTATCTGCCCATTCAGTGGACTAAAAATATGAACTTTTTATCATAATTGAGGCGAGCTGAGGCCACCTGCTGCTTCCCCCGTACTTTGCGGCTGCATGCAAACATTTTTAAAGGCAAGTTTTATCATTCATGTATAAATTATTAGGAAGTAGGCGTAGGAACATTGGTTATAAAATGAATTTAAGAAAACTAATAAAAGGTGGACTTTATTGCTCTATTGATTTATTAACTTTTTATATTCATTTTATTTTGTTTCAAAGAAAGATGTACATTCATACCACTTAATTCCTATGTATTTGCATATTTACATTTAAATTTCAATTTTTTAAGTTTGTGCTATGCTTTAAAAAGTGTATTTCACTTTTTAAAAGTTATAATAGTGATTTTACGACGCGATAGGAAAGATTTGTGCAGTTGGGGCAGTTTATTTGGTGCGATAACGTTTTAAATTTAGTTTTAAATTTCGTTTTGACAATTTATGCGTTTTGAAAACATTGAAAATAACGTTTTCACACCGCACCTATCTAGGTGTCGTGACAGCTTACTGACAGCGGTCTGACTTTTCCAAAAAAAAATACAAATTTGTTATAGTCGCAACACCTAACTTATCATCAGATTATTTTTAATCAGTTTATTAGCAGATTATTCCATAAGCTGCAGCTGCCCTAAACCGACCATAAATTTAAAAGTAAAGTTTAGGCAGTAGTGGGCATGTAAATGCATATGATTTGAGTATAAATTCTCATTTTCTTAATTGTAAGAGGAAAACAAACACATGTGGTTAGAGATCATCCATTAAAACAGAAGGGAGATCAATAGCGTAAAAGACATGTGAAAGATCAAGTAAGCAAAAGACGATATGTTTGTATGGTAATTCTGAGTAGCAATTAGGATAAGAAAACTCTAATTTGTGACAACTACTTTCTACTTCATATTCACCATCCATCGTTGCCACCCACCACCAACAACGGGTCTCACCACTACTTGTCGTTGCCCGCATATTTTAATCCATTTAAAATATAACATAATAAACACAAAAAAATGTTTCAACATATGTAAACACAACCAAACAAATAATTAATGCATAGGTATAAAACCAAATTTTTAAGGAAATTATATGTCCAATTGCCCAAAGTTCTTATTTTGCACCCAAAGTAAACTAATAATCCAACAAAAATATGGACATTGGTTCTTCTTGTTTCAAAATCCCATTTTTGTCGCTAGTAATAATCTAATAAACAAAGAAGAACAATCGATGTGGACGTTAGAAGGCCAAATAAGCTGGTTTTGGTGGAATTAATATAAAATTGTATCTTGCCTATTGCTTTAAATAAATAAGAAACCACCACACTATTAAAACTTTGGTAAATATAGCATTTATTACCCATAACATTATTAAATTTTATTTTAAAACAAATGTGTGTGTGTGTGTGTGTCTCTCTCTCTCTCTCTCTCTCTCTCTCTCTACACACACACACACACACACACACACACACATACATATACGTATATTATAGATATATGACAAACATATATTATAGATATATGATTGACACATTGTGGGCTCCATAGAATGAGAAGATGGTGATTAAGTAATGTTTCCAACGAGTTGATTTATTCAAACCTTCAATAACTAACAAGCTTCGTCGGAAATTTCCTCAA
>NEWO01000347.1:1034459-1092343 GCA_003013225.1 Phalaenopsis aphrodite | reverse complement strand
GAAAAACAAAGGACAACGTCAATGCAAGTATGGATTTGAAAGAATATTGCAAGATGAAGGGATTAGAACTGCAAGAGACAAATATAGGTAAAGTAATAGAAGCTCAAAACATCATATTATCTCACATCGAATAAATGAAAAAAAAAATATTTAAGTGTTTGCATTCTTTGAAGTTTCCAAGTGGTTGCGCCTATAACATAAGCCGATGTGTTGATTTGGGCACGGGGAAAATATTTAGCATGAAGAGTCACGATTGTCATATTTTCATGTTGTACTTATTACATATTGCATTTAATACTTCGTAAAAGTTGGTACTTGATCCATTGATCGAAATTTGTACATTCTTCAAGGAGTTTTGCTTAGGCACATTAGCTGTTCATTCTTTGTAAAATCTTGACACAAGTATTACATTATTGATGTGCAAGCTCGAACGGATATTTCCTTCCAGCTTTCTTGACTCTATGGAGCATCTGTCTGTTCATCTGTGTCATAAGGTTTTACTGTGTGGTCCGGTGTAGTACAGGTGGATATATCTTTTAATTTAGAGTGAAATATTATCTCATTTTTCCTAAAAGACTATATTGTGCAAATTTTTTAATAAAAGAAAAAGGACAATTAAGAATAAATCACGTCCTGAGGGTTCGAGGCATGAGACATACCTATTAAAGGAGACAACTATTTTTTGTTCTTATTATTGTTATTAATGGCAACATACACATAAAACTGTTGGTTAGATGTCTTTGTAAAAAGAATTATCGACATTCCAGATATCTGATGAACCATTAGATAAGCATGGTACGTGTTATCCAAACGATGGAGAGCTTCAAACAATTACTTTGTATGTTTTACTGAACTACAATGAAGTACAGTAATTCCTATAGTAATATTAAATATAACAAATATTTTTTTACAAAATTCTTTTTCAATTAATTCAGACATACAAGTCAGAATGATGTCCGTAATTTATTTACGGAGATCCTGAATGTAGAGGATGACTCTCTTGTAAGTAAGAAAATCGAAGTAGAATTTTTAAAATGGTTCAAATTACACCTACGTTGAAGTTACTTTTAAATTTATTGATATGTTGTGTAATTGTACTATACGAAGTTATATTAAATATGCTATGGAACTTCTACTATGTTCATGACACAAGCAACATAATCACATAACCTAATCTTAGCATGAAGGCATAACTAATAATTGAAGTTAATGGTTACAAATTTCACACAAAAGAAAATAAACTTATAATTGTGGTGTTTGTGTTAGAGGAAACAGACACTGATAATGAGATCGGCTATTATGGCATACTAAATGAAATACTTCAATTGCAATATCTGGGCTATGTTGAAACATGTTCAACTGTGAGTGGTTGAATCCCATTCCTAATCGACACTAGACCCATATTATATTGCTAAAGTTAAGATGAACAGAAGATATACAAAGTATAACCCCATTTATTCTAGCAATTCAGGCTAATTAAGTTTTTTATGTTTAATATCTTGGACGAGCAAGGCATAAAGTTGAATGGGCTATTGTATTGAAGAATAGACCATGAAACATTATTGAGATGTAGAATTTTATTGAACGTAATTATGAAGAGTCAGTTTTTTCTAATTTGTATTATTCAGCTTAGCTCAATCAATGAAGAGTTGCCCCTAGAGGATACCACGGGGATTCATGAAGAAGTCCCTCTAGCTATGGATGAACATAATGAAAAGATTGACAAACAAATTTTAAGTTCTTCAACATCTAGATCATCGAATGAAATAGATTAGAAATGGTATGTATACTTAGATGATTAGTTTTTGTTCCTTTTAGTTTCGCTTCTTACATTGTAGTTATCTTGTTAAATTTTCTTGATTTTATGCGTAGACATGGCATGTTTCACTTTTCTATTTTTACTTTTTTGTTTTATATTACATACTAATCTTGCTTATTAATTCTAGTTTTTTTTCCCGTTGCAGATGACACGTTCTCAGCCTTCCGAGATATTGGGTTCAAGGGACTTTATGGAACACATATTGGAGGCTGAAGAAGGTTGTCATTATCGTTGACAGATACGACACTTATGCAGTCAGTTCGGTAACCTTTTCTGTTGCCCCTCATCCTGCACCAGGTCCCTCGTAGGCAGCACCTCCCACTCCACCTTATTTTCACCCATCATCCTCATCCGATGAGTCAAGGCCCTCGACTCCAACAACTAAGATGGCTGACACCCCCGATAGAGTCTATATTGAGTCAGAGGAAGACTCATAAGTCAACTTTCTTTTTAACAATATAGCAATTTCAATTTTTCATTCAATTTATAATGTACATAATGGATTATTTGTAGGTTATACCCCTCCAGGCCGCCCTTGACGCAGACCACGAAGATCACCCGGATCAAATATGATCAGTCATATCTCTCATGGAAGCAGATCTTGATTGCCACTCGGGATATGTTTCAGAAAGTTCAATTTATGATATGTAAATTTGAAATCAAGAGTTAATATCTACATTTGTTTATATGCTAATCAAGCTTACATTCTAATTTGTAGAGGTCATTTTATAGGATGTTGTAACATCACCAGCAGATCCAACTTATTTTTGAAGTTCATGCCAGGCATAGACTCGGGGAAATGTTCACGACGACAAGTAAGAAGGAGTAGAGGCCCTCGTGGATTGGGGAGGAAGTCCGGGTTGAGTTAAACCGAGCATGAGCCTCTCCGGAGTACCAGAGAAAAAGGCAGACAAATCAACAGAATTTGACGCCAGAGGCAGCTAGAGGGGCTGCACTCCACATTGGAAGTTCGTTCCACCACACGAAGCACTATTGGAGGTTGGTAAGATTATGTCAAAATTCAAAAGCTTACATATTTATGTAATTATATGACTTATGTTTTTATCTAATCACGTAGACAGGCCAAGAAGCTTTATAGAGAGCCAACCACTGTAGAGTTGCACGTCCTTACACATTCGTTAATTAGCGACAACCTTTTTTGGTGTGGTTGCGTCGTTACTCCAGCATCCCTTGCATGTTTGATAATATTTCTTAGCGACGGCTATTGTTAACGCTAATGAAGATGCAAATTAAAATCTCACGCTAATGTCGACGCAAAAAAAATTAGCAACGCTCATTTTAACATCATAAAAAACCAACACTCTTTTGACGCTGATCTGAACTAGTGTCGGAAAAATACTTAAGTAGCATCGGAAATGTCCGACGCT
This sequence comes from Phalaenopsis aphrodite, assembly GCA_003013225.1. Lineage (NCBI taxonomy): Eukaryota > Viridiplantae > Streptophyta > Magnoliopsida > Asparagales > Orchidaceae > Phalaenopsis > Phalaenopsis aphrodite. The sequence continues at coordinate 1,089,136 of NEWO01000347.1, read as the reverse complement.
AATTGGGTTTTTTCGTGTAGTATTCGTAAGCAATACAACTATTGATGTTAGTATTTATTTGTTAACTTTTAGATTTGGTTCACCCTGAACTGATTCATTTTGCTATTCATCTATTATTTTCATTCTAAATATCATTTTAAGCATTTATTAAACAAAATTAATAATTTAGATTTTTTTTTTCAAAATTTAAAGCTTTTATCTATGATTATTATAATATTAACAATAGAAAATGTCAAAAAATTCTAATAAATTAAAAATTATTTAGAAATATTTATTCCTTATTCACTGGAATGGATTTAAAATTCCATGTGTATTGGATATATGTGCATTATAATATCTATTTTTCATTTTTAAAAATTCTATTTAATAATTAAAAAAAAGATTATTTTCACTAATAGGCTTAATTTGAGATTTCCAGTCTAAAGTTAAACAGAAAAAATGCCCAAATATTTTAGCAATTTTTTTTAAAATTTTATTAAATATTTTTTACATTATTTTACCTCTTTGGTGATGATTTTAAAAAATAAATTTAATTGATTTTATTATTCTCTAAATTCATTTAACCAAGGAAAATAAGGTGCCACTTTGCCCATGCACTTGAGATTGCTATTTCAATTCCACACATTTTTTCAAATCTTAATTTTTAAATATCAATTTTAATTTTATGATTCTAGTTCATATTTGAATATTCAATTGTATGACAATTTTAGAAATTTATTCCTTTTAAAGCTCCAAATTGACTTCTAGAGCAACTAACCCTCTAACAAAAAAATGAACCCATAAATGTTGGTAGATTAATTGATAATGGAACATATCCCTCAAGATAACCTACAAAATATTTTATGGCAGTCTATGCTAACTCCCACTAGGTGTAGCTAACACGTGAATGTCACAATTCTTATGTATACACCTCTAGCTAGGTTTTTTTTTTTGAAAAGTCATCTCACTTTGGCTAAGTATGTCCTCTACACAAATTAATGATCTGAAAAGCAAAAGCAATGAGAAAATCAAATAGACCCTAATTCTTCAAAATGATGAAATTGACTTCACATGTAATTTTCATTTTATGTTATCACAAATTCACAATCATATGTAAGCTGGATAATGATTAGTTTCATGATCATCATCATCATCATAATACTCTCTTGAAGGATGAATTGTCACAAAAGAGAAAATAAGATGATTTGGGCCTTAAAATCAACAACTACAAGTACTTTCTATTGCCAGAGTACAGAACTAAGCAACACAACACAACACAACACAATCACTACAACCACTGCATCCTCAAACGAGCACTGAGGTAACAAAAAGACATCAGCCTCTTGAGCGCACAACAACAGATCAATTACTCCAACAAAAACCCTGCCTTTGGCTGGGTTTTCCTCTCCTAAGATTGCAGCATTAACAACAAAAATAAAGAAAATAGCCCACAAAGATAAAACACAGACGCCCATAGCAAGTCAACAAGTTGAATCATCAAAGGTACAAGAGGAGGATCATCTCACTCGGCAAGCGGCCACAGTGCCGGGCGAAGAACACTTCGCTGTCGGAATTGGCCGACAACCCATGCTGGTAGCGGCAAGCCTCCTGTTCATCCTGCAGTCAGGGATGCCGCTTATGCCATTATCGCTCGCCTGCAGTGGCTCCAATGTCTCCACTACATCACTCATTAGAGGTCTTGCCTTTGGGTTCTGGCTGAGGCAGTAGTAGGCAAGACTGCAAGCCTTATGAGCTGCTCTCATGGAGTACTGACCCTCCAGATTCGGATCAAGGATTTGGAGCAGCTTCTTCTTGTCATTGAGCCTGGGACGAGCCCAGTCTACAAGGCTTTGCTCCTTGCCAGGCCGGGTCTTGTCTATGGATTTCCGGCCAGTTAAAAGCTCAAGAAGGACGACTCCGAAGCTGTAGACATCACTCCTTGAGGTCAAATGACCTGTTGAGAGATTTTTTTGGGATTCAATGGTGCATCAGAAGAGAGACATGGAATAAACTTACATGAAGGGAAGGTGAAATGAGGTTTTGTAGAAGAAGATGCAGAAGTATTACAGTACAGGTTCAGGTACCAGTGAGGTAAACCAAACAGTAAAGATCCTACAATAAGTAAAAATAGCTGAGAGCTTTGATGGCTCAAATTTGACTGAGGTTTCCTTCATTATAGCACGCTTTGTAGGACAATCATCTAAGGAGATGAGGAATGGAAATAAGTGCTCTTAGTGTGCAAAACTATTCTCCGAAGTACCATCTGGGAGAGGAGAGGGGAGATGAACTGATTTGGGCTTGGTGTGGTGAGGGTATGAGTTTGTGAATGAAGAGCGATAAGTAGACTTAGTTACATAGAAGGCTGCTCCATCTTAAAACCATATCAATTAGAACCTTCAAAAGTGTTCAATGTTCTGTTAAAGATGGAAGCCAAAAAGGAGGTTTTGCAGTAAAAACTAATCTTTCATAGATACAGGACAGTAACAAACAAGAGCAACAACAACAACAACAACAACAAAGCCTTAATCCCACTATGTGGGGTCGGCTACATGAATCAATTTTCTCCCTTGCGTCCTATTTAGTGTTATATTTTCATTTAGTTCTAATAAATTAAAATCATTTTTTATCCAATAAGCCCAAATCTTCCTAATTGAAAAAATTATTAAATAAGTTATTAAAAGGATTACGAAACGGTTTTAAGCACCTTTGTAAATCTTCCAAGGATCAATTCATGGCTATTGAAAAAATTCTTATTAATGAGTCCGCGATTAAGTGTCTCATGAATCTCAAGTTGAGAAAACAATGCTAAAAAGTTATTCTAATTCTGTATTTAACATCTGAATATTTGAAATGAATGAGAGAGCAAAGATATTCATCATTGACATTATAAAAATAAATCATGACAACTCAACCTAGTGATGTTAGAAGTTCGAGTGGCTATGTATGGGTCCTTTAATAGTACCGTTTGCGTACAGTTTGCAGAAGATTTGAATCTGGCACAACATAAACCTGTTGGATAAAAATGCCTCAGGTTCCCCGTTCATCAACTATTTAGAGATTTTATTTGGCCTCGTGGTAAAACCACTACTTCCAAAGAAATTTGTCTACTTTCCTAAGAACTCCTATGATTGCTTAAAGACAGAAATCATGCTTTCAGAAAAGATTGATATTCGTTAAATTCATCATCTGTTTGCATCTATTTAGGTATCACAGTTATTTAAAACTCCACAAAATGACCCCGAACCACCTTAGCAGTGATTATTTATTTGTCACACTCAACATGAATCAAAATCAAATCATCATTTTCTTAAACTAGTTTTCAATTTACAGTCAGCCAAATGAGCCCAAAGTGGTACAGGAGCGGTTCCACGATCCTCGCTTAAGCGAGAATCGAGATAAGAATGGAATCCAGTCCAATGGAGTCCTGTAGTGGGACTTTCCCGCATACTAACTGATGTCAAGCCTTGTGGGCCCCCTTTTTTATAATATTTGAAATGCATAGAAACTATTTACATGCTAATTTCTGGGCTTGGGACGCTTGTGTTTGTTTTATGTATTTAGAAAATGTTCTCTGATTTTTCTATCCTAAGACTGTAAGATGTATCCTTTTACTTTTGCAAATGGTGTGTCAATAGCTTATTTGGGAATAGGTGGTGGACCTCTCTCGGCAGCCATGCTGAATCAGTAGTTTCATTGTTCTCCTGCTCTTTTCAATCCGGACAGCTGCCAAACTTTTATAATTCCCTTCCAAAACTATACACCAACTTCGCATATTATGTTTCTCTTGCTATTTCACAATATCTCCCCGCTATATCCACCCCCTAAATTACGTTTAGGAATCTCAGAACAGTCTCACTTAGAGCCCATATTAGTTCTTAATCCACACAAAATAGTAAAACAGGTTATAGAAACTAATGAACATTTTCATTAATTTTATATGTGAAATAAAATAATTCTTTTTGAGAGTATCCGCAGTAAAAAACCATAATGACTTCTAATTAGAAACTGCATTATAATGCAATGTATCAAAGTTCATTGACTTTCTATAATGTATATTGTGCCTACAAGCAACCAAATACACCCTTAGACTAATTCTCATGATCAACAGGTTGATCCAACAAGGTATTCTCACTTCAATGCCATAGACTACAGCAAGCATCATCCACTCTTTGAAATCCTTTCTCATTGACTGCCATCAATTACCCATAATTCAGCCATTATCCTCTTCCTCTGCTATAAGCTCGTAAACATATCACATTTCCCTATGGATTCTAAAGATCCAAGTTTGGATAGACAGATGGTTTAATTTTTATAGAAAAAAACATGCATATACTTTTCCGTTACTCATTGAAAATCTGTTTAATTTCACTAGTGGGAGAAACACTCAGGTTCTGCGAGGGGATAATGTTCTATAAGAAACGCATCAAAATTATTCTGAACTTGTTGAATGTTTTCTTGGAATTTTTTAATAATTTGGGGATTTTGATTCAATTTTATTTGAATCAAATTATTAGGATTATCCTTATTTTGAATGATAAAATTTAGTTCTTATCTGGAACTAAATTTGAATTGACTTGTAATTTTATTTCTATAAGTAGTAGTTAGATGAATAATAGTTTCATTATAAATTATGAAAAAAATTTGAAAGGTTCAATTTCCTCATTTCTCTCTCCTCTATCCTACCAGTTGTCTTCCTCTCCCATAACAGGAATCTTGATTCCTGAGACTTTTCGTGCATTCCTCTTCCTGCCATGGAAGGCATAAATCCCAAGGAAAGAATATGACAGATTTTCTCCTGGTGTGAACCCTAAAGCTTTCTCACAGTTTCTCATCTTAAGAACACTACGTACTCCCCATCTTTCTCAAAAGTTTCTCTATAAAAGCACAATTTCTATTGTTTCAACCAAAGATAAATCCAATAGAGAACCGAGTAATTTCATAGAAAATTTGATAAAAGAAAGAGGAAGATCAACAAGAAGTTTGTGTTTTAAGTTGCGTCTTTCATAAACAAGTTGAACTCGAGCGGTAACACTTATAATAAAGCATAATGTGGTATCTAGTTTGAGTGGGTGGTAGAAAAAAAATCCAATGTTGAACATGAAGTTGCATGGTTCAACTTAGCCAGATGACAATACTAAATGGTAAGTTAATTAAGGCTGGAATAAATAGTATAGAAATTTGAAAACTACTTTGATCAAATACAGTACAAAAGCCATAAAACATAGAAGCAGCCATGCTGTATATAATATTGAAGACAGACTGAACAGAAGCTGGTAAACATTTTTTTGGAAGATTTACAGACACACCTCAATTCCTATGTATTTACATATCTAAAGTCTTAACTTCAATTTTTACATGCATACCACCTTACTAATGAACGAAAAGGTGTATTTTACATTTTAAAAATAAAAAAAGTGACATTTTTTATGTGATATTAAATGATTTGGTGGTAAGACCTGCAATGCTCTAAGGCGCTGAATGTTGGCCTTTAAAAGAGAATCATAAAACTACTTAGAGGTAAAATGCAAAATGAAAATATCCGTGATAGGGTTGGTGTAGCTCCAATGGCGGACAAAATTTGAGACAGTTGTCTTAGATGGTTTGGTCACATTAAACGTCGACTATCTGATGAACCTATTAGGAGAGTAGATGTTTTAGATTCAATTTATGTTAAGAAAGAAAGAGATAGACCTAGAAAGACTTGGGCATATTGTATAAAAAATGATATTAATTTATTAGAATTAAATGAAAATATGACACTCAATAGGAAGCAATGGAGAATAAGGATTTATGTAGCCAACCCCACTTAGTGGGATAAAAGTTTGTTGTTGTTGTTGTTGTTGTATGAAAGACTTGGTTCGTATACATGTAGAAAGTAAATTTTAGGCATTAGATATGTAAATCCGTAAGAATTGGGTGGTATGTTTGTAAAAGCCTCTTTTTTTTTTATTCAGAAAGAGCTTAATACCAGTCATGACATATTCTGGAGCAGCATATCCATAGGTGCCCATAACCCGTGTCGAAACATGGGTCTCGTCACCTTGTGGCCCTGCTTTTGCAAGCCCAAAATCAGATAGCTTTGCTGTATAGTCCTAAAAAAGAAGCAAAGTCAAGACAATAAACTAGAAAAATATCAAAAAGATGTCAAGAACTAGGAAATGAATAGATCAAAACAAAGATTTGTACTTAACAGAGTCCAGTAATATATTTGAGGTCTTAAAGTCACGGTAGATGACAGGTTTCTCTGCATGGTGCAGGAAAGCAAGCCCTCTGGCAGCACCAAGGGCAATCATCATTCTTGTTGCCCAAGATAATGGAGCAGTTGTCTCTAAAATCCAGAAGCAAGGACAGACAAGTTAATCAAAAGTTATCAACAGTGATCAAGTAAGAGATCTGACAAGATCCAACTAATTAATCAAGTGCAGACAAAGGATAAAAGAAAACTATGTCAAAATGTATTGTTCTACTGTTACAATTTTTTGATTGATCAATCAAAAGAACTACTACTACAAAAAGTTCAGTGGATGAATAAGTGCCTCACAAGTACCGTTTAATGAGAGAAATAAATGTAACTTAACAATACAATTTAAAAAGCGCGGATGTTATTTAGGTCCCACAGTTTTAAGCAGTGCTTCACACAGTTCTACAATTTTAAAAAACCTCCATTTTAATCCTTCAGTGGTTTTGCTATAGCTCCCAACTCGGTTTCCCTTCTGCAAAGAGATTCAATTTTGCTAAAGGTATTGAATAATCCATCAATTTAGTTGGTGTAATATTTTTTTTTCACTTAAATTTGGATAAAATTAATTTTTTTGTAATCAAAATACCTTCACAAGATTTATCTTATGGTTAAGTCAGGCGATGTGAATCAATAGTTCAAACATCTAACACACTAGCTCCATAGATGTCAAGAATACTATGATATAAGAGAAATGATTGTAACTTAAAGATGCATTAAAACGAGTAGTATTATGTCCCAAAATTTTGAGTGATGTTTTACATAATGCTACAACTTTAAAAACACTCCATTTTAATCCCTTAATCCTTTAGAGCTTTTGCTGTAGGCCTCTGCTTGGTTTCCGGTCTCAAAGAGATACATTTTTGCTAACAACATAAAACCATCCATTAATTTAGTTGACAATTTTTTTTTTTACATAAATTGGACAACGTTTAAGTTTTATAATAAAAATATATTCATCCTTGATATTTCTCTTATGAGTTAGGTTAGGTGATGTGAATAACATCTAACCCAGTAGCTCCATAAATGCCAAGAATATAATGGAAGCCTCAGTCATGAACAAGATTGACAGCATCATTGGTGCTTGCTCCTACTACCTCTTTGCATCCACCATTGCCTTCAGCTCCTCATCCAACAGATCCATCAACCACTTCTCCATCGTGAAATCCATCCCGCCCCCCTACATTGGACTACTTTGTCCTCCAACAAGTCTTTGCAACACCATTACTGGCATCACATTTGACTATATTGTCGAGCAAACCAATTTATCTCCTATCTTTGCACTCCTTATAGATTTTGCTAGCCTTATTGCCTCTAATGAGTTTAGTCCATCAATGCTTGGGTTGCAACAAAACTACAATCTAGAGGATTATCTCATAGTTGGCTTGAAAGCGGTTGATATTGTTGGATCCACCAATGTTTACATTGTAAGAGGTCAATAACGGGGAGGTGAAATCATAGAAAATTGTTTGACATAACCGACACTAAGTTCAAGTGAAGATGGGTAATTTCTACATCGAAAGAGAAAGTAAATAGAGGAAAAAAATGGAGAAGTCTTTGTATCTATTAACGCTTAACTGAATATTTTGGTAAAACAATATAAATGAAGTGTGACTTAAATCACAAGAATCAAAGAGGAGGTTTTAAGATCGTTGAAAAAAACAAAGCACAACTCAAACTTGGGGGGCCTGCATGATAATTACACATAAAAATTATATTTAGAATGAGTGTACATTATGGACTAGGTGCTAAGTAAAGAATAGGTAATTGACAATTAAATAAAGTAAAAAAAACAAAAATATTTATATATTTACGTGTTTTGGATAGGAAGGAAATAGTGACGTGATTATATTAGAGAAACTATAATAATAATAAATCTTATAACCACAAGTCACTAAAATTATAGATCGAATAGTCAAGGGTGGCCAAAGAATTGATTCATGAAACTAAGGCACTGAACAACAATACACAATGACAAAAGAAAAATTCCGTAACAAAGACCGCAAGTAACGATCCTCATGCAATGAAAAATAATTGATACTTAGGGCACATGTAGCTAACAGTGAATTCAACTAATGTCATAGACAATGTAGTGAACTGAATCAAATCAAGGGAGAACTTCAACAAAATGAAGAACACAACCCGTTCTCACAAGGAACATCCAAGGTAAACCAGAGGCACTTGATAAGTTTGATTCAGGTATAGTCAAGTTTGGTCCAGGTTTGACCCGACACAATAGTTTGCCCGGGTTTTGGGCTAGTCAGGTTGGTTTAAACCAAGCAAAAGACACTTAAATTTTTGGGCCAAGTCAAGCCAAATTCACTTATTCTCCCTCAAGCCCAACATAATATAATTGAGGTAAGTCAAGTCTGCTAAAAGTCAAATTAAATATCAAAAAATACTTAGACTATTATATGTGACCAGTTTAATATAGAAGTAAACATCTCACCATTTTAGTCCATTAAACAATCAAAATCGATCCAAAATGATCCCTCAAAAATAAATTTTGTAACAAAATTAATCCTATTTTAGTCCCTCAAGCATAAATAATTGAAACCGATTTAGAATCTCTGATGAACCATTTTAACGAGTATCATTTATTTAAGAGACTATGTTGGAGAAACATTATACTTCAGGATTAAATTGGCCACATACGAACAATTAGGGATCATACAGGGATTTAACTAAATCAACTTCAATTGTTAGAACAGAATATTGAGTCAGACAAGGTAGGCAAAGCTATAGGGTCATTTCCAGGTCTAATCATAGGAATGAAAAAAAATACCATCGTCATATGCATTTTAATGTCATTTATGAATTCAACTATCAACCCTAACATGAGTTTACTAGCACATAATTAATGGATTTGCACAAGTGGTGCACTGAAGCTATATCAACCTTGTTAGATCACCATCATAATGTTTATCCAACATAAATTTTAATGAATAAATCAAGCCATGGATGATGACAATGAAATTGAGCACTCTCTCTCTCTCTCGCACACACATATGTTGTGCTTGGACCCTTGCGCTTTAAGCCACATGACCTAAAATACCCAAGACAACTAGCTAATCAAACGACAAAATGTGAAACCCTTCTTGTTGCCAGTCCCCTCATATTTATAGATTGGCAAATGCTTATACAAAAGGTCTATTACATCACATTAGCAGCATAACCACCTAGGCGATTCTCTAAAAACCCAAAAGATCTCCATGTGCATATGGAACTTAATCAAAGATGAAGTATATTGAAACCACTTTACACCAACTACATGTCTGGCTCAATCAAGATTGTGTTATGTCAGTGCCTATGGGTAATTTTGTCTTTTCTGTTATTATTGTTGTAAGTATAAGTAGGGATAATATATTTAGGGTTAGGATTATACATGCCACAACCAGGTCGGGGCTTGGAATTAACGAAGACGGTAATAGATGGTCGGACAATATAAATTAAATTTTATAATTATTATTTAACAAATGAAAAAGCCACTAATAAAAAAAAATTTTAACAATATCTTTAAAATTACCTCGTTACTGGTTGTTTGTGTCTTCTATAAACATTATCTCTTCTAACGCTTATGTTAATCACTTAATTAAACCTGAAAAATATTAATTTAAAAGTAACAACAGTAATATAAACAATGTCAGCGAATATTTATACTTAAAAACCACAGTAATAGAAGAGGAAAGAAAGTAACACGTATGTCAGTCAAGCTTTTAATAAATCACTAGAAACCTTTGATATTTTTCAAAGAACATTTCTACATCAATAACATATCAATATCATTCTATATATGCACAATCGTCACAGAAGCACCGTAAAAAAATTGTGTCAATTAAGATACATCAATATCAATATCTTTTACCACATAAGTACACAAGTAGCTTAGTTTTCCTCACTAGTACCATCAAAGGGTGATTTCATCATAGTCAATCATGCACATACAAACAATCAATATAAACATATATTATATAGTATATACCAAATGCATAAAAGTAAATAGTTATAACATTCATAATAATATGACCAATTAAAAAAAACACAATCAGGAAAAAGCATGCGCAAGTGTCATTCACTGCAAAATACTTAAGAATAAATAAATTACTACTATAGATTAAAAGAATGAGTACTCACTTTGATGACAACTGATTTGTTCTTGAATTTGGCTTAACTTAGACCATTTTAGAATGTAAGCCTACAATAAACATGAGTATTAATTTGGTAATTTAATAAAATATTTACTTCATATTATTTATTTGTTAAATTTTCATTATTATACCTTATGTAATCCAACTAATATAAATATATATATTTATTTAAAAAAAGGAATGGTCAGGGCTATTATACAAGCCCCGATCATCCCTCATACGCCTAAGAATTCACGTATAACGCCCTACACTCGAAGGGAATCGAACCCCAGATCGGAGGAGACTAACAACTGACAAGCAGATGTCCGACCAACTAATCTGAGTACGCGGTACATATATATATATATATATATAGCTCAATGACTAATATATTAAATAGAAAGTAGGATACAGATAGATTGTGTGAGAGGGCCCAAACATGACACCCTGACCACAAGATAGCCACCACATTCAAATGGTTTTAAGAAGAGAAAATACAAAAAAATTCATGAGAAATAAAAAGAAAAAATCAAAAAGTGTCAAAATACGGAGTATTATGTAACTTAATATTAAAAGAAATGAGCAGAGGCTATTATATAAGCTTCCAACCACCCCTAATGTGCCTAACAATTTGAGTACCACCCCTTTAAGGACAACTGTGTCAGAGGCGATTCGAATCCCCGACCTGAGGGGTCTTATACCGTGGATGCTAATCAACACACTGAGGTACACGTATATATATAATCAAATAAACTAATTAAATCTTACCACACCAGTCGAACAAAAGTTTCTTCCTCCCATTACGCTCGACTCTGATCGACAGCACAAGAAAGCTCAGCTTCGGCTCCCTCCCGCATGAACTCGACCATTCTTCCTTCTCTGCAACGCTTCTTCCTCTCTTCTTCTTCGTTGGTTGGTCGAAACTCTTACCTGCAAACGCTCAACTCCTTGCTAGGCTCGGTCCTGCTCATGGAGTCGACGTCGTCTTCTTCGCTGCTCGACCCCGTTGTTGATACTTCTCAAGCCTCCTCGTCGCCGGTTAGGACTTCTCCCACGTGATCCTCCTCTCCTTCGCACATCGCTCAACTCCCAACTAAGTGAATCTTGCCTTGGCCACCTCATTTTATAGGCAAACTTGTCACATAGGCTTTCAATCTTCTCGTTTCCTCTCCCTCTCTTTGGCTTACCAACTCTTCGCTTCACTTCTCACTCATGTTCGACTCTTCAATTCTTCTGCCGGTAGATGAAACGAAATATTACAATCTTCCCCACTTTTAAAAATATTTTCCTCAAAATTTATAAAAAAACCTTAAGCCATTTTTGATTAAGTAGATCAACATTAGCTATCTATAAATTTTATGATTAAAACTATGGGTCATTAATTAAGATGAAAAGTAATCACTATAAGAGTAAAAACTTGATACAAGGCGACTCAATTATACTTTGGATAACAATACTGAAATAAGGAAGTATGTTAGAAAAATACCCTATATATATAAGTAAATGCCAAACTCATTAGACCACATCACCATCAGCAGCAATAGGTTTTTTAGGCTCAGTGTGAGTAAGGGAATATACTCGAGGTAGAACGGGTTGTCATAGTTGACTTTCAATCGGAGCTCAAGTTATAGACTCTATTTTTTTCTGCTCGCTTGCAAACTTTTGTGAAGGAGCTCCACCTGATTACCGATCTTCAGTGCTCTTTTATCTAAGAAATAGACAAAATCATGATATGTGACCAGGTTGACGACACCAATAGCAAGTGTTAGAGCCCATCAAGCATTCACCTTTATGTTGTCTTCCATAATTGGCACAAGCGACTCCAATACCCTGAGTTGTACCTCTGTTAACTCCACCTAAAATATTCTTGAACTTCTCATTGGATCCTTCGGAGAGATCTACATGTTCTTCAGTTGTCTTCCTCTATTGCATCTCTTTACGCTTCTGAGTAAGCTGATAGTTGATATCCACTCTTCTAGATCGTTCCACTAATGCAGAGTATTCATCGACCCCTAAAGAAACTAATGGTTGTCTGATAGAATCCTTTAATCTTAAAAAGAATTTGTAATACTTTTCTTTTCAAGTAACGACCAACTGTATCGCATGCCTTAACAGTACAATGAATTCAGCTTCATACTGGATGACTGTCTTCTCTCTTTGTCTCAACTTGATGAACTTGTCCTGCTTCTGTTCTTGAGCGGATAAGAATACAAACCACTCTCTAAAAAGATCCAAGGACTCTGTCGACCTTATCATCATATTGGGTATGTCTCCTAACCTGTCCAGACGCTACCCACGCCACCACCTTTCCGCTTCTCCATCAAGCACAAATATCACGAATGGTACTCTTCTTTCATCCAAACAAGCCATGTTATTTAGTATCTTCTCCATCCTCATAAGTCAGTTACTTCAATTGGATCTTCAATACCCTTAAACAAAGATGGACACAGATCTTAAAATATTTTCAAATACTTATCCACAGTGATTATACCACTTCTGATAGACTGCAATATGAACTCCTGAATCAACTAAGTCATCGTCGTCATCATTTGGGTGAGAACATTCGTGTTCACATTTATAGTATGTTGTATTCATTTTCTATCGGACTCTCTTGTTCTAGGATTTCGGGTGCATCACTACGCCTGAATGGATAATATTTTTTTGCTTTGATTTAATTTTAATTTTTATAATTATTAAAAAAATTTTATAATTAAGCTCTTTTATCAAGATTTTATTAATTAATCTTAAACCTTATCTTTGATACTTGTGTTATGACCCAGCTGTGGACTTGAAATTAATCAAAACAAGAACAGACGGTTGGAAAATATGAATTAATTTTTTTATGTTTAATTATTATTTAACAGATGAAAGATTCACTAATAAAATAAAATAAAATAATATAATTAAATGTCTTGTTACTGGTTGTTTGGGTCTTCTATAAACATTATATCCTCTAACACTCATGATTAATTAAACCGAAACATATTAATATAAAATAACAATAAACTAAACAATGTCGGTGAGTACTCATACTTAAAAATCACCGTAATACAATAAGAAAGGAGGCAGCATATATGACAATTAAGTATTTAATAAATCAAACATTTGATGTTATTAAAGAACTTTCTATATCAATAACATATCAATATCATTCTATATATATACAAGTGTCACAAAAGCATCGTGTAAAAGTTGTCAATTAAGACACATCAATATCAATATCATTTTTTATATACGTGCACAGCTACTTTAGTGTCCCCCACTAGTACCATCATAAAGTGACTTCATCTTAGCTAGTCATGCACATACAAACAGTCAACATAACATATTATTCAATTATTCATCGCATTCAATGCAAAATATTATATAAAGTATACACCAAATGCATGAGCAACTAGTTCTAACATTCATAACAATATGGCCGATAAAAGAAAATTTTTAATCAGAATAAAGCATGTGCAAGTGTCATTAACTGGAAAATAGTTGAGAAAAAATAAATTATCACAATAAATTAAAATTACAAGTACCCATCTCAATGACAATGATTTTTTCTTGAATGTCTTAACTTCGACCCTTTTAGAATTTAAGCATACAATAAACATGGGTATTACTTTATTATTTTAATAAAATATTTACTTCAAATTATTTAAGCGTTAATTTTTTATTATTATACTATTGTTATTATTATTAAATCAAATTACCTAATTAAACCTTCCCTCGTCAGTCGAACAAAAGTTTCTTCCTCCATTTGATAAAGCAGATTTATTTTATTAATATGAAAGGGGTATAAATAACTCTTACATAATCCTAAAATAAGAATGACAATAAAAAGAAATAGCATGAAAAGGAAAGATATAACATCTAATATCTCTAATAATCAACTTATATTAATTTTTTCGAGATAAAGGAAACAGCAAAAAATAAAAAAACCTAAAATAAGAAAGAAAACAACTCCTAATTTAAGAAAATAATTTATTCCTCATATTTTCTCACAAGAATAAATTATATTCTAATATAACTTCTAACAATACCACTCAAGTTGAAACATAGTTGAAATCCATATTAAACTTGGATTTAAAACCATCATACAATGGGTGAGGAAGATCCCATGAAGTTGAACTTGAAATTTTCATACCATGCTGCGGTTTTTTTTTACTGCAGTTCATTCAGTGTCTCTAGAAAGGCTCTTACAAGTAATGTGGTAGGGTAGTTTGCCGAGAAGCAAAAAATTGTGATTGTCTTTAACTACAATTCCTGCAATGTCTATAGGTAGGTGGAAAACTCATACAAGTAATGTTGCGAGTGAGTTTGCAGGGAAATATACAACAAAAAAAAAAGAACTGCAAGGTATGGCTTGCAGAATAAGGAAAAAGATTTAGAGGTAAGTCTTGCGCAGGAAAAGCTCTGGAGGAGAGCACGATACAGGAAAGAGGGTCTGCTTCAGGAAAGATTCTGGAGGAGAGCCTGATGCAGAAAAAAGTTCTGGAAGAGGACTTGATGCAAAAAAAGGCTCCAGAGAAGGGCCTACCGCATGAAAAATTTCGGTCGAGAATCTACAGCACGAAAAGCTCCAAAGAAGAACCTGAAGCAGAAAAATATTCCGGAAGAGGGCTTGATGCCAAAAAAAGCTCCGGAGAAAAGCTAGTTGTAAGAAAAAGTTTCGGTGGCAAAGACAGAAAGATCTGCATAGAGTTTTTTGGCAGCAGGGAAAAAATCGACGAAGAAGAGCAAATAGATTGGCTGTTGGGATTCCATTCAAGGATACATCCAGTCTCACTGGCGGCCTCTCCCGGCAAGATTTCTGTCAGACCTCTATCGGATGGCTCTCCCTTTGAACGATGACCCTTCTTTGACTTGTTTCATCATGTATCACTAAGCAAGGATCAAAAATTTTCACATCAACTAGAACAGATACAACTCGTAGTTGAACATAAGGAAAATAAAAAGAAAAGCAAATTTAAGTCTCATTAAAGAACCTTTTGCAATCTTGACATAATGTAGTTATAATATTTTAGCCATGTTTGGAAGCATTTTATGCAAAACAATAAAGAAATCATCTTCCATTGAAGCTGAGTATGGGCCAAAACACAAAGCATAAATGTCAGATTCTGGACCATGGACTCCTAGGCCATATGAGCCATATGCCAAAATAGTGGCACTTGTCTTATCAATAATATCCTTAGGAAGGCAGCGTTGCTAGGCAATTTTTCTTATCCAAGACAAAAATATATCCATAAGTTCCACGACAACTTCCTCTTCACCTCTGCTTCCGAAGACGGCACAAGGCCTCCGCTCACCATAAACTGAATAAAAGACTGAGCACATGCGTCTCCCATTTGAATCAGAACCGCAGAATTCAAATCCATGCGAGGAGCAAAGAAGCTCCTAGGGAAGAACGGCCTTTGGAAGCCAGAGACTGGCGATGTAACAAGGTATCCGACCAGCGGCAAAGACCTGGGCGGCAGAAGTGACGGAAGGGGCGTATAAGATAGGACTACGGTTCGGCGTTTACAAAGATGCCAAACCCTTGTCCTATCAATTATAATCTTCTGATATTTCAGCCACATTTAAAGCATTCCATGCAAAACAATAAAGAAATCATCTTGCAATGAAGCAAAGTACGAGCCAACGCACAAAGCATCAATGCAGATTTTGGACCATGCACTACCAGACCATATGAGCCATATGCCAAAACAGTGGCACTTGTCTTATCAATTATATCCTTAGGAACGCAGCATTGCTAGGCAATTTTTCTTATCCAAGACAAAACTATCTCCTTAAGCTCCTCAACAACTTTCTTCCTCTTCACCTCTGCTTCCGGAGACGGCACAAGGCCTTCGCTCACCATAAACTAAAGAAAAGACTAAGCACATGCATCTCCCATTTGAATCAAAACAACAGAATTCAAAACCATGCGAGGGGCAGAGAAGCTCCTATGGAAGAACGGCCTCTGGAAGCCAGAGATCGGCGATGTAACAACGCATTCGACCGACGACAGTGTCTTGGGCGGCAAAAGTGACAAAAGTGGCGAATAAAATAGGACTAGGGTTCGACGTTTACGAAAAAGCCTTTCGCTGCCCCAGATACAATGAGGTCGAATGGTACGAGAGAGCTTGCGTCGATTGATTGAGTTAATGTGGGGATAGTTCTGGGACATCAAGCAGGGAAGAGAAAGCATGGCTCCCTTCCTGCAAAAAAAATGGCAGGAAGGGAGAAGGTAATCTGGCAGCTCTGGAGGGAGGACTAAAGCTAAGATAGGGAATTTGGCTCTGATACTATGTTGAAATTCAAAACAATGCAGAATAAAGAGGGATTATTTTATTGATATGAAATGGAGTATAAATAACTCTTACATTAATTCTAGAATAGAAAAGAAGATAAAAAGAAAAAAACATGAAAAATAATGATATAACACCTAATATCTCCAATAATCAATTCTAATTATTTAAAGATAAAGAAAATGACATAAAGTAGGAAAGTTTAAAATAAGAAAGAAAATAAATTCAATCTAAAATAATAAATATAAAATAAGAAAGGAAATAACTCCTAAGAAAATAATTTATTCCTCATAATTTCTCAGAGAAATAAATTATTTCCTAATATAACTTCTAACATTATTAAATCAAATAAACTAATTAAACATTACCTCACTGGTCGAGCAAAATTTTCTTCCTCCCTTTGCAATCGACTTTGATCCACACACGAAAGCTCGGCTTCAGCTCCCTCCTGCAGAAATCCGACCCTTCTTCCTTCTCTGTGACGCTTCTTCCTCTTCATAGACGCACCACGCCTTCTTGCTCGACTCTGTCCTGCTCGAGGAGTCGACGTCATCATCTCCACTGCTCTACCCTGACGCCAATACTTCTCAAGCCTCCTCGTCGTTTAGGACATCTCACACGTCATCCTCCTCTCCTTAACACACTGCTCGACTCCCGCTATACTCGTTGTATAGGCTTTCGAACCCCTCATTTTCTCTCACTTTCTTTGGCTTCCCAATACTTCGCTTTAGTTCTCACTGATGTTCGACTCATAGATTCTTCTCTAAGTACATGAAACGAAACATTACAATGCATGAGATTGGGTCATCTTAGGGTTAGGATTTATGAGAAATTTCTTACCTTTCGAATTGTCGGTGTTTATCTTATGTATTCGTGTTGAGTTATTTGAAGTTATTGCAATAAAATATTTATTTTCCCTACATCTACCAACAATCCTATCAAATGGTAGCAGAGCAATCGATCCTAGAAAAAAACTATTGAATCGTTTTAGATTAGAGGGGATCGATGCATACAGGCGCCTGGAAGGAGTTCCAAAATCGCGGCATACGATCTCGTGGTACAAACATGATTCGGACTACGTGGGAAGCCATCGACGATATTTCAGCATACAGTAAGTTCCTCCTTCATGATTGAACCTATTATGGGAGTAATGGCGATCAAGAAAGCAGAGGATTTGGAGGAAAAAGTAGAGAAAGAGAAGAGAAACATCGAATCTAATGTAGATGAACATTTCTCATCCTAGAGGGGTGGTGAGCGGAGATTCATTGCCCTAAAAGAAATGATGAAGAAGATCATGCAAATTCACACAAAATCACATCCACCCATCGCGAGATTGAGTGACGGTAGCGGGAACGAATGTGAGCAGCAACAACCAAAAAAGTTTGCGCGCATCAGGACAACAACGCTGCTTTATGAAGAATGGGAGTTGTGGTATCAATCCAAGGAATCAAGATCGGACATGAACGACGGCACTTGAAAGAAATAGTGCAACCTTCATATGACTAGAATAAACAGAAGTAGTCAGGATCGAGTGAAGGAGTCCNCCATGTTATTTAGTATCTTCTCCATCCTCATTAGTCAGTTACTTCAATTGGATCTTCAATACCCTTAAACAAAGATGGACATGAATCTTAAAATATTTTCAAATACTTATCCACAGTGACTATACCACTTCTGATAGACTGCAATCTGAACTCCTGAATCAACTAAGTCATCGTCGTCGTCATTTGAGTGAGAACATTCGTGTTCACATTTATAGTATGTTGTATTCATTTTCTATCGGACTCTCTTCTTCTAGGATTTCGAGCGCATCACTACGCCTGAATGGATAATAATTTTTTTGCTTTGATTTAATTTTAATTTTTATAATTATTTAAAAAATTTTATAATTAAGCTCTCATCAAGATTTTATTAATTAATGTTAAATCTTATCTTTGATACCACTTGTGTACGACCCAGCGGTGGACTTGAAATTAATCAAAACAAGAACAGACGGTTGAAAAATATGAATTAATTTTTTTATGTTTAATTACTATTTAACAGATGAAAGAGTCAATAATCGAAAAAAATAAAATAATATATTTAAAATTGTCTTATTACTGGTTGTTTGTGTCTTCTATAAACATTATATCTTCTAACGCTCATGGTTAATTAAACTGAAACATATTAATATAAAAATAACAGTGAACTAAACAATGTCGGTGAATACTCATATTTAAAAATCACCGTAATACAAGAGGAAAGGAGGCAGCATATATGTCAATTAAGCATTTAATAAATCAATAGAAACATTTGATGTTATTAAAAAACTTTTTATATCAATATCATTCTATATATATACAAGTGTCACAAAAGCATCGTGTAAAAGTTGTGTCAATTAAGACATATCAATATCAATATCATTTTTTATATACGTGCACAACTACTTTAGTATTCCCCCACTAGTACCATCATAGAGTGACTTCATCCTAGCTAGTCATGCACATACAAATAGTCAACATAACATATCATTCAATTATTCATCGCATTCAATGCAAAATATTATATAAAGTATACACCAAATGCATGAGTAACTAGTTCTAACATTCATAACAATATGGTCTATAAAAGAAAATTTTCAATCAGAATAAAGCATGTGCAAGTGTCATTAACTGAAAAATAGTTGAGAAAAAATAAATTATCTCTATAAATTAAAAGTACAAGTACCCATCTCAATGGCAATGATTTTTTCTTGAATGTTTTAACTTCGACCCTTTTAGAATTTAAGCTTACAATAAACATGGGTATTACTTTATTATTTTAATAAAATATTTACTTCAAATTATTTAAGTGTTAAATTTTCATTATTATACTATTGTTATTAAAATTAAATCAAATTACCTAATTAAACCTTCCCTCGTCAGTCGAACAAAATTTTCTTCCATTTGATAAAGCATGATTATTTTATTGATGAGAAAGGGGGTATAAATAACCCTTACATGAATCCTAAAATAAGAATGACAATAAAAAGAAATAGCATGAAAAGGAAAGATATAACATCTAATATCTCTAATAATCAACTTATATTATTTTTTTTGGAGATAAAAAAACAACATAAAACAAAAAACCTAAAATAAGAAAGAAAATAACTCCTAATTTAAGGAAATAATTTATTCCTCATATTTTCTCACAAGAATAAACTATATCCTAATATAACTTCTAACACTACCACTCAAGTTGAAACATAGTTGAAATCCATATTAAACTTGGATTTAAAACCATCATACAATGGGTGAGGAAGATCCCATGAAGTTGAACTTGAAATTTTCATACCATGCTGCGGTTTTTTTTTACTGCAGTTCATTCAGTGTCTCTAGAAAGGCTCTTACAAGTAATGTGGTAGGGTAGTTTGCAGAGAAGCAGACAATTGTGATTGTCTTTAACTACAATTCCTGCAATGTCTATAGGTAGGTGGAAAACTCATACAAGTAATGTTGCGAGTGAGTTTGCAGGGAAATATACAACAAAAAAAAAAGAACTGCAAGGTATGGCTTGCAGAATAAGGAAAAAGATTTAGAGGTAAGTCTTGCGCAGGAAAAGCTCTGGAGGAGAGCACGATACAGGAAAGAGGGTCTGCTTCAGGAAAGATTCTGGAGGAGAGCCTAATGCAAAAAAAAAAGTTCTGGAAGGGGGCTTGATGCAAAAAAAAGCTCCAGAGGAGGGCCTGCTGCAGAAAAAATTTCGATCGAGAACCTGCAACACGAAAAGCTCCAAAGAAGAACCTGAAGCAGAAAAATATTTTGAAAGAGGTCTTGATGCCAAAAAAGCTTCGGAGAAAAGTCAGTTGTAAGAAAAAGTTTCGGTGGCAAAGACAGAAAGATCTGCATAGAGTTTTTTGGCAGCAGGGAAAAAATCGACGAAGAAGAGCAAATAGATTGGCTGTTGGGATTCCATTCAAGGATACATCCAGTCTCACTGGCGGCCTCTCCCGGCAAGATTTCTGTCAGACCTCTATCGGATGGCTCTCCCTTTGAACGATGACCCTTCTTTGACTTGTTTCATCATGTATCACTAAGCAAGGATCAAAAATTTTCACATCAACTAGAACAGATACAACTCGTAGTTGAACATAAGGAAAATAAAAAGAAAAGCAAATTTAAGTCTCATTAAAGAACCTTTTGCAATCTTGACATAATGTAGTTATAATATTTTAGCCATGTTTGGAAGCATTTTATGCAAAACAATAAAGAAATCATCTTCCATTGAAGCAGAGTATTGGCCAACGCACAAAGCATAAATGTCAGATTCTGGACCATGGACTCCTAGACCACATGAGCCATATGCCAAAATAGTGGCACTTATCCTATCAATTATATGCTTAGGAAGACGGCGTTGCTGGGCAATTTTTCTTATCCAAGACAAAACTATATCCTTAAGCTCCACGACAACTTCCTCTTCACCTCTACTTCCGAAGACGGCACAAGGTCTTCGCTCACCATAAACTGAATAAAAGACTGAGCACATGCGTCTCCCATTTGAATCAGAACATGCGAGGAGCAAAGAAGATCTTAGAGAAGAACGGCCTTTGGAAGCCAGAGATTAGTGATGTAACAATGTATCCGACCAGCGGTAAAGACTTGGGCGGCAGAAGTGACGGAAGGGGCGTATAAGATAGGACTATGGTTCGGCGTTTACAAAGATGCCAAACCCTTGTCCTATCAATTATAATCTTCTGATATTTCAGCCACATTTAAAGCATTCCATGCAAAACAATAAAGAAATCATCTTGCAATGAAGCAAAGTGCGAGCCAATGCACAAAGCATCAATGCAGATTTTGGACCATGCACTACCAGACCATATGAGCCATATGCCAAAACAGTGGCACTTGTCTTATCAATTATATCCTTAGGAACGCAGCATTGCTAGGCAATTTTTCTTATCCAAGACAAAACTATCTCCTTAAGCTCCTCAACAACTTTCTTCCTCTTCACCTCTGCTTCCGGAGACGGCACAAGGCCTTCGCTCACCATAAACTAAAGAAAAGACTAAGCACATGCATCTCCCATTTGAATCAAAACAACAGAATTCAAAACCATGCGAGGGGCAGAGAAGCTCCTATGGAAGAACGGCCTCTGGAAGCCAGAGATCGGCGATGTAACAACGCATTCGACCGACGGCAGTGTCCTGGGCAGCAAAAGTGACAAAAGTGGCGAATAAAATAGGACTAGGGTTCGACGTTTACGAAAAAGCCTTTCGCTGCCCCAGATACAATGAGGTCGAATGGTACGAGAGAGCTTGCGTCGATTGATTGAGTTAATGTGGGGATAGTTCTGGGACATCAAGCAGGGAAGAGAAAGCATGGCTCCCTTCCTGCAGAAAAAATGGCAGGAAGGGAGAAGGTGGTCTGACAGCTCTGAAGGGAGGACTACAGCTAAGATAAGGAATTTGGCTCTGATACTATGTTGAAATTCAAAACAATGCAGAATAAAGAGGGATTATTTTATTGATATGAAATGGAGTATAAATAACTCTTACATTAATTCTAGAATAGAAAAGAAGATAAAAAGAAAAAAACATGAAAAATAATGATATAACACCTAATATCTCCAATAATCAATTCTAATTATTTAAAGATAAAGAAAATGACATAAAGTAGGAAAGTTTAAAATAAGAAAGAAAATAAATTCAATCTAAAATAATAAATATAAAATAAGAAAGGAAATAACTCCTAAGAAAATAATTTATTCCTCATAATTTCTCAGAGAAATAAATTATTTCCTAATATAACTTCTAACATTATTAAATCAAATAAACTAATTAAACATTACCTCACTGGTCGAGCAAAATTTTCTTCCTCCCTTTGCAATCGACTTTGATCCACACACAAAAGCTCCGCTTCGGCTCCCTCCTGCAGAAATTCGACCCTTCTTCCTTCTCTGTGACGCTTCTTCCTCTTCATAGACGCACCACGCCTTCTTGCTCGACTCTGTCCTGCTCGAGGAGTCGACGTCATCATCTCCACTGCTCTACCCTGACGCCAATACTTCTCAAGCCTCCTCGTTGTCGTTTAGGACATCTCCCACGTCGTCCTCTCCTTCACACACTGCTCGACTCCCGCTATAGTGAGTCTTTCCTTGGCTGCCTCATTTTATAGGTGAACTCGTTGTATAGGCTTTCGATACCCTCATTTTCTCTCACTTTCTTTGGCTTCCCAATACTTCGCTTTAGTTCTCACTGATGTTCAACTCATAGATTCTTCTCTAAGTACATGAAACGAAACATTACAATGCATGAGATTGGGTCATCTTAGGGTTAGAATTTATGAGAAATTTCCTACCTTTCGAATTGTCGGTGTTTATCTTATGTATTCGTGTTGAGTTATTTGAAGTTATTGCAATAAAATATTTATTTTCCCTACATCTACCAAAAATCCTATCAAATGGTAGCAGAGCAATCGATCCTAGAAAAAAACTATTGAATCGTTTTAGATTAGAGGGGATCGATGCATACAGGCGCCTGGAAGGAGTTCCAAAATCGCGGCATACGATCTCGTGGTACAAACATGATTCGGACTACGTGGGAAGCCATCGACGAGATTTCAGCATACAATAAGTTCCTCCTTTGCGATTGAACCTATTATGGGAGTAATGGCGATCAAGAAAGCAGAGGATTTGGAGGAAAAAGTAGAGAAAGAGAAGAGAAACATCAAATCTAATGTAGATGAACATTTCTCATCCTAGAGGGGTGGTGAAGCGGAGATTCATAGCCCTAAAAGAAATGATGAAGAAGATCATGCAAATTCACACAAAATCACATCCACCCATCGCGAGATTGAGTGACGGTAGCGGGAACGAATGTGAGCAGCAACAACCAAAAAAGTTTGCGCGCATCAGGACAACAACGCTGCTTTATGAAGAATGGGAGTTGTGGTATCAATCCAAGGAATCAAGAGCGGACATGAACGACGACACTTGAAAGAAATAGTGCAACCTTCATATGACTAGAATAAACAGAAGTAGTCAGGATCGAGTGAAGGAGTCCGGAGTGGATTCGAGCGGTAGCTCTGGAGAAAATGGCACGACATTTGGAGGTTTAAAACAAGCGGCAACAGGCAAAACGAAATGACATGTGATTTGAAGCTGAAGAAGATTGCTTCAAAGAATTTCGGCCTAGAACAATGAACCATAGTGGGTGGGATTCAGGCAGAGGGTGTCCCTAATTGTGCCACTGCTTTGACTATGACATTTTTTCATGTGAAAGGGGATTTAGAAGTAATGATGAGAAAGAGACAGGTGGAGAATAGCAATAGACTTTGTAAGGATATGTTTTTGACATTACAATGTATTCAAGAGGGAGAGAAGATGGTGGCGTTTTACGGTTACCCCAATTTGTGAAAGACTTTTGTAATATTGAAGACTATGATGAAAGCAATTCAGGACGTAGGGTTGGGAATTTTGATCGAGTGGCATAGCATGAAAGAGACATATGATACCAAGTTCACAAAGATTCCGGTGATCGATGAGCTACTAGATGAGTTGTTTAAGGCTATTATATTCTCTAAGATTGACTAAAAGTTATGGCACCATAAGATTCAGATGGGGCCGAAAGATTATGCACAAGACGTCATTTCTAACATACAAGGGTCATTACGAATTTCTGATTAAATGGAAAGGAATTCAAGATAATGAAGTCATGTATGAGTCATACTACCTGATCCAGCAACATATTTTTTTCATCTTGAGGACAAGGTGTATTTCTTGGGGCAGGGGAGTATTGTTACACCTGCGCCTAAGGACAATTGTCATTTATTAACCCAAGATTTTGTCTTCTATTATTATTTTTGTTGTTAGTATTTATAGGACTAATATGTTTAAGGTTACGATTATACATGAGATTGGGTCATGAGTCTTCAAATTAGGATTTGGAAGATTTCTTACCTCTCAAATTATAGGATTTGGGAGAGATCGCCTACCTCTTGAATTGTAGGTGTTTATCTTATGTATTTGTGTTGAGTTGTTTAATGTTCTTGTAATAAACTATTTATTTGTCCTAATTTTGCCAGGAATCCTACCAAATTGTCCATCAAATTAACCATATTTTAGCATATATAAGTCTGTTAAATTAAATAAAATTATGGTTTTTAGTTTTTATGTGACACAAAAATGATTTATCATGAAGGAACAACATTATTAGCGTTCTACAGACTATTTAAAGATTGACATGATGAACCATTAATCCTTATTCAAATTTAGAGTTGTGCAAATGGTAAAAAAAATTGTATAACTATTTCTGCCAATTGTAAGTCCAAGTTCAAAGGAGAATAACTGAGCATTGATGATGACCAATCATGAAATCTGTAAGAAAATTGTTAGCGGGTGAATCTAAAGGGAATCAAATTTGGGCCCAATATACCATTAAACCTAAATTCAATTAAAAAGCTTTTGTCTATTGGTGACGACTAACACTTGATATTTCTAAACCGAAATTTCACCTAAGAGAATTGGAACCAAACCAAATACTAACAAAGGCCTCAACAAATTGTAGTGATAAAATTATCAAAACTCAGAACAAAAGTGCTATCAACATTGAGATTAATGAACCAAAAAATCACCAAAGTGAATAGAACACAGCACAAAAAATATTAATATTTACACAATTCAGCTTCAACCCAGGCTATATCCACGAGAAAGGATAAATGATCAGCCCAAATCAATAGAAGTCATAATCATGCCATACAAAATAAAACCACTCACTAGCTATAAGCAAATCCAAGGTTCACCCATACAAAATCAAAGATGGAGTACAGCGAACACCTTTACAACAACTACCAACTACATGTCCGGCTCAATCAAGCTTGTCCATAAAAATGATCATATTTGGGCACATAAAGTTTGTTAAATTAAACGCAACTATCAATTTTAGTTTTTATGTGACACAAAAATTATGTATCATGAAGAACATCATCATTAGCCTTTTTACAAACTATTGACGATTGATATGATAAACATTAATCCTTATTCCAATTTAGAGTTGTGCAATAGATAAAAAAAATCATAACTACTTTTGTCAATTGTAGGTCCAAGTTCAAATGTAAATGACTGAGCATTGATGTTGACCAATCATGAAATTTATGAAAAAAAAAATTCTGGAGTGAATCTAATGGTGATCAAAGTTGGGCCCGAATCACGATACACCATTGGTCAAAACTATATTTGACTAAAAAACTTATGCCTATCGGTGATGGCTAACCACTTGATATTACTAAACAAAAATTTCAACTATTTGATTTAGAACTAAACCAAATAATCACAAGTGGCTTAACAATGTGTGTACTAATAGAAATATCAAAAGTCAAGACAATAGTGCTATCAATATTGAGATTAATGAACCGCAAAATCACAAAAGAGAATAGAACAAATAAGACAGAAAATACTAATATTTACATGATTTAGCTTCAACACAGGCTATATCCATGGGGGAGGAGAAATGATCAGCCCAAATCAATAAAAGTCATCATCATGCTATACAAAAGAAAGTCATTCACTAGACCTTACCAAATGCAAAGATCACCCATACTAAATCAAAGAAAAAGCTCAAGAATCATACAAACAAGTTCACCACACAATTAGATGACATCCTCAACATCACAATATTTCCTCTTTAACTTTATCCATTTTTTTTATGTTTGCCAATTTCATTTGCTATAATTTTTAGTTCTTCACGGGACAATCCTCATATGTCGAAAATGATAAAAGAGTTGATATAAGGTTGTTAGTTATATTTGAAATTTGATACTCGTTCAAATATTGCTCGAGCTTTAATTAACTCAAAATAAAAAGATTGATTGCTTCGACTCAAAGTTGGTTTACCTGAAATAAATTAGAATCAACTCAAAATTGACTCAATACATGATATAAGAGGATATTTATGTGCATGTTGATACATACATATATATTCATAGTTCAATCACTTATAAGATTTTATAAGTATATGCATTTAGCATTTACATTTAATATATTTATAATGCATCTTTATAAATAGATTTTAAGTACCTTCAAAATTGAAGTTTGTGAACTAAACTAATGTTTAAACACATTTAAAATAATTTGAAATTGGCTCGACTCAAATTTTAAATCTTCAATTTTTAGTTCAAATCAAATCATGCAAACTCAACTCAATATCAACTATAGTGGATATATATAGAAAGCATAAGTCATTATATTTATGAAAAATTAAAATTACTCGATAAAAGGGATATTAAACAATGAAAATTAATGTAAGGATAACGCAAAAGCATTGCACTGAAAAATAAAGCATTAAAGATAAATTTGTCTTTTAATCATAATCATCCAAAAACACCAGTAACGTAAATTCAAAATATTATAAGAAAACATATAAAATAATGAAATCTAGAAATTCATAAACAATATAGAATCCCTTTTAATTATATTATTTTTTTAATGGACTCCATCATTAACCACCTCCCTCCTTTAATTCTACCTTAATTTATTTAGAATATCAATTGTGTATCTTTCTAATTACATTTATTCATGCATCCACTATTTTATATTTCTTATATAATTACACCAGTACTCTTCCAATATCCCTATATACTTACACCAATACTCTTCCTATATCCCTATATTTGGGATCAATAACAGATGCAAAATTTAAATTTGACATAAAATGACATGTATACAAATCTATGTATTTATAATAAATATATTTTAGATTTATTTATACAAATAATAATAATAATTAATGTTTAAAAGTATTTAATAATTAAATGATTTTACATGAATCATTTCAAACTTGACTTGAAATTGAATGCATTTGATTCAACTCAAAATTGCTTATAGTTGAAATCTAAATATTCAATTACAGGTTTAGGCCAACTTGCTCGAACTTGGCTCAATATCACTTGTAATGGTTGCTGAAGTTGACTTGGTTCTAGAAGTTGCTATTTGTTAAGACTTAAGGGGTTGATTTGGTTGATAAAGAACAATTTATGGAGTTGATAACTCATGAGCTTTCTCGTGAATTCTCTGATGTCAAAGTTGAAAAATTCAAATTCAAGTTTGGGAATGCTTGCTCCAACTTTACTCAATATAACCCCTGGTGGATATCAAAAGAAAAATTCAACATACTTTATCGCAAGCTCGATTACCAAGTAGAGAGAGATGAAATTGTCCATTTTGGTTACAAAAGATTAATTAAACAATAGACATCAACTTAAAAGACTATGCAACAACATTGCATTGGAAAACAAAATAAAATATGAACTTTGAATTCATCTTCAACCATAATCAACCAGATGGTACAATAGCTAGTTTAAATCCCAAATATTATAACATGCACATACAATAATAAAAGCTATAAATTCATAAACAAAGCCAGCACTTTTAATTCTATTGCTCTGTTTGATGCACTTCATCATTGACCAACTGATTCATTTAATTCTACCTTAATTTTTTTAGAATATTGTGCACTTTTTTTAGCAACCTCTGCTTATGCTTCCACTGTTTCATATTTCATACTAAATGATTACCCCAGTGCTCTTCCTATATGAGATCAATGTCAAACTTGATATATAAGCTAGTCATTTATTAGTCGCTCCCAACATAATTAAGAGAAAATTTTGAACAAAGGAAAAGATAATTGGGACCATAAGATATTTCTATGAGAGCGATTTAAATGAAAGTTAACACCAGTAAAAAGACATAAATGGCACCAAAAGGTCGTGTGTGCTAAGTTGGGATAGGGTTGCTACCACTATCATGCTAAAATCATGAGTTCAATGAAAGTATTTCATAATTCTTGCATGAATATAGAAGCAAATTCATGAAAATCAAGAATATTTATGTAAAATAAATTAGCTTGAGAAGTAAAAGTAGAAAGACAAAGATGTAAATTTTTGAGTTATTAACTTCGAAATAAGTGATTCTCGAGGCTTCCCCGGAACATGAACTCATAGACAAGGAGCCTGTGATCGTCCTCGCAGCAATATCCAATCAGCTTCACTAGATTCAGATGTCTCAACTGTCCTAGAAAATTAACCTCCGTCTGGCAAATGGAGAAAAATAATACTCTTAACCATGAAACTGTTAAAAGGGTAAAGTATAACATCAAATGAACTCACGGAAAGTTTTAAGATCACTTATATTTCATTTGATATAAAGTTTATAAATGCAGTCTACCTTTGGGTCATACTAAATAAGGGGTTTGTTTAAAAAAACAGACAAACAGAACAAAGGCTGCTTTTCATATAAATGAACAAATATCTTCACGAATTTTCCAGAGCAGGTAAATAATACCATCAATTTAATTATAGAAATTATAAGCATTATGTCTTACCAACTAAATTCTATATTTATCCAAAAAAATGGGTTGAAAAGCACAAAAGCATAAGAATATAGCATCATATATAATGTTAATTAGGTTCCCGAACTCCATGTTGGCCATACTAAATTGCCAAAGAATCTCAACATTTGAAAAAAAACGTTTACTTATTTTATTATTATTTTCCCAACCATAACCCATTCAATCAGCTTTAAACCATATATAATACCACATACATGTGATTAAAATGTTAAAATAATCCATTGACCATTTACATAGAATAATTTTAGTCCCAGAGTTTATAACAATGTCAAATTAGTCTCTAGATTCTTTAAATTGGTAGAAATAGAATATTATGGGGATTATCTCTACCCATATTAAAAGAGTCTGGAGACCAAATTAGCACTTTTATAGACTCTAGGATTAAAGTGACCCCTTGCAAAGAATCAGTGAACTATTTTAATACTTTTCTCAATGTAATTAAGTCTACTATCTTGACAATTAGAAAGCTACAAAAAATACACATTAAAAAATGGTAAATGCCATTACTTCCAAGTGAAAAGGATACCATTTCCTAGTTATTGGCAGAGATAAAAGTTCAAAAGGAAAGAATGGATGCTTGACAAATAATCTTGAGAAAGGCTCTTAAGTATAAAATTTCAGGAAATCACAAGAATATAAAAAGAATTGCTGCACAGCTTACAAGCCATTCTTTATGTCCCTGAAGGCCTTGCTTGTTAAGTACTTTCACAGCAACTGGCAAAGATTTGAGACCAGTCCTCACACTCTCATCAATATATCCCTTGTAAACTGTTCCAAATCCACCTTCACCAAGAACATAATCTGGACGGAAGCTCTTCGTAATCGTCTCAAGCTCAAATAATGTAAAAGCTATCATGTCAGTGTATATTGCAATATTTTTTGAGTCTGCAAAATTCCGCGGGGTTGAAGGACCACTCATGTCTGAGAAGGAAAGGTCGTGCTTCTTCCCCGATAATGACTTCCTTGCAGATTGCTGAGGCAATTGAACATTTTGCCCTGCAAACAAGATGATTGTGAAATACAAAACAATATTTTTGTTCAAGCCCTTTCTTTTATGAGTAAAAAAAACTACAAGGAGCTTGTAATAGATATAATGATGTCAGGATAAGGAATTAAGAATCACAGTTTATAGAAAATCCTATTTTGAAGCGGTCAAAACATCTTGTAAATTATTATTATTATATAATGCAGATTATCTCGCTAACTAATATCTATACTTGACGCTTAAATTAAGTTATTTAAGGCTTCCTCAGCAAATTTTTCAATGTGGTGGTGTTGACACTACACATTACAATAAACCTTGGTGATTAAAAACTAAATTAATTAATTAAAGAACCTAGTGATAGGGTGTTAATGGCCTTATATGCAGTTACCAAATTCGGAAAACAGCTCTAGAAATCAGTTTTAAAACTGAAAGTAGTGCTACAACGTTCATATTTACATTTATGCTAAAAAAAAGAGAAAGAATATAGAACGAAGCCCAATAACCCATAGAAATCTACATTTCCAACCAAACGCATTTTTTTTTTTTGGTTGATCTGATATGCCCCAAATGGCATTTGTTCAAGAACGAGCCATCGAGATCCGAGAGAACCACAAAATCGAGTACAAAAAATCAAAGAAACAAAGTTAGAGAAGAAAAAAGAAAGGAAGCACAAGAAAAGATAGAAGAAAAAGGAAAAAGAGGGCATTGATTGCCAGAAGGAAACCTTGAACATGAGCTGCGGCCACTGCAGATTCTTCTCTTGTTCCACAATTGCCCATCCTGCAGGTCCTCTCTCATCCTCCGCCACCCCAACCCAAACACCCGCTCTTTTTCTACTACTCGAGAAAATCTGTCACAAGTTTAATCCACATATGGAAATGGAAGAAAAGAAGAAAAAAGTAGTCGAAACTGGGACCGGGGTGAAGAAGGGACCGCAAGAACCCTCATTGCTTCGATTTTGTTGCCACGCCAATCACGTCAACTACCGGAACCACCACAATGGCAGCACACCTAGGAAAGATTCTATTGCGCTTCGCTTTAATAAAGATGGAAGGAGCTCCGTGTGAACCCCATGGAGGAGTGAACTGCGGAGTGGAAAGGAGAGAAAGGTGGGAGCTTCAGGATTTACAGTTTCCTAGTCCACTTTTTGAGGCCATGTGAATGAACGTGCGCTTGTGGGTGGATTTGATTGATGGTGGATTAAATTTTTTTTGCCCGTTATAAAACTATAAAAAATATTAGAATAGAACTTCGGATCTATTCGGAGTTCGATAATGTGTGAACATGGGTCCATTGAGCCTTACAAATTTTAATAGTGATCAAGTATATGCATTGGGCTTACATGACATATGACGTTTCACTATTGGACTCCAGACTCAAATTATGTAATGAGTGTCGATATAATATTTATTTAATAAAATTATTCAACATAATGATTAAATTAAGGTTTTGTTTGACGATACCGTAAAATTCAATTTGATCTGAGCAAACGTAGATCCCAACAGAAATTTTTATTTAGAATAAAACAATAATTTTTAGTTCTTTCATATGGCTATTTACTTTTGTCATTTTTTTTAGATAAAAATTTTTATATTATTATCATCAATGTTCACTAATAATAATATTAAAAGTATGTTTTGAATGCTAGGATTTGAGGGAGAGGATTTAAAAAATGATTATTCAAAATCTAAAAGAAAAATATACATTAAAACTTATTAAATAGTGCCACAAACCTTATTTTGAATGATCACATTTGGATGCCTTTGGCTTTAGTGCCTTTCTTTTCATTCTTTGAAAGATGTAGTTTATTTCTTTAAGGTACATTACTCATAATGAAGAAGTAGTTACATTTGAGCTCTCTCTAAAATTTAACATCTAAAAATGCCATGCTAAAAAATAACCAAATGAGAGCAATAAAGAAATTTTCAACACATACTTCAATTTGAGTAGTCTCTTCGACCAAAGAAACTACACTTTATAACTCTCTAACACAAAAAGACCTCTTAGCTAGTGTAGATAAATCATTATTCTTTTTTTCTTTTTTTATAATTCAAGCTTTAGCTCATTAACATATAATTAATTAATTAATTAAAAACAATTCATCACATTATGTATGATTTTTTAGAAGATTTACAACCAACTTAATATTTAAAGTACTATTTTCCCAATTTTATATATATATATATATATATATAAGAGTATTTATAAAAATCGCTATCTTATTTTTAGTGAAATTATAAACTTGATAAACCCATCAATCAGGTTAGGATTTTGCTATTTAAGTCGAAGTAATCTTTAAAATGCAATTCAAGTTATAGATATTAAGTGTCATGTCGTAATTAATTCCAGGAATCTAGTTTAAGACAACAAGTTATAGGATTTGAAATAATCATTTTACAAGGTAAAAGTGAGTAATTACTTTCTTATTTGTATTATATTAGCAATTTATTTAAAAGAGACTTGCATTATTATTTTAAAAATAACTACTTTTCATATTATATGCATATTTAAAGTTAAAGAATCTTTGAAATGAACATAAATGAAACTAGAAATGGTAAATGGTTATTCAATGATTTTAAATGGATGTAATAAAAAGGAAATGAAATACAAAAGATTAAGTTAAACAAGATTTACGCCCTTATGGTACTAAATAAGGATGTTATTGTATACGTGCATGAAAAAGAAAATTGAAATGATAAACGTGTATCGTGGGTGTAAAATTTTAAGGGTATCTATGGGGTACAAATTTTTTAGGGTACCTATGAGTACAAACTTTTGAGGACACTTATGGATATAAATTTTTGAGGATACATTCTGACATGATGCTGATACTGGTATGACTTTTTAAAAAGATTAAAATGGTAAATATTTAAATTGAAATAGAAAAGGTTCACTAAAAAAAAACTTATACATTGATTAATTAATGAATCATATTTCTCTTGGATATTCATGTATAACATTTGCATATTAATTTAATGCATAATAAAAATATAATTGTTCACTAAGTGGTGGTAGAACTTCTGGTGAAATTAATTATTTACTTCAAGCAAAATTTTAGATTGATATTTCTGACAAAAGTTAATTGGTTTATAACAGGACAACAATTATTAAGTGGTAGGATGTTCTGTGGTTCTAGTTTAATATGTTATTTATTTTCCAATACTATTGTACAATTATAGATTGGATTGTAAAATGATTTTACGTTCAAACTTTGGTGCTCTTTAGTTGAGTTTGATTACTGCTTAATGTGATTTATGATTTTTAGTGGTTTTTTATTATTAGAAGTTATGATGGTTTATTGTATAAAAAAAGAAAGGTTGATATTGTTCCACAACAATTTTTTACTTGTTTAATTTTAAGCTACCAGGTCAAATCGTGAAAAAAAATGGATTATTTATAAAAAATGAGTGGGGCCTCTCAGAGAAGTGAGGAAGATTGAAAGAACTACCAAATCCTACATTAATTAGGGAGGAACATATATTGAGTGCTCTTAGCTTTCATGACTTGAGGGCTCTTCAACATGAGTTATGTTATATTGGCAAGTATGTGTTGGGGCACAAACTATTTAAAACAAGTATTTTTATTCTGGTAGGGAGATCACTTGCCTTCCCATTAAAGAGGTTCAATAAAATTCATGAGGGGAGCCCCCACAAGATAAAATTTTATCCAAGTGTCATGCCAATGCTGTGAGAATGGTGAAGCTCCTCTTCTCAATAAAAGGAAAATGGATGATGTAGAATTTATAAAGAGTTATGATAAAGATTGCATAGAAAATGTTAATCCTTTTATGAATCTTACTAGTGTTTAACATCTGAGCTTATTATAGACATATTTTGAAAGCAGGTCACTCATCTATTTTGAGTTGTGGCCCATTTGGGGGCTCATTGAATGATTGTAGCACAAAGTTTGTGAAGATTAAGTGCCTATAGGGTGAGTATGAGCAAAGATTGACTTCTAAGTTTATGGAAGTAACAATTTTAGATGATTAGTGGACTTGGTACGTAACTAAGCTAGTGAATATGTCAACTGCTCTTTTTTTTACAATGTCATGAGGTTGATTGTAATCTAGATGAGCTGATTAAGACACGAGCAAAGATTCATCAAGATGAAAAGAGGCTCAAATTGCTTCTAGCGGAAAAGAAACCCTTGATGCTTGCCTTTCTAAAAAGGAACTTTCCATATTAGAGGCTCGGGTGAAGACTTTATTCTTTAAGGCAGTGTAAGACTTTTAAAAGATCCTTTGACTATCTAGATGTGATTGAAGACCGCATTTAAAAGCTTGTGCCCACATTTTTTTAGCTGAAGAGAATGACATGGAATGTCGGTGTATAAAGAAAAGACTTATTCGAGATTTTTTTAATGACATTCATTTGAATTATCATAGAGCCAGGGATGATATTAAGGTTCTATCTCCCAGCCACGCATCAAAATATCCTCATTCAAATTTTGAATATATGGGAATCAAAAGCGAGTGAAAGAAAGACTATAAAGTGATGATGATGTGG
This sequence comes from Phalaenopsis aphrodite, assembly GCA_003013225.1. Lineage (NCBI taxonomy): Eukaryota > Viridiplantae > Streptophyta > Magnoliopsida > Asparagales > Orchidaceae > Phalaenopsis > Phalaenopsis aphrodite. Next base: position 1,054,663 of record NEWO01000347.1, on the reverse strand, counting down.
AGGAGGATATTGATACCAATTTACATTTTTTTCTTTGCTCTTTTCCCTTTCTGTTTTTCTTTTGCTCACTCCTTTTATTTTTTGAAGCATATGTATATATATTATATTTTATAAGCATGATTGATGTAGTTGATAGTGATATTATTAAATGATCTCAATTTATTGGGCATTTGTCTCTTGTGTTTCTTTCTTTCTTTATGTGTTCATGTAACATCAACTACTACTATGATAGTGATGAATTGTATCAGCTTTTTTTAGGTTCTTCTTTTATGTTGTAATGGGCATAAGATGTCACCCAAAGTTTTTTTTTTAATAAGAAGATAATTATATGGACAAATATTAAAGACTTTTGAACTATCCAAAGCCATGCATTTTTCTCATAACATCCGATGAATCTGACCCATAGGAAGTCCATATCCCTCATCAATGTCCACTCATCATAAGCACCAAAATTAGCGAACCTTATCGTAATGTGAATATAATTCCAAATGACAGTGCCACCTCAATTGATGTTTTATTTTACTTAGCATTCCCCAATTTGTGGCTAAATAGGAAAAAACTTCAACATGCATCTGAGCTATTATATGGGTTCAATAATCAAATGGTGAGAGTAAAAGGCTAGATTAAATACTCCATCCAATTCATTATTGACAAGTTATAATCAATGTATAATGCCTAGTCAAGTTGGTTCTTCTTTCTGAAAAATGTTGGGGCCTCCTAGAGAAGTGGAGAAGATTAGAAGAGCTGACATACTCTACATTCATTAGAAGGAAGATATATTTAAAGTTCTTGGTGTTCCATATGTGAAGACTCTTTAACATGAGATGTTTATATTTGTAAGTGTATGATGGAGTACAGATTATTCAAATCTAGTCTCTCTATCCATTTGGGGAGATCACATGCCATCCCATTGAAGGGTTTTAGAAAGGGTCATGAGAGAGCCCCCATGTGGATAAATTTCATCCAAGCGCCTTGTCAAACACTGCAAGAATGGTGAGGCTCTTCATCCTAAGAAAAAAAGACTGGATGGTTTAGAAGTTATAAAAATCACTGATGAAGACTGTATGTAAAATGTGAATCCTCAAAAGACTTTAGTTTGGGCTTGGATGATGTATTTTGGGTTTGGGTTTGATGGCCTATAAATTGCTCATGATGGACTTAGGGAAGTTTTGAAATTATCATGATGAAATTTTGGACTTGAGCTTGGTGGATTTGGGTTTTTCATGTGGTATTTAATTTTCATAGATTTTTGGATTTGGGGTGCACTTGGGTGGATTTAGAGGATTTAGGTGGATTTGGTGGATTTGGGTGAATTTAGGTGGATTTCGATGGATTTGGTGGATTTTGAAGGTTTGATGTTAATTTTGGTGGGGGGAGTGGTTCATGAGTGGTATAGACTCATGTGTGAGTGTGGGTGTGATGTGAATGTAGATGTGTGTGTATGTGCAAATGTGTATGGTGTAAGTGTGTGTGCAGTGAATGTGCGTGTGGTGAACCATATATGGCATTTCGAAGGGATGAAACCCTAGGTCACAAAGTGTTGTCTTAAAACATTACCAATCCTTATAGGAACTCAATTTGGGCTTTAAAATATTGGTTCCAATCAACTCAATCAAGTGGTTTAGTATTTGGAACCACACATATGAGACTACAAAGAGTCAAGAGAGTGCTTGAATTTCTAATTAGTATAGGCCCCACCACCATTCTTCTAGGAAAGTTAAGAGGGAAACCCTATGGCTAGATTCTAAGTTCTAGAAGAGGAATTAGACCTCACCAAAAATGAGGTCAACACCCGGCTTACCTATTCATCTAAGAGTAATGCACATATGCAAACTTTAAGATGATTCCCAGGCTTTGGTAGAAGCCCTTTACTCCTTGGTCAACAAATTATGTCATATTATCAATGATGATAACCAATAGTAACTCGTAATGACAGATTAGATTCATCCAGATAAAATTCTAAACAATCTCTGATGATCCGAGTGAGAGTTTTGACTTTGATCCACTTGGAAAAATAATCTACTACCGCCATAAGGATTTTATGTTGGCCTTGTCATGGGGGAAAGGGCATGGAGATGTCTAGCCCCCAGATGGTTAATGGTCATGGACTAACGATGGATTGTAGTTTACGTGTCAACTATGTCATGGTGATGCATAATTCACATTGTTTGCTTTTCCTAGAGAACTTCTCAGCATCTTTTATAAGCATTGGATAGAAGTAAGCATTTTGCTGCATTCAACAAGCAAAAGTATTTCCTTCGGGATGGCTCCTACACTCCACTGAGTGCACCTCTCGAAGTNTATTTAATAATTAAATGATTTTACATGAATCATTTCAAACTTGACTTGAAATTGAATGCAGCTGATTCAACTCAAAATTTCTTATAGTTGAAATCTAAATATTCAATTACAGGTTTAGGCCAACTTGCTCGAACTTGGCTCAATACCACTTGTAATGGTTGCTGAAGTTGACTTGGTTCTAGAAGTTGCTATTTGTTAAGACTTAAGGGGTTGATTTGGTTGATAAAGAACAATTTATGGAGTTGATAACTCATGAGCTTTCTCGTGAATTCTCTGATGTCAAAGTTGAAAAATTCAAATTCAAGTTTGGGAATGCTTGCTCCAACTTTACTCAATATAACCCCTAGTGGATATCAAAAGCAAAATTCAACATACTTTATCGCAAGCTTGATTACCAAGTAGAGAGAGATGAAACTGTCCATTTTGGTTACGAAAGATTAATTAAACAATAGACATCAACTTAAAAGACTATGCAACAACATTGCATTGGAAAACAAAATAAAATATGAACTTTGAATTCATCTTCAACCATAATCAACCAGATGGTACAATAACTAGTTTAAATCCCAAATATTATAACATGCACATACAATAATAAAAGCTATAAATTCATAAACAAAGCCAGCACTTTTAATTCTATTGCTCTGTTTGATGCACTTCATCATTGACCAACTGATTCATTTAATTCTACCTTAATTTTTTTAGAATATTGTGCACTTTTTTTAGCAACCTCTGCTTATGCTTCCACTGTTTCATATTTCATACTAAATGATTACCCCAGTGCTCTTCCTATATGAGATCAATGTCAAACTTGATATATAAGCTAGTCATTTATTAGTCGCTCCCAACATAATTAAGAGAAAATTTTGAACAAAGAAAAAGATAATTGGGACCATAAGATATTTCTACGAGAGCGATTTAAATGAAAGTTAACACCAGGAAAAAGACATAAATGGCACCAAAAGGTCGTGTGTGCTAAGTTGGGATAGGGTTGCTACCACTATCATGCTAAAATCATGAGTTCAATGAAAGTATTTCATAATTCTTGCATGAATATAGAAGCAAATTCATGAAAATCAAGAAAATTTATGTAAAATAAATTAGCTTAAGAAGTAAAAGTAGAAAGACAAAGATGTAAATTTTTTAGTTATTTACTTCGAAATAAGTGATTCTCGAGGCTTCCCCGGAACATGAACTCATAGACAAGGAGCCTGTGATCGTCCTCGCAGCAATATCCAATCAGCTTCACTAGATTCAGATGTCTCAACTGTCCTAGAAAATTAACCTCCGTCTGGCAAATGGAGAAAAATAATACTCTTAACCATGAAACTGTTAAAAGGGGTAAAGTACAACATCAAATGAACTCACAGAAAGTTTTAAGATCACTTATATTTCATTTGATATAAAGTTTATAAATGCAGTCTACCTTTGGGTCATACTAAATAAGGGGTTTGTTTAAAAAAACAGACAAACAGAACAAAGGCTGCTTTTCATATAAATGAACAAATATCTTCACGAATTTTCCAGAGCAGGTAAATAATACCATCAATTTAATTATAGAAATTATAAGCATTATGTCTTACCAACTAAATTCTATATTTATCCAAAAAAATGGGTTGAAAAGCACAAAAGCATAAGAATATAGCATCATATATAATGTTAATTAGGTTCTCGAACTCCATGTTGGCCGTACTAAATTGCCAAATAATTTCAACATTTGAAAATTGACGTTTATTTATTTTATTATTATTTTCCCAACCATAACCTATTCCATCAGCTTTAAACCATATATAATACCACATACATGTGATTGAACTGTTAAAATAGTCACTTGACCATTTACATAGAATAATTTTAGTCCCAGAGTTTATAACAATGTCAAATTAGTCTCTAGATTCTTTAAATTGGTAGAAATAGAATATTATGGGGATTATCTCTACCCATATTAAAAGAGTCTGGAGAACAAATTAGCACTTTTATAGACTCTAGGATTAAAGTGACCCCTTGCAAAGAATCAGTGAACTATTTTAATACTTTTCTCAATGTAATTAAGTCTACTATCTTGACAATTAGAAAGCTACAAAAAATACACATTAAAAAATGGTAAATGCCATTACTTCCAAGTGAAAAGGATACCATTTCCTAGTTATTGGCAGAGATAAAAGTTCAAAAGGAAAGAATGGATGCTTGACAAATAATCTTGAGAAAGGCTCTTAAGTATAAAATTTCAGGAAATCACAAGAATATAAAAAGAATTGCTGCACAGCTTACAAGCCATTCTTTATGTCCCTGAAGGCCTTGCTTGTTAAGTACTTTCACAGCAACTGGCAAAGATTTGAGACCAGTCCTCACACTCTCATCAATATATCCCTTGTAAACTGTTCCAAATCCACCTTCACCAAGAACATAATCTGGACGGAAGCTCTTCGTAATCGTCTCAAGCTCAAATAATGTAAAAGCTATCATGTCAGTGTATATTGCAATATTTTTTGAGTCTGCAAAATTCCGCGGGGTTGAAGGACCACTCATGTCTGAGAAGGAAAGGTCGTGCTTCTTCCCCGATAATGACTTCCTTGCAGATTGCTGAGGCAATTGAACATTTTGTCCTGCAAACAAGATGATTGTGAAATACAAAACAATATTTTTGTTCAAGCCCTTTCTTTTATGAGTAAAAAAAACTACAAGGAGCTTGTAATAGATATAATGATGTCAGGATAAGGAATTAAGAATCACAGTTTATAGAAAATCCTATTTTGAAGCGGTCAAAACATCTTGTAAATTATTATTATTATATAATGCAGATTATCTCGCTAACTAATATCTATACTTGACGCTTAAATTAAGTTATTTAAGGCTTCCTCAGCAAATTTTTCAATGTGGTGGTGTTGACACTACAAATTACAATAAACCTTGGTGATTAAAAACTAAATTAATTAATTAAAGAACCTAGTGATAGGGTGTTAATGGCCTTATATGCAGTTACCAAATTCGGAAAACAGCTCTAGAAATCAGTTTTAAAACTGAAAGTAGTGCTACAACGTTCATATTTACATTTATGCTAAAAAAAAGAGAAAGAATATAGAACGAAGCCCAATAACCCATAGAAATCTACATTTCCAACCAAACGCATTTTTTTTTTTTGGTTGATCTGATATGCCCCAAATGGCATTTGTTCAAGAACGAGCCATCGAGATCCGAGAGAACCACAAAATCGAGTACAAAAAATCAAAGAAACAAAGTTAGAGAAGAAAAAAGAAAGGAAGCACAAGAAAAGATAGAAGAAAAAGGAAAAAGAGGGCATTGATTGCCAGAAGGAAACCTTGAACATGAGCTGCGGCCACTGCAGATTCTTCTCTTGTTCCACAATTGCCCATCCTGCAGGTCCTCTCTCATCCTCCGCCACCCCAACCCAAACACCCGCTCTTTTTCTACTACTCGAGAAAATCTGTCACAAGTTTAATCCACATATGGAAATGGAAGAAAAGAAGAAAAAAGTAGTCGAAACTGGGACCGGGGTGAAGAAGGGACCGCAAGAACCCTCATTGCTTCGATTTTGTTGCCACGCCAATCACGTCAACTACCGGAACCACCACAATGGCAGCACACCTAGGAAAGATTCTATTGCGCTTCGCTTTAATAAAGATGGAAGGAGCTCCGTGTGAACCCCATGGAGGAGTGAACTGCGGAGTGGAAAGGAGAGAAAGGTGGGAGCTTCAGGATTTACAGTTTCCTAGTCCACTTTTTGAGGCCATGTGAATGAACGTGCGCTTGTGGGTGGATTTGATTGATGGTGGATTAAATTTTTTTTGCCCGTTATAAAACTATAAAAAATATTAGAATAGAACTTCGGATCTATTCGGAGTTCGATAATGTGTGAACATGGGTCCATTGAGCCTTACAAATTTTAATAGTGATCAAGTATATGCATTGGGCTTACATGACATATGACGTTTCACTATTGGACTCCAGACTCAAATTATGTAATGAGTGTCGATATAATATTTATTTAATAAAATTATTCAACATAATGATTAAATTAAGGTTTTGTTTGACGATACCGTAAAATTCAATTTGATCTGAGCAAACGTAGATCCCAACAGAAATTTTTATTTAGAATAAAACAATAATTTTTAGTTCTTTCATATGGCTATTTACTTTTGTCATTTTTTTTAGATAAAAATTTTTATATTATTATCATCAATGTTCACTAATAATAATATTAAAAGTATGTTTTGAATGCTAGGATTTGAGGGAGAGGATTTAAAAAATGATTATTCAAAATCTAAAAGAAAAATATACATTAAAACTTATTAAATAGTGCCACAAACCTTATTTTGAATGATCACATTTGGATGCCTTTGGCTTTAGTGCCTTTCTTTTCATTCTTTGAAAGATGTAGTTTATTTCTTTAAGGTACATTACTCATAATGAAGAAGTAGTTACATTTGAGCTCTCTCTAAAATTTAACATCTAAAAATGCCATGCTAAAAAATAACCAAATGAGAGCAATAAAGAAATTTTCAACACATACTTCAATTTGAGTAGTCTCTTCGACCAAAGAAACTACACTTTATAACTCTCTAACACAAAAAGACCTCTTAGCTAGTGTAGATAAATCATTATTCTTTTTTTCTTTTTTTATAATTCAAGCTTTAGCTCATTAACATATAATTAATTAATTAATTAAAAACAATTCATCACATTATGTATGATTTTTTAGAAGATTTACAACCAACTTAATATTTAAAGTACTATTTTCCCAATTTTATATATATATATATATATATATAAGAGTATTTATAAAAATCGCTATCTTATTTTTAGTGAAATTATAAACTTGATAAACCCATCAATCAGGTTAGGATTTTGCTATTTAAGTCGAAGTAATCTTTAAAATGCAATTCAAGTTATAGATATTAAGTGTCATGTCGTAATTAATTCCAGGAATCTAGTTTAAGACAACAAGTTATAGGATTTGAAATAATCATTTTACAAGGTAAAAGTGAGTAATTACTTTCTTATTTGTATTATATTAGCAATTTATTTAAAAGAGACTTGCATTATTATTTTAAAAATAACTACTTTTCATATTATATGCATATTTAAAGTTAAAGAATCTTTGAAATGAACATAAATGAAACTAGAAATGGTAAATGGTTATTCAATGATTTTAAATGGATGTAATAAAAAGGAAATGAAATATAAAAGATTAAGTTAAACAAGGTGTACCCCCTTATGGTACTAAATAAGGATGTTATTGTACACGTGCACGAAAAAGAAAATTGAAATGATAAAGGTGTATCATGGGTGTAAAATTTTAAGAGTATCTACGGGGTACAAATTTTTTAGGGTACCTATGAGTACAAACTTTTGAGGACACTTATGGATATAAATTTTTGAGGATACATTCTGACATGATGCTGATACTGGTATGACTTTTTAAAAAGATTAAAATGGTAAATATTTAAATTGAAATATAAAAGGTTCATTAAAAAAAGGCTTATAGTTTGATTAATTAATGAATCATATTTCTCTTGGATATTCATGTATAACATTTGCATATTAATTTAATGCATAATAAAAATATAATTGTTCACTAAGTGGTGGTAGAATTTCTGGTGAAATTAATTATTTCTTTCAAGCAAAATTTTAGATTGATATTTCTGACAAAAGTTAATTGGTTTATAACAGGACAACAATTATTAAGTGGTAGGATGTTCTGTGGTTCTAGTTTAATATGTTGTTTATTTTCTAATACTATTGTAGTATTATAGATTGGATTGTGAAATGATTTTACGTTCAAACTTTGTTGCTCTTTATTTGAGTTTGATTATTGTTTAATGTGATTTATGATTTTTAGTGGTTTTTTATTATTAGAAGTTATGATGGTTTATTGTATAAAAAAAGAAAGGTTGATATTGTTCCACAACAATTTTTTACTTGTTTAATTTTAAGCTACCAGGTCAAATCGTGAAAAAAAATGGATTATTTATAAAAAATGAGTGGGGCCTCTCAGAGAAGTAAGGAAGATTGAAAGAACTACCAAACCCTACATTAATTAGGGAGGAACATATATTGAGTGCTCTTAGCTTTCATGACTTGAGGGCTCTTCAACATGAGTTATGTTATATTGGCAAGTATGTGTTGGGGCACAAACTATTTAAAACAAGTATTTTTATTCTGGTAGGGAGATCACTTGCCTTCCCATTAAAGAGGTTCAATAAAATTCATGAGGGGAGCCCCCACAAGATAAAATTTTATCCAAGTGTCATGCCAATGCTGTGAGAATGGTGAAGCTCCTCTTCTCAATAAAAGGAAAATGGATGATGTAGAATTTATAAAGAGTTATGATAAAGATTGCATAGAAAATGTTAATCCTTTTATGAATCTTACTAGTGTTTAACATCTGAGCTTATTATAGACATATTTTGAAAGCAGGTCACTCATCTATTTTGAGTTGTGGCCCATTTGGGGGCTCATTGAATGATTGTAGCACAAAGTTTGTGAAGATTAAGTGCCTATAGGGTGAGTATGAGCAAAGATTGACTTCTAAGTTTATGGAAGTAACAATTTTAGATGATTAGTGGACTTGGTACGTAACTAAGCTAGTGAATATGTCAACTGCTCTTTTTTTTACAATGTCATGAGGTTGATTGTAATCTAGATGAGCTGATTAAGACACGAGCAAAGATTCATCAAGATGAAAAGAGGCTCAAATTGCTTCTAGCGGAAAAGAAACCCTTGATGCTTGCCTTTCTAAAAAGGAACTTTCCATATTAGAGGCTCGGGTGAAGACTTTATTCTTTAAGGCAGTGTAAGACTTTTAAAAGATCCTTTGACTATCTAGATGTGATTGAAGACCGCATTTAAAAGCTTGTGCCCACATTTTTTTAGCTGAAGAGAATGACATGGAATGTCGGTGTATAAAGGAATGACTTATTCGAGATTTTTTTAATGACATTCATTTGAATTATCATAGAGCCAGGGATGATATTAAGGTTCTATCTCCCAGCCATGCGTCAAAATATCCTCATTCAAATTTTTAATATGTGGGCATCAAAAGTGAGTGAAAGAAAGGCTCTAAAGTGATGATGATGTGGAGGAGGATATTGATACCAATTTACATTTTTTTTCTTTGCTCTTTTCCCTTTATGTTTTTCTTTTGCTCACCCCTTTTATTTTTTGAAGCATATGTATATATATTATATTTTATAAGCATGATTGATGTAGTTGATAGTGATATTATTAAATGATCTCAATTTATTGGGCATTTGTCTCTTGTGTTTCTTTCTTTCTTTATGTGTTCATGTAACATCAACTACTACTATGATAGTGATGAATTGTATCAGCTTTTTTTAGGTTCTTCTTTTATGTTGTAATGGGCATAAGATGTCACCCAAAGTTTTTTTTTTAATAAGAAGATAATTATATGGACAAATATTAAAGACTTTTGAACTATCCAAAGCCATGCATTTTTCTCATAACATCCGATGAATCTGACCCATAGGAAGTCCATATCCCTCATCAATGTCCACTCATCATAAGCACCAAAATTAGCGAACCTTATCGTAATGTGAATATAATTCCAAATGACAGTGCCACCTCAATTGATGTTTTATTTTACTTAGCATTCCCCAATTTGTGGCTAAATAGGAAAAAACTTCAACATGCATCTGAGCTATTATATGGGTTCAATAATCAAATGGTGAGAGTAAAAGGCTAGATTAAATACTCCATCCAATTCATTATTGACAAGTTATAATCAATGTATAATGCCTAGTCAAGTTGGTTCTTCTTTCTGAAAAATGTTGGGGCCTCCTAGAGAAGTGGAGAAGATTAGAAGAGCTGACATACTCTACATTCATTAGAAGGAAGATATATTTAAAGTTCTTGGTGTTCCATATGTGAAGACTCTTTAACATGAGATGTTTATATTTGTAAGTGTATGATGGAGTACAGATTATTCAAATCTAGTCTCTCTATCCATTTGGGGAGATCACATGCCATCCCATTGAAGGGTTTTAGAAAGGGTCATGAGAGAGCCCCCATGTGGATAAATTTCATCCAAGCGCCTTGTCAAACACTGCAAGAATGGTGAGGCTCTTCATCCTAAGAAAAAAAGACTGGATGGTTTAGAAGTTATAAAAATCACTGATGAAGACTGTATGTAAAATGTGAATCCTCAAAAGACTTTAGTTTGGGCTTGGATGATGTATTTTGGGTTTGGGTTTGATGGTGTATAAATTGCTCATGTTGGGCTTAGTGAAGTTTTGAAATTGTCATGATGGAATTTTGGAGTTGATTTTGGTGGATTTGGGTTTTTCATGTGGTATTTAATTTTCATAGATTTTTGGATTTGGGGTGCACTTGGGTGGATTTAGGGGATTTTGGTGGATTTGGTGGATTTGGGTGGATTTAGGTGGATTTCGGTGGATTTGGTGGATTTTGAAGGTTTGATGTTAATTTTGGTGGGGGGAGTGGTTCATGAGTGGTATAGACTCGTGTGTGAGTGTGGGTGTGATGTGAATGTAGATGTGTGTGTATGTGCAAATGTGTATGGTGTAAGTGTGTGTGCAGTGAATGTGCGTGTGGTGAACCATATATGGCATTTCGAAGGGATGAAACCCTAGGTCACAAAGTGTTTTCTTAAAACATTACCAATCCTTATAGGAACTCAATTTGGGCTTTAAAATATTGGTTCCAATCAACTCAATCAAGTGGTTTAGTATTCGGAACCACACATATGAGACTACAAAGAGTCAAGAGAGTGCTTGAATTTCTAATTAGTATAGGCCCCACCACCATTCTTCTAGGAAAGTTAAGAGGGAAACCCTATGGCTAGATTCTAAGTTCTAGAAGAGGAATTAGACCTCACCAAAAATGACGTCAACACCCGGTTTACCTATTCATCTAAGAGTAATGCACATATGCAAACTTTAAGATGATTCCCAGGCTTTGGTAGAAGCCCTTTACTCCTTGGTCAACAAATTATGTCATATTATCAATGATGATAACCAATAGTTACCCGTAATGACAGATTAGATTCATCCAGATAAAATTCTAAACAATCTCTGATGATCCGAGTGAGAGTTTTGACTTTGATCCACTTGGAAAAATAATCGACTACCGCCATAAGGATTTTATGTTGGCCTTGTCATGGGGGAAAGGGCATGGAGATGTCTAGCCCCCAGATGGTTAATGGTCATGGACTAACGATGGATTGTAGTTTACGTGTCAACTATGTCATGGTGATGCATAATTCACATTGTTTGCTTTTCCTAGAGAACTTCTCAGCATCTTTTATAAGCATTGGATAGAAGTAAGCATTTTGCTGCATTCAACAAGCAAAAGTATTTCCTTCGGGATAACTCCTACACTCCACTGAGTGCACCTCTCGAAGTATATGTTCTGCCTCATTTTTCCTTATACACTGTAAATATAATGATGTAAATGATCTTCAAAAAGTTTCCCTCAATCAAGCAATACTGATTAAATTTAATTTCAAATCTTTTTGGGTTGAAAACATTCTCTAAGATCCTCTCAATCTCAATATATAGCATGTAAGGATCAACTCAACTAGTTGTCCCTTCAGTCTCCAGCTCTGATGCTTAGGCTTTTCACTTGTTAGTCAAATAAGAATTTGAGAAAGCTTGCCTCCCCAAGCAGATGCACTTGGAGAGAAGATCTGCAACCTATATGTGCTCGATTGCGAAGCCTTTAAACTTTTCAATCTCCACTTTGGATTTGGTCAAATACTTAGACATCATGTCATCTTTGCCCTTGAATTACTTACTTAATTGATTCATAACTAGCTAAGAGTTTGATTTTTTTTGAAAATATTGAGTGTCCATCTCATAAGTAAAACAGATTTTGACAGTTAGAGCTTCGTACCCAGTCTGGTAATTGGTGACGTCAAATATGACTTTGATTGAATTGGGTGGATGTTCCCAGGTTGGACTAGTCAGGGGGAGACTGAGCCCCACATCAGTTTATCTTGTTGCTTTCTCGATATGCAATATCCAATTCTGTCCATCAATGTCCACTACTTCGTCCTGCTCAATTGTTCAGAATAACCTGTCAAAAAGTCTGTTATAGCTTGCACATTGATCGTAGTCTGGGGCACATAGGAGATGTTGGACTCATTGAGTTCCACTGTTCATTTGAGGAGCCAATAGGAATGCTCCATCTAAGTGAGGATGGACATCAATGGATGATTTGTGATGACCTTGATTGTATGTGTTTGAAAATATGGTTGAAGCCTGTGAGCATAAACAATGAGGAAAACCGTAGTTTCTCCATAATAGGCTACCTAAGCTCGGTACCTTTGAGGACCTGACTAATATAATAAACCATGAATTTTGAATAAAGCAAGCTGATGGATTTAGGTCCAACCCCTAAGTACAGAGAAAGTTCTTCACTTGGCTTTAGACTCAAGAGAGCGGTGGTGACACTAAGGAATCTTTCAGCTTTCTGAATGCTTAATCGCATTCTTCTGACTAGACAATGTTCTTTGCTCATCTTAATGTTTTGAGAAATGTTGCAAACTTGCCACCCAACTTGGAGATTAAAGAAATCAAGCATGTGATTCGGTTGATCAATTTTTGCACTTCTTTGGTGTTATGAGGGGATGACATGTTGAGCAATGCCTGCAACTTTTCATGATTACCTTTTATCCCCTCTAAGGTTAAGTGTAGCTCAAAAAATTTTTGTTGATGCCCCAATGGTTTACTTGAGTGTTTTGAGCCTCATGTTATATTTTCAAGTGTTTTAAAAGTTTTTTTTAAGCATTTTCTATGTGTTTCAGGTGTTTTACTTTTTATTAACACATCATCCACATTCACTTCAATGTTCTCTTTTTTCTTCTTAGAAAATATTACATTCATTATCCCAAGTTAAGTAGCCCAACATTTTTCAGCCTGAAAGACATTGCATTTTAATAATAAAAACCCTTGCTAGTAATAAATGCAGTCTTCTTTTCATCAGTCGGGTGCATATTTATTTGGTGGTAGCCAAAAAAAAAAAAGAAAGAAACCTCATTACCATATGATTGGCCACTAAATCTACAAGTGCATCTATCTGAGGTAGGGGGTAGCTATCTTTTAAGAAGGTGTTTAGATTGGTGAAACCCATGCACATCCTCCACTTCTCGTTTGAATTTTGTACCATCACCATGTTGGACACCCAAGTTGGATATTGTAAATCTCGTATTTTAATCAACTTTCAGTAGCTTTTGAACTTTCTCTTAAATTAGTTATATAGGGTGACAGTCGAGGACCTCATCTTCCACTTCATTGGTCGAGTCATTGGGCTAGCATTTAAGCGATTGTAGGAAACAATGTTGATTGGAATCCCTAGTGTCTCAACTGTAGACAATACAAAGGCATCTTGGTGGTCTTAAAGGGTTCTGATCTGTGTGTCCTTTGAAACTACATTAAAAACTTCCCTTATTAGAAAAAAAATACTAAGATATACTTCGATCGCTGAAACTAGAGCACTGACCTCATTGGCCTCGAGGCCCCCATCATGCATATTTTCAAGCTCGAGTAGTTTATGCTCGATGCTTCCAACATCTCAGAGATAACATATAAGATTGCTCAAAGTTGCCTCAGATAATGATCACTTCTCCATTGATTGGAAATTTTCCCTCCATGTGGCATGTCAAGGTAATGACGTTGAAAGAACTAAGCAGAGGGTGGCCAAAGATGGCATTATAATTTGGTGGTAATTCAACCACCAATAAGTCCTCCATGTTTGTAAATTGTTTATCATTTTCCCCCAAGGTAATTGGCAGGGTGATAGTCCCTAAGACTTACTTCCTCTCACCAAAAAATTCATAGAGTGGGTTTTGTTGCAGTCAACCGGTCGTTTCCAAGACCCATCTTATCAAACACCACTTTAAATAGAATGTTAACTAAGTTTTCGGTGTCGATAAGAATGTTATCATTGTGGTAACACCTAATCAGTGTCTTAATGATGATGGTGTCACATAATGGTTCCCCTTAGGTGACAGATCATTGCCAATGAATTTGATGCTAAGAAACTAACTACATCTAGGAGCGATGGTAGTTGTGCATGGTTCTCCCAACTTAAGCTTCTTTAGACTAGCTCAGCATAATGAGTCTCCTTCTCTAACCGTAGCAGTAGCTATGCCAGTAATATGGATGTCGTGGCTTGGATAGGCTCGTCTAAGATTTTCTTCACTGGAGTTTTCTCTTGACTCTAAATCATTGCTCCTATGGCTACACACTCTTTCAATTTTTGAGCCTTAATCAGCTCCTTGAGCAAGCTTACAAGGTGTCGACATTTCTCCTTGTCATAGCCATGGTCTCGTGATGGGCACAATATCTCGTCAAGTCCCAATGGTAAACTCTAATTTTCATTTGGGGGCACTCTTTTGAATTACTCTTTATTTTAAATGACTTCCAATATCTTGGCCATTGAGACTTTCAAAAGAGTCATTTTTGGCAGTTCATGGTTGGGCAATAGGCGCTCATTATAGTGAGCTGACCGCTGGTCAGAATATCAAGGCTGACTTCCTTGGTTGTAATTTATATTGGTTTCCTTATGATTTTGGGGTAGCCAAGTGTCTTCAAATCATGGATGGGTGTAAAGGCATAAGTCATCTCTTGATCTCCACAAATCACCTTAAGGAGCCCTCTCTACCAGGCAACATGTAGATAATTATTCACTAGAGGAAGTGGATGTAGAGTTATACGCCTTAACTGATGTATGATTGTTGGCCATCTCTAATAGCTTAGACAATTTTTTTCATCACTAGAGACCTACAACGTGTTGAAAATGCCCTTCTTTCAACCCAGCTAAGGTGGCATGAGCTATTATTGGCTTCAAATATTGTACATCTAGAATCTTCTTTTGGAAGTGGGAAATGAATGAGCAAAGGCTCTCATTTTGCCCTTGTTTGATCTGCAAGAGGGCTTGTGAGCTCTTCTGTGGTTTCTAGGCGTTAGTAAATTACACCCAAAATAATCTCTTCAAGTCAGCAAACGACATAATTACTCCAACGTTAATGCGTTAAACGACTTAAGGGCTGACACCCTCAGTGTGGTGATAAAAAGATGACACATTAGAGCATCGATGATCCTTAATTGACATATAATTGACTCAAAAGAGGCTATGTGGTTAGTTGTACCAGTGATGTCCTTATAAGACTTTAGGGCTGGGATCTTAAACCTCTTTAGGGGCTCAACCACAGATGTTTGTGAAGAGAACACATCCTCTGGTTGTCTGTGTGCTTTTGCATGCCCAAACAAATGCATGTCAATCAGTTTCAATTCAATACTATCAAAGCTCTAGGAGTCTCCTTCACTAGCCAATGCTAAATGGGTTCTTCGACCATTGGGCACCGATCTTTCCTCATGGGGATGTTGCTCCCTCCCCTAAGCAAGTGCCTCTCATATGGCATCCAACATCTGATCTTTCAGTTCCTAGATCTGCTAGTTATTGAACTCACTTATGCAATACATATTACTAGTGTTTAAGAATCTTCTTTATGTGATTCTTATCTTCTTGTTTGTGGCGAAATCCACACTCACCACAACTTTTGGAATGTTAAACCCTGATTTGTTTCTGAATCACACCCACGGAACCGAGTATAAGAAAGGAGAAAGAGAGATGAGTGAACAATAATGAATAGTAAAACATCTTATCTATTATCCTTTTCTCATAAGATGACTTCCTTATTTATATGGGAAAGTGCACAATATTGTGATATTACATTTCTACCCTTACTTTAATGGAGGTTGTACATGATATTCTAGATATTTTACATATACGAGCTTTTTGCTCGACTAATCTTATTTGGCTTCAACTCGGTCTAACAGGTTCAGCTAGCTGGGCGGAGTCGGTACAGTCAACTGGTTGTGCTTGGTTAGCTTCGTGTCAGCAGGATTGACTCGGTCAACTAGGTTTTGTCCGTCGGTTGATCTAGTCTGGTTGTCAACCCTTGATCTCTATATGAGGAGTCATGTCGGTGGAAAGAGAATAGGCTATCAAGCTGAGGATGAATCACAGTAATCCGATAAGTAGCACATTCCTCAATGAGAAGAACCAACAAATTGATCATGATGCTTAGTTGTATCACCAATTCTTTGGTCCCTGATGAGGATCCAGGGACCTCTGTGAGACGTCGGTGTAGTGAGTATCTGGATTCTTTCGTCATATTGGAACTACCGGATAAACTCGGATGCTTATCTGTCTTATTATAGTTTGATTTGTTTGGATTCAGAGGTCATTCTTTTTATTCTTCCCCTGGCTCAGTTGGCCTTTGTCTTTGGCTCAGATAGCTAAGTCTGATATGATAAATGAGTCTCTTAGTCTTTTGTTGGTCAGCCAACAATTGTCATGCTTCTCTTCCGGATTTTTGCATCTTCTGGCGATCTATGCAGACACATTTTTATATACCTACCAAAGTATTATAAATGTAAATATCATGCTTTAATTGTTAGATATGCAAATACATAAGAATTGTGTAGTATTTATGAAAAATTCTCAAATAAAAAGTTCTCACTGATGTTCTATAAGTGTAAGGTTGGGAAACTTCAACTATTATCTTTTAAATACGATCATGATCGTTCCTCTAATCACCCTCTCGCCCTCTCTAACCAACTTCTATTGAGATTAGTCAGTCTCGTACATCAACAACCATGCCAAAATTAGGATATATTATCTGCTGATTAGTAACTTGATTAGGATCATAAGAAATTCCATTTTATAACTATTTAAACTGTGTTAAAACTTAGTTAGGCTTCTCCATTTCGTGCAGTGATGGTTAAAGAGAACGTGAGGGAATCCATGTTTCTAAGCTTGGCCTTATTGGTCAATCTAAATTATTTTTTTGTTGCAGTATCATGGGAATCTTAAATGCATGCACACAATTTTTATTCATTTACATTCCTAACACATCAAGTTCAATATTTACAATTATAACACTTTGATATTTAAATGCATACTCACAATCTCTTCTTATTGAGTGAAAATTGTTCTCTACGTCTTCTCTTCTTTTCCTTCTACATCTCGTCCATCAATTAAATGAGAAAAGTATATACAATACTATTATAAAAAAAATTTCTCATCAGCTCTCTGCACCTAGGTAACATAAATAATCTCCTACAAAAAATAAATGAAAGAATTGATTAATTAATATATAGTAATAATCTATCACACTAACTAGTGATTTGAATGCAATAATTTGAATAAAATATAGATTTTTATTCATCAATATGATAAAATACATTTGCTAATGTGGACTTTATTTCTCTTTCAACTAAATAATTTAGGTGCTCCAAAGTACCTTACATTTTTTTCTCCCTAGTTTGAGATGGGGCTTGCTTGTCTAATGCTATAATGATATGATATATCCAATCTTTATATAATAGGGGAGGACATTTTTGTCTAGGTTATTGCTTCATGGTTGAAGATAACATAATCAATAAGATTACATAATCCTTTCTTCCATATACCATTTCTCTCAAAGAACTTCATGAATGCTTTGTTAGTTGATATTTTGAAGTTCTTTCTAATATTTAAGTAGTTATATGGTAGCATACTTCTTATATTATCTTCTCAAATATTTCATAAATGGAAATTCTTCAATCTCCAACATGATGACTAGAGTAAATTCAAAAGTAGAAATATTATATTCTACCACTATTAACAATAACTGCAGCATCAGCCAACAAACAAACTACAACACACGTCAACCCATGGCCTTTCGCTTTCTTGAGACTTGACATCCTTTCCCCCATCGCGAGTCCAACATAAATTTCTGCTCATTGTTGTGGATTAAATTTTTTTTAGTGGATTATAACACATACTGCCAGAACTGATGCTGCAACAATGTGTATTTCTGACATTGCTCGAATCACTTTGAGAATCCCGCAATATCTTTCTGAAGCATCAGCTAGAAATAAACTTACATTTGTACTCGATGCATCAAGTTTTCCCTCCAGAATGACGCACACTCTCCTGAGTGCACTTTCAAGAGGATTTTCGAGAAAATATCTTCTATTTCATCTTCTTTGATCCAATACCTTGTTAAACATGGCAAGCGCACACATCCAAACTAACATTCCCTATTGCCCTTGCATGAGCTCATCATATGAGCAACAAAACGACTTTTCAACAACCTTCTTTAAGCTTCTTGCATGTACCGAAAATTATTTGTTCTAGATGTTCCACGTCAGCTACTTGATCTCATCCGGATGCGATCAAGCCTTCTTAATGCAGCACCACCTAACATTACTCCAATCTTTTAAGAACGTTAGAGATGAATTATCAAATATTTCTATAATTTTTTTAACAAAAATAAAGATATTGTGACAACTATTGTTAGATATATCAATCACCATCAATGACAGTACACTAATTAATTTGTAAACACACTTTAAAAAACATGATTAGAATAATAAAGTTGTGGGATTTAGGTACGAAGCATGTAAAACTTTAATGTTTACAAATTTCACACTTAACATCGTTATTTACCTATATGCAACACTTGCAATATTAAAATAAAAGAAAAATAACAATCACCCTAACCCTTTTTGTATTGGGTTGCCATATCATTACTTGAAATTAATAAGCATCTTCTTTATCTCAGATGCATGAAGAAGAGGTGGATCGTTTGTTCTGTAATTATTCCTTTACTATTAAGGTGTGATATTTGGTTTTCTCTCTTTTTGAGAGGAAGTGGAATTGGGTGGTGTTTTAATCTATTGAAGGAATGATTAATGGTTGGAGAAAGGCAGGTGGAATGTTTGTTGCTTCGATTCCTATCGTAGTTTGTTGGTTTATTTGTGACTACTAAAAATGAAAGCAAGCATGTTGGCCATATGATTTCTAAATTCTTCTATTTTAATTACATTAAAAGTTTTGTGTTTAAGACGTTAAAGTTTGACAGATTTAAGAAAGCTGTCAATATGGATGTGTTGAAGGTTTTTCATGTATCCAATATTACTCCTGTGAAGAATAAACCCGTGATTAATTTGATTTTGTGGGAAACACCAGCTAGAGGCATTCTGAAGTTTAATACTGATAGCAGTTAGAATCAATTGACTGTTGGAATTGGTGGTATTTGTAGGAATTATTCTGGTAAATGTATTTTCTGGTTTTTTGCTCTTGTTTAAGCCTATCTCCTATTGTAGCAGAGGCAGAAGCTGCTATTGTTGCATTGGAAATTGTGGTTAGTTGTGGATGGAATAATATCATTATTGAAATGGATTCACTTGATTTGTGTAATTAATGTTGTAGGAGAAGAGATTACCCGTGGATTCTTATTATTCAGCAGAAAAGAATTTTTGCTATTATGAATTTAGTGCCGGTTTGGTGGTCATTTATTCAGTGTGAAGGTAATCAATGTGTTGATTGGGCTATGAGAAAGGCTTGGAGTCCCAAAGTTTCAATTCTATTAATAAGGTTCCATTGGAGCTTTCTAGACTGCTTAAAGAGGATTAATTAAATATTCTTTTTTATCCAAATTAATATTTGATTTTAGTTAGTTTTCTTGTTTGTTGCGTGATTTGTACCGTGTCTAAAGGCTCTTAAGCTTTTCATTTTTTTGCGTTAGCTGTAGTGTTAAAAGGGTTTAGTAGAATTATTGGCCACCATCTTGTAATAACTTTTTTTAATGAAATAAAATTTCTTACGAGATTACTTTAAATAAAATCTTCCTAATCCTAATTAACCTCTTTCAATGAATATTTGGCCAACGGCTAACCCCACTTATCTTGTTATATCTAACAGTGTCCAACGAACATTAGATCATAATCTGCTTCTTTTAATGAACAACACATGCACTAATAAAATTAACATGCATAATGCTATATAAATCCTAATATTTTATGTGCGACCCACACACACACATAGATGGATAGATAGATATGCATATA
>NEWO01000347.1:960403-1024349 GCA_003013225.1 Phalaenopsis aphrodite | reverse complement strand
AAGAAAAGACCTCACAAAAATGAGGTCAACAGCTATTCTGAATAAGCTGCCCCAAACAGTTCTATTACAAAGGGGCATGAATGTCATTTAATCATCAATAAGCCATCTTGAATAAGCTGCCCCAAACAGCAAGACAGATTATTCTGATAATCTGCAGATTATCAGATTATCAGAATAATCTGCTTATCAGCAGATTATTAATAATCAACAGCTGCGCCAAACAGACCCTTAATTTGGAGAAAGAGACACCATGCCACAATGACTTCTGGGAGGTCGCTAATCATAATGAATTTATTAAATGGCTTCAAATAGTGGAACAAATTTTTTGGTACAAGAACATTCCCAAAAGCAAGAGTCAAATTGACGATCATCAAACACAAGAAGAATACTTTCTAATGATGAGAGAATTTCAAACGTCATTGACAAAAAGTGAAGTAAGATCATCATATAGTCAGATGAAAAGGAAAAATAATTGCAAATATCTTCCACCGCATTGCTAATAAGATAGGTTCCTAAGATTTCACAACCTATACCAGAGAGTTTTTTCTATGGATGAGTACACAACCAAATTTGATCAACTCATGAAAATATAAATTGGTGGAACTAAAGGAGCATGCAATGGTGATAAAATCTTAGAGGGATTAAGCCATCTATTGGCAATATATCCATAATTGATTGACCCTAACTCTGATAGTGGAGAAGTAATATCGTCACAAGGGGACCACCACATCCTACAAACAAGATTTGAACTTGAAATCAGACAGCAAGAAAACACTAACTAGAGCACCTAAGCCAAGCCCATGCAAGGACAAATCATCTCAGAGTGAAGAGAAGGTGGGGTCACCATCACCTCTAATTTTTTCCCAATCATGAAGTGCATTAAGTGCCATGACTTTGAAAATTTAACATCTGATTGTCTAAACAAAAGAGTGATAAATTTCACTACATAGAGAGCAGTGATATTGAGACAAAAAAGTCAGGATGAGGAGTATTAGCTTCCAACAAATAAGTGAGAGATGAAAGTGATTTGACGAACACTTTAGATTGATGTAAGAGAAAACAACAGTGGCTCCGCCACAACATCTTCGTATGCATTGCATCGTGAAAGTAGAAGTGTGCAGTTTTATCATTAATAAAGACTGTTGTGAGACATGATGTCTACCCAAATTAGGGACAAGTTGTCTTACGACATGAAGCACGCCCAACCTTTTTCCTTGTCTTCGTTGAAAAAATAGAATGAGATCATAGTTGATAAGAGATGCCTATTAAAGTTCTATATTGGAGATAAGCTGTAAGCTCAAATGTTGTGTGATAACACAACCAAATTTGAAACTACAGATGGACTAGCATTTTCACGGAGTAAGCCTCTAGTCATTTAGTCTGTAATATGCTTTTGAAACTCCTTGTACTCAGCTAAGCACATTTGGTAGGCGAGTCAATTTGGGAGAATGTGCCCATGAATGAAATCTATGACATGCTAGATTTCCTTCAGTGGTGGTAATCAAGGAGATAGATTGTTAGTCAAGACATGTTGAAACCTTCTCAAAAAGGGCTTGGTGGCTCCTTGAACTGTCTTCGAGCATCAATGTTAGGTCCACTAATGCTACTCTGAAGGCCTACATAAATGTAGCATGTGGTACTATGGTGTGGGCTTCAAAAATTCCGACCACACCACAGGAACTCTGCTTTTTTTTTGTTTTTGTTTTTGTTGGTTGAGAGAGCTTTGGATGGTCAAATTTTAGAAAGCAGATTGTATTGTAATTAAGACACTACCAAGAGATTTTCCCCTCATTTTATGAGGACATTTTGATCGGAGATTTGAGGTTTTCCATAGGAGCAAGCCCCTATGGTTAATTACTCCTTCTGATAACAGAAGAGCACTTTCGATTAAAGTTAGTAATTAAAAATTGAATATTCAACATACAATAACAACAGCCTTAGGATTTAAGTTGCAAAAATTTATCACTTGAAAGTGGATGGTGAGAGAATGAAGATGAAACCCGATCAAGATCTCATGATTTCATCATCCCAAATTTTCATGGTCTCTAATCTACTTAGTCAAAGGAGGTAGTCGACCCAACTTGACAGAAGAATTCTTGTCAGCAGTCATGGGTTGTGTCGTCCAAGAAATACTCATAGATTTGGGGAATGTGTCTAAGGGAACAAATTTAAGTCGACCTTAGCTAACAAAATACTTTGTGTCAATCAATTGTACCCTTACAAATCCAAAACTCAAAATATAGAAAGTCGTTGGGGAACATACGAGTTGCGGCCATAATCGTAATATAATGGTCTAATTTGGCAGCAAAGACTCAGTCAAAGAGCTCTGGTCATAATGATTACTTTGTAGTGTCATTTGACGACAACCACGTGTACTAAGGACTCGATCCATATTCTTACCGACGTGTGATTGCTTTAATTGTGAATATATGGATACACTTAATATAACATTAGCTCTTTGTGAGCAAAAATCAGTCAGAAATTTGTCACACTCGACAAATTGTTGTGGATGGTGGATGAAGTTTGCTTTAAGTTTTAAGTGATTTAATTTTAACTTGAATATTTTAATTGATTACTTTGAAAATTTTTGATTTAAAAGATTGACTCATCTAGTTAAAATATTATATCAACTCGAACCATTTAAGACTTATATTTGAAGAGGACATTTAATTTTGTTAGTTTAGATTTTTAGGGTATGAGTCCTGCTAACTTCTGTCCTTACAAAGAGAAGGATCAGACTAGGTGATTTAGACTTGTAAATTTTTTTTTAAGATTTGAGCATTTATTTCAAGATAACTAGATTTGTCCTTGCGAAGAGTTGGACTACTTAGATGGGACTAACAAACCTATCATATAGACAAGGCGACCTGATTAACCAGTGCAACGTTCTCGAACCTAATATTTGAGCATTCAATATAATGGTTGGAGCACATGCGTGCATTAAATTTCATGTGTTTGAGCTATTTAAACTAGAGCATTTGGTATCTTAAGACAATTTATAAGATTTAAAACATGGATTAAATCAAATAGCTTGAAAGAGTGCACCTTGAAAGGTTTACATAAAACTTATGGTATTTATATTAAAACTGAATACTGCCTTAAGACTTGATAAAGTCATTAAAACATTTAAACATCTTCAAAATTTGTGTGAATATTATGACTTCACGTTGCATATAAGTTTTCATTTTAAACATTTTGCAGCCTTCTAATTGCTAGTAGGTGTATTACAAATTCAGCGGCGAGTTTGACGTATTAAATTTTTATTTATCATTAAAAAAAATACATTTAAGCCATAAACTTAGCCCAAAGTTATGATATTTTACATTTATATCAATTTGTCAGCCCCTCAGCATCGACCCAGACAAGCTTAGCTTCAATTTATTATATTTCATATTCAAGTCAAGCTCAACCCCGAAATTATGATATACTATATTTAAGTAAAGTTCAGGCCCCAATTCATAAAATTTGTTTTTCAATTAAGTTTAACCCTCCCAATTCTTTCACATTCGAATCATTTAAAAATTTAAGGAATTCAAACTTTCAAAATCATTTGCGAGCCTTGACAATCCAAATTCAAATATTAGTATTATTATTATTATTATTATTATTATTATTATTATTGTTTAAAAATTCAAATAATTTTAAGCCATTTTAAAAGTTTGTATCGTAAATTATTTAGTAAGTCTAAATTTATTTGAAATTTCGACAGCCTTCAGGGAGTTGCATCTGGATGTCTACTAGCATAGTTGTCTATAAAACACGTTGGCAATGATGTGAGACACTTCTGCTGGAAAAAATCTTCTTATCTATCGGTCTATAAGACACGGATAGGTCTTCAATTATCCACATAATTCTCTCTCTCTCTCTCTCTCTCTCTCTCTCTCCTCTTTTTCCAACTCTGATTATCAAAATATATATTATATATTCTATTTAGAAATTGCAGAACTCTTTTTGTGGCTACCATGAGAATATAAGTTCTATCTTAGGATGGCTCGATTTAACAAGGCAAAGGGCTATTGTGCTTGGACAGGGAGTGGCACGAGCTTCGATTTACCTCCTCATCTACTCTCTTTGAGGGTATCACAGTTTTCAACACATGAAGCAATATAATAAAGCTTGACCACCTCCTCAAATTTTCTTCTTGTGGGTCCCACTTTGACAAGATTCTCATAGTACCACTGATAGAACTTTTGGATTTCTCTCGGATCACTTCTAGCAAGTTGTGGTTTTGTTTTTGCTTCCTCCTCTTTAAGCCTCTGTAGCAAATAGATCTTAAATTGACGTACACCACAACCACTTGAAGTAGGATACAAAATGGCGAGCATTCTCATATGCATGAAATTTGAATAGGTAAAAGACTTTGGTTCATCAATTCAACCTCATTGGCAACGCGAAGGATGGGAACAATCGAAGCGAAGGATGAGGGCATGAACTTGTTGTCCGTGGTCAGCTTCTCTTTCCGCCATCAAGCATTACTGGCAACAACGTCATCATCCTCATCGACATCTTCTCCCTTCAGAAGCGGCAGAGACGATGACGTATATGCTTACATGGTTTCAGATAGGAACAATGCGGAAGAAGAAGAAACATGAGAATTTGGAGGTCTTTGTATACTGTGATCTCGTCGTTGATTTCCTGGCTAGCACTAATCTTGATTGTATCGCGAAAACTGCGGGTGGGAGAGGCCTAAACAAGGGTTCTCGGCAAGAAAGAGGAGCTTCGTAAATCAGGATTCCTTCGTTGCTTCCCCCACGAGCAATCCCATCGTCTGCGTACGTAAAAACGAAAAGAAGGCTGCGATGCTGGAGAAGGCTTCGGTTCAGTGGGGTTTTCTTCTTCTTTGTAGCCGAGCCTCTCATCCTTTTTAACAGGGAAGAGGGAACGGTTACATTTTTTTAATAAAGCGTCATAAAAAAAAGGAACATTCCATATTTAATTTAATTAATTATTCATTTTTTTAACAATATCACTCTATGAACTCTCATTACCTTGAACTCCTTCCAAGTTAAGAGTAAGATTTGTTTTTCTTCTTGATGAAGGAGTATGTGTTCTTGTAGCCATCATGATGTATGCACACATCAAACATAGTAAAATCCTTGTTGAGAGAGTCATAAAATTAAATAGTTTGAAGGTAGCACGTGATAAACCTATCTGAAAAAAGCTTACAAGTTACGAAAAGGATAAGTTTAATATAGATATCTATAGACACTTGACATATGGCAAAGTTTAGTTGCACATGCTCCTCAACAAGTATGCACGCATGGACCAAAACTAAGAATCATAGTCTGACCCATGTTTAGATTAAGCCAAATGATATCTTAATAGTAAAAAGTAGGTATTTTAATAGATTATTTGTATTTAAGTTGGAGAGTCATTATGCTACTAGAAAATTTTGATTTTCAGTCTAACTAGAAAATTTTGGATTTCAATTTTAATTCGATGATATGAATAGAACTAAATTCGGAAGAAAAAGGATGGATTTCAACTTCAATTGAAATCTCTTTTCTATATATAGGGTTAGGAGAGTTTTACTTTCATTGTCTATTGAGTTCTAATTAAATCAAGATTTGCTATCCATCATTTTCTCTCTATTTTCTCCATTCTTACCTTTTTGGTAAACCTAACGCTCTGCACTGATATATCTTCAGCAAACATGCTATGTTGAAATCAAGGATTTTATGAGCTGTGTCTTCTGCATCATCATCAACAGCTCCAACTTAGCTATATCTGTTGCATCAGTGAAAGAAAATATGTTCCAATTCAACTCTGGAGTCTTTCTAGCATCTGGTTGATGACACGTGAAAGAAATAAGGAGAAACTGCTCCAAGCAAAAGCCTAAGAGTGGAATCCCGAACCGAACATCCCAAGGCAATCAAATCACACAGAAATGCCTTCTGAATAGAGCATTTAGAAATCAAAAGACTTCGGCTACAAGTTTGCAAATTTCCGTACTACAGAATCAATATTAGTTATTTTTAATCCTAAAAACTTGTTATTAAAGTAAATAAAAATGATGATTATCATTGCATTCATTTAAAACAGCATAGATCTAAAAATATATAAAAGAAGTAAAATACAATCAGAGACAAGGAAAAGAATAACAAAAATACGGAACAAACCATGTCCTTTGAGACCACCCTAGGTGCACCAATAATGACCTCATCCACATAACGACACGCCAAAATGCTCAAGCTTCTTTCATGAAGATTCATGATTGGACGATGAGCTCCTTGGCTAGAACTGCAAAAGATATATTCTTGAATATATAAAGAGACACCGACTCTAGGAAAGGGTGAGAAAAAAAACAGCAATTTAAGTCCAGCTTTTTCATCATAAAAATTATCGCATATAGCATCCAATTCTTTAATATCAAGTTAAAAAAGAGCACTATTACCACTTCTTAAAAGTCAAATTCACCTTTTTCATGTTTAAAATACCAAAGTGCTATGCATGTAAATATAAAAGTTTAGGAGTGAGACATGTAAATACATAAGAATTGTGTGCTACGTATGTAAATTTCTCTACTATTTAATGCAGTGTTTCTTCCAAATGCATGTTTGTGTATAGCCTACACTTCTTCACACAAAAAAAAAAAAAACAAAAAATGTAAACAAGCTTGCCAATCGAATAATAGAATTGTCGTTAAAAAGAAAATAGAAAATAGATATAGATATAAAATTAAATAACCAAATGACCTGACAGTTTGATCGGTATGAATTCCAACCAATAAAAAGTCTCCAAGTGCTCTAGCATGCCTCAATATCTATACAAAATGAACGTTAATCAGTCTCAGAAAGTTAGATTAAAAATAAAAGAAAGAAGTAAAAACATATTAAAGGAAACACTTTCAAGAGTACAAATATGTAGCGTGAATTCATCTATGCTAATTTTTTAGCCTTTGAAAGCTAAATTAATCAACTTTTAGAATTGTGTGCTTCATATAAGAAATGAGCTGAAGAATGCAAGAACGAGGAGAATTAAAGCACATGATTCATTCTTACGAACTGGAATATCACCAGAGAGACACAGGCGAATACAAATCTTAATGCTTCATTGCCCACTCTGGCTGGCTACAGTCCAGGCCTTTTATACACGAAGTAGAATATTCTAGATGATGTATAAAGTGAGGGTATTACAGTAATAATACTAAGAAAACATATCATTGTAATCGTGGGTAGTGGATGCGTCCTTGCTGCTGTGGGAGGGTCCTCTGGTGTGGGCTGTAGGTTCGTTATCCCCACCCTTCCCCCCTCCCACCCTCTCAAGCTGATGCTGCTACATTGAACGGTCAGCTTGTCACGAAGGTGAAGAAAGCGAGGAATTGGAAGGGACTTGGTAAATATGTCGGAGGGCTGCCCGCTTGTAGGAATATGTTCAACAACAACTTTGGAATGAAATTTTTTCCGAATGAAATGATAATCTATCTCAACATGTTTCATGCAGGGGTGAAAGACGAGAGGCATGCATTTGCCAGAGCCAAGGTGTGGTCACAATGAATTTTAGTCGGAGATGTAAGCGACACATGAAGGTCGAGAAGTAAGCATCGTAGCCATATGACATCGGTTGTTGCTGTAGAAAGTGCTTTATACTCAGCTTCGATTGAAGAGCGGGCCATGATGGGTTGTTTCTTGACTTGTCAAGAGATAAGGTTAGGACCAAGGAATGAGCAGTGGCCCGTAAAGGAGCGGCGGATCGTTGGATCGCTAGCCCAACTAGAGTCAAATAACTACGGAGAATAAGAGGTCTTTGTTGGATAGGAATGCCAAAGTCTAGAGTTACTTTGATGTACCGGAGGAGACGCTAGAGTTGTTGAAAGTGTGCACACAGTGGTTGTTTTAAGTGTTGGGATAGGGAATTTACCGCAAAGTTGATGTCTGTCCAGGTGAGTGTCAAATACTGTAGAGAGCCAAAGAGGTTGTGGTAGTGGAGTAGATTGACAAAGGGTTGTTGCAGTTCAATATTGGTAGATTGCATTAACGCCATCGGGTTAGATATAGGTTTGCAATCTTCCATGCCCTCCTTTTGAGAATCTTTGATACACAGTGGGGTTTGGTTAAGAAGAAGAATTCTTGGTGTGTGGTGTACGTTGATCCCGAGAAATGTTGAAATGGAGCCCAAATTCTTCATGAGAAATTCAGTTTTAAGTGCTGCCAGAAAATTGTTTATCTTGCTTGTGATGTTCCCTGTCACCAAAATGTCATCAAAGTATAATAGGAGATCTATAATGGTGGAGTTATGCTCATATATAAAGAGTGATGGATTGGCTTGACTTGTGCAGAAGCGAAGAAGAGATAGTTTGCCTGTGAACTTGGTAAACTATAAATTGCTTTCCGTAATAGACAAACATGATTTGGTTGTGTCATCAACGTAGCCCGACAGTTGTTGCATGCACACTGTTTCTTGAAGTTCCCGTGGAGAAATGCATTGGTGACATAAAGTTGGAAAATTGACTAGTGGAGATTAACGGAAACCGTTAGAAGAGTTTGGCTTCTTGGATGTTTAACCACAGGGCTGAAAGTTTCAGTGTAGTGTAAATCATACTCTTGCTTGAATCCTTGAGCGACTAATCATGCTTTGTACTTTGAAATGGTCCCGTGGGGTTGAAGATAGATTTTGTATGTCCATTTGCTGCCCAAAATTGATTAATTGAGTGGGGGTGTACCAAAGTCCATGTATGCTGTTTGTGGAGAGCTTAGAGCTCTGTTTGCATGGCCTGTCTCCAGTGATGGCGTTGGAGGGCTGCTCTGAAATTGGGAGGTTCTGATTCAAGTGCTGAGATGTGGGCAAGGTTGAAGATGTGTTTGGAGTTATTGAAGATGATGGGAGAGTAGAAGTAAGTGGTTGGGTGTGATTAATATTCGATGGAGAGAGATTGGAGATTATTTGGGATGGATTAGGTAATGTTGTTGGAATAATTGAAGATGAAGAGAAAGTAGAGGAAGGTGGTTGTTTGTGATTAATATAGAGGGATTGGATATTATTTGGGATGGATTAGGTAATGCAGTGGAGACGCAGGGTGCTGCACTAGTGGACTGTTTGGAGCAGGAGGGAAGTGACGTGGGAATGAGAGAGATGGGTGTGTGAGTATTGGTGGGTGGGTGATGATTAGTGTTGGGTGGTGATGTTTTATAAGGGTAGTGATTTTCATAAATGTAACATCTCTAGATAGAATGATTTTGTCACTCGGTGGATTAAAGCATTTGTAGCCTTTGAAATTGCTTGGGTAACTGAAGAAGGAATCCTATTGATAAGATGTACCATAGTTACAATGGTATCAGGCCAGAATTTTGGTGGGAGATTGGATGTGGCGAATAATGATCTGAGCCTAAGAACGATATGCCTATGTTTTCATTCGGCGAGGCCAACAATTTTGTTGAGTTGCGTACGGGCATGAAAACTCTTGAATGATACATTGTTTGGGTATTCATCGAGGAGATGGTTCTCGTATACCCCCCTCTGTCGAAGCAGAGAATTTTAATTTGTGTTGAATTGCGTTTCAACTTGATTTTTAAATTGTATGAAGTGGGTTATAGTTTCATATTTATGAATCATTGGGAACACCATGTATAACGAGTAGCATCATCCACAAAGATTATATAAAAACTAAATCCTTGCAAGAAGTATGTGGGGATAGTCCCCATACATCGGAATGAATTAGTTCTAAGAGGAGATAAGTATGATTGCTAGAGGAAAGAAAATGTAATCTATGTTGTTTGGTCGTATTATATGAATTGCAGAAAGTAGCATAACATGGAATGCGCAAGTGGGGATGCTGATTTGGAGAGCAAGAGCTTAGTGAGGAGTGGGGAGCAGCCCTTGGTCGCAGTTTTGTATGGGTACGTTGTTACCTTTGACGACGAAAATTTGTTCATGGCATTTATAGGTTTCGGGATTCTTGAAGGAGTGGAGATTTTCTATTAAATGATTCAAAGCTCTTGTATCAAGGTACCTCCTGCTCGGCAGTTGATGAGCTAACCAATGTTGCATGAGATGTTGGTTGCTTGGGTTGATAACTAAGGTTAGTGCGATACCAACATTCGGATCCGTCTTGTAAGTCGAGACGATCGACTGGTGTAAATTCCTCAAGTAGTAAAATCCTCAGCAACTCCGTGGACGTACACAATTTGTCAAACCACGTAAATCTGCGTGTTCCGCTGTGTATTGTTTTCTAGGTGAATTTTCTCGTTCCAATTTTTTTGCTTTCTTCGCTGATCGTTCTTCTATTTTTCTATGTATCACAACACTTAATGCCTCATTTCCCACACTTAGGCTGGCTAGAGTCCAGGATTTTTATACACCAAGTAGATTATTCTAGATGAAATATAAAGTGAGGGTATTACAGTAATAATACTAGGATTACATATGATGGTAATCGTGGGTAATAGAGGCGTCCTTGCTATTGTGGGCGGTAGGTCCTCTGTTGTGGGTTGTAGGTTCGTTATCACTTAACCCATGAACAAAAACTCCTAAGATGGACTCCAAACGCTTGCAGTATAATAAAGAAATGCAACGAGTAATTTACCACTAAAGATGAGTGGAAACTAACGGTGTTACTTGGCGGACTCGGGAAAGAGGATAGCTATTTACTGGAAATCACTTGCACTTTTTAAGGAATCATTTGGAAAATTTACAGGCATACCACTCAATTCTTATGCATTTACATATCTAACACCTAAATTTCAATTTTCACATATACGCCACCTTACGTAGGCATGAAAAGGCGTATCGCTATCACCTTTTAAAAGTTTAAATAGTGGTCTTTTTTACGTGATATGAAAGATTTGGGTGGTGTAAATGCAAAAATAAAAGTAAAGCTATAAGATTTCTAAATGCATAAGAATTGGGTGGTATGTTTGCGAATGCCACATTCTTTAAGAGATTTCTAAAAAAGCAAAAAGGGTTTTGGTCCCCACAACTGAGACAGCATGGCATGCCAGGGCAAGAAGATTGCCTCTATCACCTTTTTAGAACAAAATCCTCAAAGCCCTTCTAGGAAATGGCTATGACAATTTTCTGTCAGAAAACACAATTCCCACTAGATTCATACAAAATGAATCCGTAGTTCCTGAGAAAAATCAAGAGTTTCAACTATGGCAACTAATTGACCAAAACCTTAAAATAGCAATTTTATCAACAATATCCACTTCCATATTAGCATATGTACTACACCTCCAAAGCACTGCTCAAATTTGGACAACCCTGGAAAGGCATTTTCAATCAGCCAACAGATCCCAAGTTATCCAGTTGAAAAATGAGATACACAATATCAACATGGGGAGCAATACCATGTCACAGTATTTAGCTCAAATTAAAACACCAGTTGATAATATTGCTTATGCGGGTGCTACAAGTGGCAATGAGAACATTATACTGTACACTTCGAACGGACTACCTCAACATATCAAGGATTCAAGACAGCCATAGGCACACAACCGAGTCCAATCAAGCTGGAGGACTTCTATTCTTTGCTTCAAAGTGAGGAATCCAATCTGGCAAATGAAACAAAAAAGCAACATACCATCACAGCACACTTCACACCCAAACCAAAAACTAACACAAACCAAAACCAACAACCAAACAACTACAAAACCAGGCCCCAGAAACTACCCCAACCAAAACAAATACCATTCCAAGAATCACGGAAAAGAACAACCAATAACATTCCAGATATGCCTCAAACCAGGTCACTCTGCTGCCAATTGTTGGCACAAAACAAACCTACAATACAAACCAAAGAACTCACAACAACACACAAGACTCGCAATCTCCACAAACCCTCCCAGCAACTCAAGGGTACTTAATGCCAGCGCCACCTCACACCACACTCTTCATTTACCTAACCCCTATCAAGGTAACAAACAAGTCATGGTAGGCAATGGACAAACCTCGAACATCTCACACACAGGTTCAACCATACTTTCCACCCCATACAGTAAGCTACTTCTTCGCTCACTTCATCATGTACCACACCTCAACCACAATCTCATCTCTGTTCAACAATTAGCACAAGACAATAACTACATCTTATCTTTTGACGCTTCCCATTTTTACATACAGGACAGGACCACACGGAAGATCCTCCTTTCCAATCCAGTTAAATAAGGCGGCCTCTACACAATCAAGATCCTCACCAACTGTACATCATCACCAATTTGGCATCAGAGACTCGGACATTCCCACTACAAAGTCCACCAAAAACTCTCCAGAACACACCAATCTCAAAATACCAAACACCAAACTATCCTACGTTTCCTGCTTGCAAAACAAAATTGATAGATTAGCTTTTCCAGCAATACTACTTGCAATATATTAGAATTAATACACTCAAATGTATGGGCCCCTTTTCGATCCCCTCCACTCATAGATATAAATATTATATATCGTTTATTGAACCGTATTCGCGTTATTGTTGGGTTTTTCCAATGTATAGCAAATCAAAAACATACCTGCATTTTATTCACTTGCACTAGTTACTCTCTACACAATTCAATAAAACAATCAAAATCCTCAGAACAGATGGAGAAGGAGAATTCACATTTCATCATCTCAAAGAATATCTTCAACAAAAAGGAATCAAACACCAAAATTCATGCCCATAGATGCCTCAACAATATGGCCTTGCTGAGAGAAAACATAGACATATAATTGCAATAGCAAGAATCATTCTCAACCACGCTCACTTACCATAACAATTTTGGATAGATTTCATTTTCATAGCTATCTATCTTATCAATCTATTTCCATCAAGCACTACCAACAATAAATCTCCACACGAAATTCTCTACAAAACCAAACCAACTAACGACCACTTGCACACCTTTGGCTGCACATGTTATCCCTAGCAACAACCTCAAATGAACAACAAATTTCAAACCAAAGCACCACAGTGTGTGTTTCTGGGGTATCACCCTCAATAAAGTCAACAAATGTTGGGATTTAAACACCAACAAGCTGATTATATCACACCATGTAACCTTCACTGAAACAAAATTTCCATTCCACACACACACACCATCACACAGACCCACCACAACTCCATTCAACCCACACCCATCTTTTCTAGTACCTACACCCAGCATAGACACCTCACCCAAGTCACCCCCATCTCCACCACAACCACCAATACCACCTCACCACCTAGCCCCAACCTCCAAAAACATTCCCACAACTAACATAACCCAACCAGTTAGCCAACCATCAATCCACACCAAAACCCATCACATGGCAACACGATCCCAAATAGGATCACTCAAACCCAGAACAATCTTAAATCTCCACAACACCACCTCAACCAAAGGCCTTACCTCATTAGCTGAAGCCACAAGATTCCTCACTGGGGGGAAGCCATGTCCATAGAATTCCTCACTCTCTAACAACAGGGAACATGGACACTAGTTCCACCTCCCTCAAACAATCAAACAATTCTCAGAAACAAATGGACCAACAGAACCAAACTTCACTCCAACGGCACGGCGGCAAGCTACCAGGCTCGATTAGTGGCACAAGGATATGCCCAATAATATGGGATAGACTATAATCAAACCTTTAGCCCAATAGCGAAGTTCCCCACCATTCAAATGCTATTAGCTATTGCTGCGGTAAAAATATGGGAAGTACAATAGCTTAACGTATCCAATGCATTCTTGCATGGTATCTAGAAGAAATAGTATACATGAATCAACCACCAGGCTTCAAG
The DNA here is from genome assembly GCA_003013225.1 of Phalaenopsis aphrodite. Classification (NCBI taxonomy): domain Eukaryota; kingdom Viridiplantae; phylum Streptophyta; class Magnoliopsida; order Asparagales; family Orchidaceae; genus Phalaenopsis; species Phalaenopsis aphrodite. The sequence goes on along the minus strand of NEWO01000347.1, from coordinate 1,010,653 downwards.
GACTCAGTACATCCAAACTACGTATGCAAGCTCAACAAAGAAATCTACGGGCTTAAGCAGGCCCCGCGCCTCTAGTATTCCACCTTTTGTAGTATATCTTTAAACTAAGCACAACATATCACACTATCCTACACACGCACAACTCAATCGCCATACTCCTGTTAATACATGTAGATAAGAGGCAACACCCCTACCTCACTTCTCAAAAAATGAAGTGCCCGATGTTGACCTCATTTTTAGTGAGGTCTTAGTCTCCTACTCTTAGAACCAAGGATCTAGCTCTAGGAGTTCTTATTGACCATCCTAGCGGACTAGCAATGGAGCCCACCTCTCGTAGAACTTTAAGTCACTTCTTGACTCATTTTTGTGAAGAACTCGCATGAGTGGTTCCAAGCACTCAACTTCTAGTTGCAAGGGCTAAGGACCAACATGTAGAGGGTCCGAAAATGAGTTTCTATAGGATCAAACAGCCTTAGGTGAGCCCTCTGTGACTCGATTACTCGTGAACGCCGCAATTCACGCACTAGTTGCACCACACACAACTTTGACTTGAATCGACTCGCCCGTCGGCAAACTTGTTCGGATGATCCCGGATGATGAAGCGAACTGCACGGATGCATCTGAGATGTCAATTTTAGCCAGAACCAAGCATCTAGCTCTAGGAGTTCTTATTGACCATCCTAGCGGACTAGCAATGGAGCCCACCTCTCGTAGAACTTTAAGTCACTTCTTGACTCATTTTTGTGAAGAACTCGCATGAGTGGTTCCAAGCACTCAACTTCTAGTTGCAAGGGCTACGGACCAACATGTAGAGGGTCCGAAAATGAGTTTCTATATGATCAAACAGCCTTAGGTGAACCCTCTGTGACTCGATTACTCGTGAACGCCGCAATTCACGCACTAGTTGCACCACACACAACTTTGACTTGAATCGACTCGCCCGCCGGCAAACTTGTCCGGATGATCCCGGATGACGAAGCGAACTGCACGAAGCATCTGAGATGTCAATTTTAGCCAGGAAGAACACCCATATTGCTAAAGTTACGCGCGCACATAAATGACACGAATATCGATGCACGTTTTTTTAATTAGCGTGGCGCGGGCTCGGGCTAAACCCAGGTTCAACTCGGGTTCGATTTGTGCTGAACTCGGGTTGAACAAGGGTTAAACGATTTTGAATTTTAAATTTTTGAATTTCAATTTCATCATTTTATTTTATCTTAATTGAGAGTTAGAATTTTTCATTTAAACCCAGCTACCTGAATGGAAGTTATTTAATTCCCTGCCTAATCTGGCATAACGTTCACCTTGCCTATACAATCATGCTTAGCTCCTTCCTGGCATCGGCTCTCCTGTCTGGCGCCTCTCTTCTTCCGCGCTGCACCGAAAACTCCTCGTTTGCTCCTCCCCGCACCGAGAACTCGTCTTTCCGTGCCTCGTGCTCGAGACAGGTCGGCCTCCCTCTTCCTCTACCGATCCCGACTCCTCTCTCTCGCTCGCCACCTGATTCATTCGGCCTCTCCCTCTGCAGCGAGACCTTCACCTGCCTCGCCTCCCCCTCACGTGATCTCTCCTCTCTTTCGCCAAAAACCCCCGATCACCTCGCCTCTCTACAGTGAAGTCGAGCTCGCCTCGCCTCGTCTCTCCGCATCGAAGTTATGCTTGCCTCCTCACGCATAAACCTCGCTTGGCTTGCTTCTCCCTCTCCCGCTCGTCTTTGCTTGTTTCGACCGAAGCCCCGGCTTAGCTTGTCTCCTCTTCGCTGCGCCGAAGACCCCTGCCTTCCGCTTGGTCCTTTCGCTCGCTCAAAACCCCAACTGCCCGCTTCTTCCTCTTTCGATCGTCCAAGCTGCAGGATTCTGAAGACTGTTTCTCTATCGTGAACAAACGGTTTCCATTTCTAAGCATCTCAAAACAGGTTTCAATGGTTTATCTTGCTTCTTTTATTCCCCCAACATTTATTCATGATAGCTATTCGAAGAGGCTTATGATTAGCTCAAAATCTCCATTCACTTTGTGATTATTGGCATGCGACGAGTAATTTCACATCCCGTAAACGTATTCATATTTAATGAATTGGACCCACCGTTCAATGCATGGAATTTTCGAAATCTGCCATGGGATGTTCATGTGGTACTTGGGTATTGAAATCTTTCCCAAGTAAATTTGTTCTCTCCTGATCTTGATAGACTTATGTTAAATTTAATCGTGCAATATTTTCCCTCGCCTTCAAAATTTAGGTTCCATGCTCTAATGCCATTGCTGAAAGCTTGTGTGAACTCATCTCTAATCTGTATGGAACATTGTTACTTGATGGAGAAGGGAGTTCTATTTTAATTGAAGCTGAGGAGTTTGTTGATGAATATGTTTATGAAGTTTACAGATATTAAGTTAGTTCGTGAATTGTTTGATGAAATGCATTATCTTTTACAATACACATAAACTTCAATTTTTGTAGGCCTACTTGCTGAATTGGAAGTTTTAGAATGACATGGATGTTGTTTTGATTCTTATAAACTCGAGGTTTTTGGAAGAATAAAATGCTGCCTTGGCCATACATGCTTATTTTGGAGAATTATAAACACTATTTTGATTATACGTTATTGCTGGTTTTAAATGCTCTGTTATTGGTTTATGTTTCAAGTACTTAAATGCAATATTGTGAGGTTACAATAACCATTTACATGCTGATCTTAAATGTTATGTTGTTGATTTTATGTTTCAAGCATTTAAATGCAAACATTGTGAGGTTCCAATGACCATTTACTTGTTGATCTTAAATACTCATTTGTTGATTGCGTACTTCGAGCTCTCTAAAGGGAATACTACGAGGCTCGAGATGACCGTTATTCCAGGGCTTGAATGCTTCTTTGCAGGTTTATGTTCTTTCATTTCCGAATGCCTCCCATGGGGGCTGTTTTACATATTGTTTGGTGGATTTAAATATTGTGATTTTTAGAGCTTTGCCTACTGATTCACGTACTATTTTAAAGACAATTTGTTAACTGATTTTGGAGAGTTTACACACTATTTTGGACTGAATTTCCTAACTAATTTTGAGATATTGAAAATTGATGCTTTGATCTTACATGAGAGCTGTTTGAGAATTTTAAAATTACTGTTTTATGGCTGATGTTGGGAGCTTTACCTACTGTTTTGGAGGCACTAAACCGGGGTTGTTTTAATCACCGTTTTGAGACATTTGGTGGGCTGATTTTGAGACAATCTACACGCTATTTTGGCAAAATTTATGTAGCCTTTAAGTGTGATTTACATGCGGTTTAGAATTTGTTTTACGAACCCCTTTTTGCCCAGTGTTTTGAGTTTCAATTGATTATTATTTAAACGCTTTTAGGTTGATCCACTCATTGTTTTCCCTCTTGACTTTACTAGTTCTGGAAGTGGGTCTGCCTCATCCTTCTTTTGTTTTACTTTTTTTTAAATGATTAAGTCATAAAGATGGGGATTGATGATTTAATTAATTGGAAGATATAAAAAATCTTAAATCACCTTAAGCATAAGTTAAAGAGTAGGCTTCCTAGAGTTTTAGGAGCACACCCTAGGTGAGAGTCCACCCACCTAGTCCTCAGTGTAGACCTCCTAGACTTTAGGTGCACACCCTAGGAGAGAGCCCATCCACCTAGTCCTTAGTGTAGACTTCCTAGAACCCTAGGTGAGAGTCCATCCACCTAGCCGTCAGTGTAGGCTTCCTAGACTTTAGGAGTACACCCTAGGTGAGAGCCCATCCACCTAATACTCAGTGTAGGTTTCCTAGACTTTAGGAGCACACCCTTGGTGAGAGCTCATTTACCTAATCTCTGCAGTGTAACCTCCTAAGATTTTAGGAGCATACCTTAGTTAAGAGTCCATTCATTTAATCCTCGAATGCACGGTGAAACTAGACATTTGACCCTAATCCATAAACTGACTAAGGCACTAGACATGATGCACCGAGACGTGACCCATGCTTTCTTAATTAAATCAATAGTGAAATTCCCTCAATGACTTAACCTACAATGAAACCCAGTGCATCAGGATTTGAGCTTGAATATTACACTCGAATTCTTCTAACAATTGGAGAAATTTGTTAACGCCACATATGGATCATCGGACTAGGATGAGTCTAGGGTCTAAGTGGCGAGGGCGATGACGACATTACTTATGTGTGCTTAAATGAGGGATACAAAATGAGATTATTAGAATAGTATCTCCTGTCTAAAGGATCTTCAATAGGGGAGAGGGAAGGATCCATGATACTATTCGCCGATTCTTGGTGGGATCGTTGCCCCCGACACTCTTAGGTTGTCAGTAGTTCTAGCACGATTAGAGTGACTAACCTGTGGACTACACAACTTTACAAAAATATTTACGAAAATAAAACAAAATCCCTTTTACATGTTAAAAAGAACTCTGCATAAAAAAGATTTAAACAACAGCTTTTGCACGAAAGTGAAATAATTTTTCTATGAAAATTCATAAAAGTCCATGGTTAGTCATTTTGATTGAGGTTAGAACTATCTCCTGTAGATTGTCAAGTTAGCAACTCTTACTCAAGTTCGGCAAGCACACAGCCCAGCTCTGAGCCCCCACTTTTACCAATGTCTTATACCAGTCCTGATCTGTCATATGTGATTACTGGTTTCTTTTGCTTGTGATTTCTACTACTCGTTTTTATGACTTTCATGCTGGGTTTTCTTGCCTTATTTATTTTTCTTGCAAGTATGTTTAAATATGTTGCAAATCATACTATAATCACAATACTAATCGCACAATAGTAGTAGATGTCCGGATACGTTTTTACAGTTTATCTACAACATTTTACTTTACTGCATTTTAACTTTCAAGTACTTATTTACTTACAATTTGTTTATTCTGCATGCAAAACCAGAACAGAAATCAAAACCAAAACAAAACAAAACTAAACATTGACGCCAAAACTGTGAAACATAAACTACTAATCTCAAGCACTTAAACCTTGGAGTTATCACGATGATAGGAGCTTGGAGCCAAATTTATGGGCGGCACGACGAGGAATTCAGACCGAGCAGCAAGAATCTTCTTCAATATTAGGTAGTTTGTCCAACGCGATGTAAATCCTCGCACACCCTTTTTAGGCTCTTGTACAACTATGTTGTGTAGTGTAAGTCCTAACCTGCCTTAGGTTCTGAGATTGTCGTGTGACACGACATAAACCCTCTTATCTATGTGTGTTATTTGCATAATCAGATATTATGCATATGTAAGTCTCAAATAATAAAATTGACAGCATTGAACAATTGAATAACATCATCTCTAAAAATGCAGTCATACAATATGATAGTTTGGGAAGTCACTGAGGGTTCTCCTCAGGATTTGTGACATCCCCTACCTTTTCTTTTCTTTGGGTTCTTCAAATAACTGTTCCTATTTGAGTCACTCTCACTTATTTTTCCACATCCTATCGTGAAAACCTAAACTTTGGAATCTTGAAGACTAATACCCCTGATCATTATCGAGAGTTTTCTTAATTGACCCTAGTCATTTGAGATGTAATTAACTATAGGGGTTTGCCTTTATACGGAACTTGGAACCCAGGTAAAATAAACCCTATTTAATCTTTATATTAGATATGGAAACTTGTCGGTCATACATAAAAATGTTCGCAGACCAAACGGATGTCACACATCTCTTAGTTTGCAGGATTGGGTCTATCGCCGAGGTCTGCACTTATCTTTCGGGAGGGTGTATTATTCGCGGTATCGGACACCATTATGCAAACTATTGGACGAATGAAATCCATTTGATCTCATTTTTCAAAAAATTAAAACATACTACTTTCAAAACCTAAACTATATACCTCTTATACTTAAATTAAATTTCAAAAATTATTTTCATATACCATATTTTCAAATTTATCGAAAAGTTGACCGACACCCGATTTCAAATAAAACAGTTAGGACCCATATCAAAATTCCTATGCCTACAAGTACATCACACCACAAACCTCATATCTCACAAGCATACTCAATTAAACTTGTATGCTAAACTTTATCCCAGTCCTCACAGCTCTCTCATCTTCACTCAAAGTCAACAATACCACAGAATCACAAATGGACCCACACACATTCAGACAACATATAAGCTCCTTACAGTACCTTACAGCTTCCAGACCAGAGATAACCTTCAAAGTAAACCAACTAAGCCAACACATGCACAATCCTCAACCACAACACCAACACCTCCTCAAAAGATTATTGAGATACCTCAACGACACATGGAATCACGGATTCCCAGTTGTAGCGGGTACAACTCAAAGCCTTTTCAGATTTTGATTGGGCAACCAATCCAGATGACACACGCTCAGTAGCAATTTTTTGCATCTTTCTCGGATCAAACATTATCTCATGGACCTCAAGAAAACAACCTACAGTAGCACGCTCCTCCACAGAAGCAGAATACAAAGCCATGCACCGTGAACAAATATTCTCTGGCTTCGTCGACTACTTAGTGAGATGCTACAAACTCAATTTCGCCCCACACTTCTCTTCAGTGACATCAAATTAGCAATCGCTCTTGCCCACAATCCAGTTTTTCACGGAAGAACGAAACACATCGAAGTAGATTACCACTTCATTAGAGACCACATGCAACATTCATAAATACTTCTCAAGCATATCATGTCTCAAGGCCAAATCGCTGACATATTTACCAAGCCCTTAGCAGCAACTTGACACCATCATCTTCTATCCATATTGAACCTCAATTCTAGAAAATCTCAGTTAGGTGTAAAAAGGCAAAAAGGGTTCTGGTTCCCATAGCTGAGAAAGTATGGCATACCAGAGCAAGAAGATCACCTCCATCACCTTTTACAGCAATACCCCTTAACAAAATTTCCCGTCATTTTCACTGTAGCAAAACAAGGGATCAGCAAAGTCTCTATAAGAAGGGGCGAAGGGAGCTCGATTAGGCCAGGGTTGTGAGAATAGAGGAATAGAAAATGAGGAATGAAATGTATCGCGTAAAGTAGAGAGTGCATTTGTGCTTATATTTTTTCGAGTCTTTTATAAAAGCCTTTATGTTTCTTTACAATTTCCACAAAAAGTAATGTTATTTCCCAAAACCAAAATGGATATTACACTTTAAGAAGAGTCATACCTAGTATCATAAGAATTGGCACTGAAGCAAGCTTGGGTGGTAGCTATTGGCTTTTGCATATTGAGCTTCAGTTAATGAGTATGAATTGCTGCTTTTACAATTATTTATTTTAAGGCGGTAGAGATTTGAAATTATATGTAGGAACAGCTGGTTGTTTATTAAGAGGTAGAGTTTGGAAATTATGCACTTGAAGTTGTTGCCATTGGTGGTGCATTCCCGATTCCTGTGCGCTGCCGGTAACCACTGACTTTTATTCAAGCTGTGGTTCCTAAGGGGTGTTACACAAGCTGCAGGCCCTAAAAGTTTTGATGTATTGTCAATATGCACTTTTACTAAAGCATTCCAATAATGCAATATAAATTGATTTATGTGGTTTGCCTGTTTTGGATACATCGCCTATGAATTTGCAGTTAAAAGTTGAATTGTTATTTTTGACCCCCAATTAATGAACTACGGTAAAAAGGCAATTTTGTAATGTGGCACCGCCACCTACCACATCTCACCTACCGCTCACCTATCACCCACCTACCTCACACCTACCTCCCACTTACTACTATAAATAGAGAGGGTGTGAGGACTAGGAGAGCAAGGGGAAGAGATTTTAAGCTACCACAAAGGAGGAGAGAATAACTAGAGAGTTAGAGAGGAGAAGAGCATCTTGAGGCCTTGTATCAAGGTGTCGCTTGAGAGGGAGACCATAGAAGGAAGATGAGGGCTCATCTCTATGTATAAGCTATGTATTCTCCATTTCTTTTGCCTTAGTGAAATATTTGATTGATTCCCTCCCGTGGACGTAGATCTAGTTGGATCGAACCACGTAAACGATCTGTGTTTGCTTGTGTTCTTGGCGTTTCAATTTTATGCCATGAAGTACATATATCACAACAATTGGCAACGTCTGTGGGAAAATCCATACTTCTTGGCTAGAGGTGTCCACGTAAAGGTGTTCGCGGCCAACGACGAAGAAGAGGAGCTCGGCATTCACGAACAGAGGAGCAAGCGGATCGTGTCGCAGGTTGTGCGGTTTGGCGAGATGGAGGAGGAACTGCCCGTAAAGGAGTAGAGGAAGGCGGGTCGTTCGGTCCGCGAAGAGGCAGATCTCGCGAAGGAGGAAGATTTCTACGACAGCTAGCATACGCTGCGACAGAAGCTCGCCGCGACAACTCTCGGAATTCAGTACGTGCTTAGCAAAGCGGACATCTGACGTTATTGGGGATCAAGCCACAATAATGGATTCTACCAAATTCGACATCGAGAAATTCAACGGTAGTAATGATTTCGGTCTATGGAGAGTAAAAATGAGAGCTCTATTGGTTCAGCAGGGTGTTCCAGAAGCCTTGCAAGGGTCAGCGGCATTGCCGGCTGACATGACTGAGAAGGAGAAGATTGGCATACTGGACAAGGCACACAGTTTGATAATCCTGAGCTTGGGCGACAAAGTTCTGAGGGAGGTGTCGAGGGAGACAATGGCTCAAGCGCTTTGGGCCAAATTAGAGGTACTCTACCTGATAAAATCTCTGGCTAATAGACTTTTTCTGAAGCAGCGCCTATACTCCTTCAAAATGCATGAAGACAAATCCATCTCAGAGCAGATTGACGAGTTCAACAAGATCATCGACGATCTCGAGAACATCAACGTCAAGATGGACGATGAGGACAAGGCACTACTGTTGCTAAACTCTGTTCCCAAGAGCTACGAGCATTTCAAGGATGCGATGCTCTATGGAAGGGCTCAGACTATTACTCTAGAGGAGGTTCAATCTCTTATTAGAGCTAAAGAACTCTAGAAGAAGCACGATATGAAAGAGGAAACCAGTGGAGATAGTCTGACAGTTAGAGGAAGATCGAGCAAGAAAGGCTTCAAAAGTGATCAGAGCAGATCAAAGTCCAGAAGAAAGGGCAGAAGTCAGTCTTCTAAGAGATCTAATAAGTGTTACCACTGCCGCAAGGAAGGTCACTTTAGAAGGAACTGTCCGGATATAAAGAAAAATTTTCAGGAGAAGCCCAGAGATTCTGGAGAGGCAAACGTAGCCTTAGATGGCTATGATTCAGCTGAAGATCTGGCGATCACAAAATCTGAATCTAGCAGGGAGTGGATCCTTGACTCAGGGTGCTCCTTCCACATGTGTCCCCACAAATACTGGTTCGAGTCACTGCAACTGGAGAACGGTGGATCTGTTCTACTTGGTGATAATAAAGCTTGCAGGGTAGTCGGCAACGGGACAATCAGAATCAAGATGTTCAATGGAGCTGAAAGGATACTGCAGCACGTCAGGTATGTCCCGGAACTCAAAAAAAATCTGATCTCTCTAGGTACGCTGGAGTCAAGTGGATACTCATTCAAGGCAGAGAATGGTTGCATCAGAGTATCCAAAGGTTCTCTCATAGTCATGAAAGGAGTCAGAAAGAATGGAATATACTCACTAGTTGGAAGAACCGTGATCGGCAACTTCTCAAATGCAGTTCAATCAGAACCTGACAGGACCAGACTATGGCACATGAGACTGGGCATGTAAGTGAAAGAGACTTACAAGAACTGTCCAAGCAGAGTCTATTATGTGGAGATCGAGTCAGCAAACTGGAATTCTGTGAACAATGCGTTTTGGGGAAGGCCATCAGGGTGAAGTCTCTACCGGAACTCACTCATCAAAGAAACCCCTTGACTATGTTCACAGCGATCTATGGGGGCCAGCCAGAACTCAGACGCATGGAGGAGGGAGATACTTCATGTCCATCATAGATGACTATACCAGGAAGGTATGAGTTTTTATCCTTAAATCAAAGGATGAAGTTTTTCAGAGGTTCAGAGACTGGCTAACTGTCACAGAAAATAAGATGGAAACCAAGCTGAAGCACTTGAGAACTGACAATGGCTTAGAGTACTGTTCAGAGCAGTTTAAGGAGCTGTGCAGGAGGAATGACATCACAAGGCACAAGACAGTCCGGAACACTCCTCAACAGAATGGTCTGGCTGAGAGGATGAATATGACTCTCTTAGAGAGAGTGAGGTGCATGCTGCTAAATGCAGGTCTACCCAAAAGTTTCTGGGGTGAAGCCGTGTCAACCGCCTGCTACCTTATCAACAGATGTCCATCAACTGCTATCGATATGAAGACACCTTCGGAGATGTGGTACGGGAAACCAGGTAACTATGATAATCTCAAAGTTTTTTGGACGTACTGCATATGCTCATGTTAGACAGGATAAGCTGGAAGCAAGGGCTCTAAAGTGCATTTTCATTGGATACCCACCTGGAACCAAGGGCTACAAACTTTGATGCCTAGATCAACAGAAATGCATCATCAGTAGAGATGTGACATTCGATGAGTCCAAAATGACGAATCTGTATAGCCATGCTGCCAAAAACAACATCACTAAGGAAGATTCTTCAATTGAGGTGAAGCTACAACAACAACGAACTTTGACAGATCAAAGGACTGTTGTGAACAATCAAGATGAAGTGGCAGAGGAGCAGCAAGTGATTGAGCCAGAAAGAAGATCTGATGACTACAGCTTGGTAAGGGACATACAAAGAAAAACTATCAGACCGCCAGATAGATACGGCCATGCAGATATAATCTCATATGCTTTAAGTGTTGCCGAAGAGATAGAAGAAGCAGAACCGAGCAACTACAAGGAAGCCCTAAAAAAGCAAGGAAAGACTCAGGTGGGAAGAGGCAATGGATAAGGAAATGGCTTCTCTGATGAAGAACAAAACCTGGGAACTTGTTGATCGACCAAAGAACAAACGAGTGGTTGGTTGCAAGTGGATCTTTAAGAAGAAAGAAGGCACACCAGGTATTGAGAGGATCAAGTACAAAGCCAGACTCGTTGCAAAGGGATTCACTCAGGTAGAAGGAATCGACTTCAACGAAATCTTCTCACCCGTCGTGAAGCACTGCTCCATTAGGATAGTCTTAGCAATAGCAGTTCAATTCAATTTGGAATTAGAGCAGCTAGATGTTAAGACTGCATTCCTGCATGGAAAGCTTGAAAAAACCATCTACATGAATCAGCCAGATGGAATGAGTTTATCCAAGGACGACCATATCTATGAACCTAAGGATGAGGAGCCCAATAATAAATGATCTGAGCATCTTAGGCTTGAAAGAAAATTTTTCTTTTTATTGTAATCTAGTGAATGCAAATTGGATATGTAATTTCTTCAAGTGTTGTTACTCTGCCTAGAAAAAATAATAATAAAAAAAATAAATAATAATAATAAAAGTAACTCTGCCTAATCCACTTGAAGTCTAATTTCCTTCAACATTTTGATTCACTATTCTATTTCATCAATTATTTGATACAGAATTGTTTAGTACTCTTGATGTTGATAAAAAATTAACATGTCAAAAATCAAAATTGCTAGCTAATTCTACAAGTTTCTAATACCTTGCTGAATTTCTAAGATTTTTTTTCTGGACATTTCATTATTAGTTGGGTTTAATTCCTTTGGTGTGTCGTTGAATTAATTGATGCCTTGTGGTCTATGGGTCCCTAAATTCTTTCACAAATAATTATACCATATATCATATAAGTTATATTAGAAAACACTAATGCTGAGTCGTCCAGCATCAAGAGTGCATAAAAATTGGGTCATAAACATTGAAAAAAAAAACCACTTCTAAAAAAAATCGTTAATTATTGCCCAAAAAAAGGGAAAAAAAGCGAGGACTATCTTTCGTTTTGGATAACCACTTAGAGACAATTGCCTCCTCAAGGAAACATGAAAATCCAAAAATTTATGACAGATACAAGAGTGAAAGGGTTAAGGATTAGCGATTGACACTTCCTTAACTAAGTTTACCTTCATACAAATACACAGTGTGGAAGATGAGAAGATGCTTCAAAGCTCCTAAAATGGAGGCAATGTAGCTAGTAGTTCAGAAAATAAAATAAATAAATGGAAAGGGACAATATCCCATGCTCCTAACTCGGCTGATTCAGGATCTTATGCTGTGCTGCCAACCAGCCACATTAGGTATTAGATGCGCCTATATGAAGTGCTAAGCATATATCAAAATTTTGATATTATTTGAAGAATATCTACAACAGCTGAAGCTATACAAGAAAGATTTCACTATTATAACAAATTAGAATAAATAAGCAATACCTCTGCATGCCCTGCATGGAATAGATCAAAAGCTCCATCTATGTAAATTATCCGAGCATCAGGACCTGGAACCTGCAGAAACAACAAAAAAAAACGTAACGCGAGATTGAGACTCCGGCAGTTAATACTAAAGATTTTAGCCACTGATGATGATAATGAATATAAGAAAAACACAACATATACAACAATTCAATACAGAAAATGTTCCGCCATTGCCTAAACTAAGGGCAATTTAGTCTTTTGTATTCCTAAAGGCAATTTAGACATTTTCATTTATTATTTTGTGAGAGATTTAACCCCTCTAATTGTAGGAATTGGTGGAGATCGCCTAACTCTCAAATTTTGGGTGTTTATCCTTTATTTTATATGTTTTTGGTTGTATTATTTGCTTTAGAGAAAAAAATATTTGTTTTTCTCTAATTTCTACGGAGAATCCTATCTAATTGGCATCAAAACATCAATATGAGAATTTATAGAAGAGGATCGTCATTGCTCTTGGAAGAAAAAGAATCACGGATCGGACCGAGTGACGACGGGATCACGGCTAGGCGACACAGTCATGATTTGAGTATGAGTCATGCTAATGTTGGGAGCGATACAGACGAATGTGGCATACAAAAACACGCAGCCTATAGAAGATAGTGGCATACAAACGATCGTGTATTCTTCTACTTCTACTCCAACAATGTGATCCAATCGCGATTAGAGCTAGCTGTGAAGCAACCGGGACATTGTCGCATACAGAGCAAAGGATTAGGATCATGTACAAATGTAGAGTCACAGTTTTCTACTGGCTAGGAAGCCCTTGACGGATTCATGTGGTACAGACATGCGCAGGGAAACGAACATATCGCGGCATACAAGAGTTTTGCATCGTTCTTGATCAAAAACAACAATTGGGATCGCAACGTAAAGGAGTTCTGCGCGCCTGCACGATCAAGATTTGTTGAATATTAAAATTTCGTTTGAAAGAGGCTATCAACAGGATCGTGGCATCCAGAGTCCCATGACGAAACCACATACAAAATTTCAAACCTTGCAATTTCACCGTAAAGAAGTTATCGTGGCATCCAGAGTGCCACGACGAAACCACATACAGAATTTCAAACCTTGCAATTTCATTGTAAAGAAGTTCTGAAATCATACAGAGTAATAACATCCACGAAAGAAAATAATTTGGAAAAGTAAATAGAGGAAGAGATGAATCAATTCAAATTTGGGATGAAGAAAAGAATCTCCAAAAAAGGACAGTTCCTCTTTAGACTAAAGATTTTCTTCTATCAAAAACTGAATTGAGGGCTGATTCGAGCGCTTAGACGAGATGATGAGAAAACCTATCGAGATGAAATCCAAAATCTCGCCAGTAGTTCAATTTGCAAACCCTAACCAAAGGGTGACCAAAGAATCCTTAGCTAAATCGAAAGGTAAGGGGATCGAACGAGAGGAAAGCGAAGAGGCAAGCATCAACATCAAGAATCCCCTCCTAGGGCTCTGCTTGGGGTGGATTAGAGATGTCAAATGAAAACAATTGGGCTGAAACATGCAGAAGAGGTATGCAAGGAGAATGAAAGAGCATGAAGAAGGAGAAAAGTAGGGAGTATGATATGGCTATGATCGAAGAATGGAGTTTTACCCTCGATATATCGGGGAAAACAACAGAGGAAGAAGAAAGGGTGGAGATGCTAAGGTTAGGAAATTAAAGATGTCGATCTTTGAGGGGAAAAACGCACGTAGGTGTATCAGGTGGAGCGGCATTTCGGGGTAAATGGCCTAAATAAGGAGCATGGCAAACCTTGACATGATTTCAATAGTGGAAGGCTAGATACCCAATTCGCTTGTGAGAAGAAGGTAAGGATAGATTGTTGAAATCTCTTACAACCATTCGAGAAGGAGATTAACTCAATCAATTCTTTGTATTGACTCGAGAAGAGACTGTCATGAACTATAGGGAGAGATTTGAGCTTTTGTAGGGACGGGTGCGATGGAGGAACACCCTCACTTTTCCCACCTGAGGGACAATGTGTCTTTTAGTAGGAGAATATTGTTACATTGATGTCTAGTCAAAAGGCAATCTTGGCTTTTGTGCACCTAAGGGAAATTTAGTCTTTTGTCATTTATTATTGTTTAGTATAAATAGGACTAATATGCTTATGCATGAAATTATTATTGTGAGTGTTAGGTTTATGGTTTTTAAGAGATTTCCTACCTCTCAAATTGCAAAAAATGGGAGAGATCATCTATCTCTTGAATTGTAGGTGTTTATAGTTTATTTTATATGTTTATAGTTGTATAATTTGCTTTATAGAAATAAAATATTTATTTTTTTCTAATTTCTATGGAGAATCCTATCACAATAGCTCAAGAAATAAATTCACCTTCTACACACAGTGTTGACAGTGTTGCATGCAAACAACCTAAAGTTACAATTACTTGATAAAATCAAAATTCCACATCAAAACTGTTGTATGACTATAAAAAAAAATCACTTTCTGATCCTGCAAACAACCTCAAGGCAAATAAGTTTGCATAGTCAGTTGATGGCCATGGTAGCTTTGATGTTTTGAAAAAAAAGAATACTCGAGTCCCTATTCTAACTCTTTCATACTTCAATCAGATGTTTGTATGGGTGGAGCATGACACCTTCAATATAAGAATTTGTGTTATGCTAAGTCAATGTGGATAACCCATCACCTTCTTTAGTGAGAAGTTAAATGATTCCAGATAAAAGTATTGCGCCTATAATAAGGAGTTTTAAGCCATAGCGAGAGCCCTCGTCCATTGAAGTCATTATTTATTGTCTAATAAGTTCATCATCTAAACATTTGATCATAAGATACTAAACTCTTGAGTAGTCAGAGGAAGTTGAAGAGGTGACATAACTCTTTATAGAGTTTTTATCCTCATTCCATTTTGTGCTCAATAACAAAGTTGAGAGCCAAAACAAAATAATCATCACTTACTCATTACCACTATGCAATTAAAGGTAGTTGGCTCCAAAGTTTTGAAGGATCTTATATGCCACCGATCAACACTTTCATGATATTTATCTTGTTTTCAAGTGATAACTTATAAGCAATATAAAAGATCTTATAATCATTTATTCTTTCAAAATAAGTTGTGCATTTCTAAGAGTTCATTCAGTGAGATTATCTTACAATAGTGCACAATGGATGAGTGACAGGGCACTTTGAAAAAAGACAATTCTTTTCTTAGAGAAAAAGAAATTTTATTTGTCTAGATTGGTGCGAGACATGAAGAGGCATGTTAGAAAGTGCAAAGTTTGTAGCTTAGCCAAGATCAAAGTGTAGAATAAGGGCTTATATACTTTTGTACCCATTTTAGAGTCACCTTGACTAGATGAGAGCATAAACTTTATTGTGTCTCCTTACTGACCATATGGAGCAAGAATTAGATTAAGGTGGTAGTGAACTGCTTCTCCGAGATGAGATATTTTATATATTGTCACAAGATAATGAATGCTTTACATATTACAATTTTATATTTCAGAGAAATTCATCTTCATGATTTGCCTCAACCATCACTTCCAACAAGAATTTGAAATTTTTTAATTCATTTTTTGAGGACCTTATGAAGTTGGGTACAAAGCACAAATTTAATTCTACAGCACATCCAAAAATAGATGGATAAATAAACATGATAAATCCTAGTTTGAAAAATCTTAACGGGTGTTTTAAAAGTAAGAAAACATCAAGCATATTTGACTATTTTGCATGTTGAATTTGCTTACAACAGATCCACTAATCAATTCACAATTCGCGTCCCCTTTGAGATTGTATACAAGTGAAACCCTCTCACACTATCAGAGATGGTGCCAAATCTTCCCACTACTAAGCTGAATGTTGATGCAGAGGCCTGTTAGAAAAATTTTGACCTTATATGAGCAGGTAAAAAAAGAATTTGTCAAACAAAACATTAAGTATTAAATATAGACTAATAAGTCCAAGAGTGTTATGGTTTTCAATAAAGATGACTTGGTGTGAATTGGAATAGAGAAAGAAAAAATTTCTGCAAATTTTATCAGAAAACTCAAGCCTAGAGCTGACGGCCCACTCATGGTTGTTAAGAAAATCAATGTTAATGCATACAAGACTAATATGCACATCTCCGTTACTATCAATGTTGTGGACTTATCAACATAATATAAGGATTTAGATGCTTCCAATTAAGAAGCCAAAGGCCCTCCTATACGAGGGGAATGATATAAACATCCCTTTACATGAATGTCCTAGATGGAAGCGCGAGAGAGTTAAATTGACTCTCAAATTCAATTCTTTAGCTGATTCAAATCCTCCAACTATAAAGACTAGGTTGGCCTCATAAGACTTATTTTTCTTAATTAGCACTAGTATCAGGGTTAATTACTTTAGGAATTTTTTTCTCTTTTGGACTGGTTGGACATTTTTTCTGATTTAAAATTATGTTAGGCTGAGATTTCTACTTATAATGCTCTCCTTACGAGAGTTATAACCTTGCTCATACAGGTAGTGTATTTATATCTTGTTAGAGTATAGGTGGTGAATCCTTCCTGACATTTGTACCTCCTTGACCATTGCTATTTTGATGCACATTCCTTTTCTTCCTTCAAATCCCCAGGAATAGTAGCTGCATGCTATTTTCATTTCCCGTCTCTTTGCTGAATCATATATTTTCCCTCCATTCCACTCGATTCCCAATACTTAATTAAATCCTTCGATACCTAAAACTCCTATAAATGTGTCATTTCCTCTCCCTCTATGTGTGAGTGTGAATAATTCCTAACGTGAGCATGCACATGAATAACTAAGGAGTCAATGATTGATGTTTAACTAAAGAGACAATGATTGACGTTACAGAAATTGAAGACACCAAATCGTCGGTCTTAGGCTTAACCCAATTTACCATTTAAAAACTGTATTGTAGATCTTTGGTCCGACCAGACTTCGAAACCCAACCCTCTACCACTAACATTTGGTCCAACATGAGGTTTCTTCTTCTTCCATTAATCTTTGGCCATGATAAATAGTGATTATTTCTTCTTCGACAACTAAGAATTGAAGTATTATAGAGGTGACTTTTGGGTTTATCTAAAGCTTATCAATGTATCTTATCGAATCTTCTCAATCACTAAACAAAAGAAAATTCAATTTAGTAACCATACTCATAAGCACGAAAAAAAAAGAAAGTAAAAAACAAAAAATAGTAAAGATAAAAAGAAAATTATAATAAATGTGTATAAATGCTCAAATAATGTGGAGAAATCACTATAAATTTGTTAATCTTAGTATTGGCTAAATTAGAGACTCATATAACTAATCTGTGGTTCGAAAGAAACTTCAAAATCTCCCCTCTATCACTTGTCTTTGGAATGGCATGAGGCCTACCCTTCCTCTGTTATTCTTAAGAATGAATGTAATTCAGATTTTTTAAAGGAATTTATACTCGCCCATTTATTTGATTTCCCTGGTCACTAGAAGGGGAATAAAATGTCCAAATGTTCTTGTAGATACCAACAAGAAAAATTAAAACAAAAATTATAGAGGAAAAAAAAAGAGGATATGAAAAATAAAATAAAATACATTCTTACAAAATTTTAAGACAATTCAGTCCAATCGATGCAAAGTTGCTTGTCTTTGTTCGACTAAATTGAACGCCAAGTGTTATCAATTTTGGCCTGCTAAAGCTTTGAAGATCAACCCTTTTCCATTGATCATTGGTCTAGCATAAGGCCTCACCTCCCTCAATTAATAATGGTCCAGATCCGTTACATCAGTCTAAAATTCTTCAAAAGCTTTTGGGTTATGATGAAGCTAAGGCTAATGCAATTCTTGGTTAACTTTGAAGTCATCAATAAGCATAGGAATGTCATTCTGATTATCAGAAACAAAATAAGATTGAAAAACATTTTTCCAACCCAAAAAATTATTCAACATATATTTGATAATGATCTGAACAAATTACCCTAAATTTTCAAATTTGCCATGGACCAAAATCTAAATTTGAAACAAAAAAGGAGATGAAATTTAACATGCCTATAACTATACTTGAATATACTAAATTTTTGTTTGACACTTGCTGATGTGTAATGATGAATTGTTAAGCGTTTGAGTCAACAATAAAAAAACATTGGAAGTTCAATAAATCTCGCAATTTAAATGCAAGAAATAAATTCATGCACAGCTAATCTCACCATGTGGTTGGGGCCAACTTATAAAATCATCAACTTTAAACAGACTAATCAACCATTAAATTAAGCAAACAAGTTCATTATACATTTGAAAATTTTCTTTAAAAAGTGTGCCAATAGGTCAAGATATTCTCATAAAGATTCCAAATGATGGTAAAAATCAGATAATCACCTTCGGTCGTGTACATATAAGGGTATATGCCAAATGCATCGATGTATGCAAAGCATACTAACACCTCCCAAAACTAAAGCTAATCATGTAGTTGCATCAAGGATCAAAGTATAACCTTATTGATTCCTACTTGATATAAGAATCCTGGTGAGCACTACAAGACAGTCTGCCGTGTCCAAAGCACAAAATTATAGCACACGTGCTTATAGATCATCATATATTCAAAGCAAGATTTATGTCGAATCCACTTAAACAAAAGATTATAAATCCAAGTCTATAGCACTTCTCTGGCAAACAAAATAGTAAGCATTGATACTTCAACCAATTTAGAATAACGAATCGAATAACTTCCCAACATGGGCCTTCCAATGGATTTCAAACCCATCATTGTACATCGAGTTTAATGAACTACTCATCAAACTTGATTACAACAAAAGCTCTACATTTGTAGGAAAATTCAAGTTAAGAATGTTGAGTCAAAATTGAGAGGGCACTCAAGTATCAAAATAACTCGTTTAAGAAATATATAGACTGCTCAAATCAACTTTAGAAAGATTACAACTCAAGGACAAATTAGGAACACAAATGCTTACCTTAATCGTGAATGCATAGGGCTAATATTATGAGGTAACCAAACAAACACATTTAAATTTAATCTTATAGAAAATATCCTTATCTCTAGTAGTTTTAGTAGTGAAAGGAATAGCAAAAAAAAGGTGGGAATACCGATAGATTAAGCAACCAAAAAATAGTTGGCTAGTTAAGTTTAAAATCACAAATAGGATGAGATACCAAAAAAATTCTTGGCAAAAGTTAGGCTTGAAATCTTCAGCATAGAATATCCTCCAAAATAAGATTAAATAATTCATTTGTATGGAGCCTGTGAGGTTACCATCCACCAAGCAATAAGTAGATGGTAAGAAAATAACAAAAATAAAACCACAAATGGTGTTCAAACTCATTAAATGGGTATAAGATAAGTTATTAAAATTATATCAAGAAAACATCACTGTCATTACTTCAGATATATATGTTCTGAAAACATAGATTCCTGCTATAGTCAACATAGAAGTTTGACATATATTAAATCTTTACATTGAATCATATTGAACATATCCCTTAGGAGTAATCTTGCTTACTCCTCATCAATAGTACAAGCCACATACATTATATGAAACTTCGCCCATGGCTAACCTATAACAATTCCAAAAAGCCCATTGCACCTTTGGATTATGCGCAAACAAAAAAAATTTAAAATACAAGCAGAATAAATCAAAGAAAGATGGAAGCTTTAATAAGTAAAAATAAAATTTAAAAAACATGTTGAGTTTCAAGAATTAATGAAATCCGAATAGGATAATGGTAGATATAGGCACCATATTACCTTCCTATTTGAGAATTGTACTATGCGTTGAGAGGTGGGTAAAAAATGTGATACACGAGTTCCTCCCTGTGGAGATTTTCCATCATCAAACCTAGGGTTGTGCCCATGGCTAAATTGCCTTTGCAAGGAAGAATGAGTATGATGATCGCCACTAGATCTCTCCCGTACACAAAGGAGCATGCGACCTGGTGAAACAAATGAAACAACGCAATTTGAGTTGCCCATAAACACAATATAACCGATCAAGATAAAGTAAATGCTAGAGAGTCAATTTTAAATTTAACATTGAAACCAATTAGCTGTTAGAGTAATCAATTAACACGCATTACACCATGTACTATAAACAATCATCCTACTGATCTGACATACCGCCAGAGAATCAGGTAGCAAGTCACTTGTCTAGGCTTGAGCAGAAAAATTCTGATGAATTCCATTTAGACATTAATGAGAATTTTTCTGAAGAGTATTTTCTCTTTCGGATAGAAACACTCCATGGTATGATATATCATGAATTTTAATGTCAGTAAGATTATTCCATATGATCTGACATACCATCAGAGGAAATTTTTTTTTTCTTATATTAGATTGTACAATTGGGATGAACTCTTTTCTCTTTAAGAAAAGGGCCAAATCATTACCAAATGTTTTGCCTTGAAAGAGGTCAATGATATCATTAGATTTTGTCACAATTCAAAATTAAGGGAACATTTTGGATGATTTAGAACCACAACTAAGTTTTTACAAGGAATTTATTGATTTACCCTCTTTAAGGATGTGAATGAATACATCAAGTAGTGTGATAGATATCAAAGAGTAGGTAATATTTCTAAGTAAGATGAAATGTCTCTGAATTTTATCCTGAAAGTTGAAATCTTCTATACTTAGGGAATTGATTTTATGAGACTTTTTGTGCCTTCATTAGGTAACTTTTATATATTGGTAGCAGTGGGCTATGCTCTAAGTGGATTGAGGTAGTGACACTTCCTAATTGTGATTCTCCGGTATCCAAAAAATTTTCCCAAAAAATTATATTTTTAATATATTTCGAATACCTGGGAAGATAATTAGCGATGGAGAAAATCACTTTTGTAATAAAAAGATGAAAATATTAGTAGTCAAATATGGTTTAAACATAAAATTTGCACAACTTCTCATCCCCAGACTAGTTGATTAGCATAAGTGTCGAATAAAAAAAGTAAAAAGATTATGGAAAAGACTGTTAATCCAAGTAGGAAGAATTGATCACTAAGGTTGAATAAGGATTTATGAGCTTATAGGACTACCTTTAAGATACTCATAGAAATATCCCCTTATAAATTAATTTTTGGAAAGATTTGTAATTTGCCTATAGAATTGAAAAATAAAGCCTATTAAGGAGTCAAAAAATTTAACTACAATCTGAAGAATTCGACAGAGAAGAGATTACTAAAGCAGAACGAATTATAAGAAATTATACAAGAAATCTATGACAACACCAAGATGTATAAAAAAAATAAAGAAGTGGCACGATCAAAAGCTCATTAGATAGGATTTTAAAATTGGACAAGAAGTGTTGTAATATAGCTTACGATTGAAATTATTTCCTCGAAAATTGAAGTCCAGGTGGTCAGGACTGCTCACTATAGTGAAAGTGTATCCTTTGGAGCTGCAAACAATCAAAATAAGAAAATTGCCAAGACTTTCAAATTTAATAGCCAAAGGATGAAGATGTATTTAAAAGGAAATAAGATAGGTCCTAGTGAAGTTTGATCTTGGGGCATCCTATTACTATATCTGGCTTGGTCTGACTAAGGACATTAAACCAAAGGCTATTTCGGATGCAGCCTAAGCTTTATGTTGTTGTTTGATTTGTGTTTGTTTGTATTATATTCATGTTTTTACTTTGAATTTGCTTTACATCTATGTAAGAAGAGATGTGTGGAGTCTAAGTGAGATTAGGTGCGTCGCGAAGGCTAGGAGGGCACCCAGAGGGCAAAATGTTGTTCAAGGATTGACATAACTACACCGCTTACAGCGTTACTGCGCCAGATGCGGCATAGCTACGCCGCCTTTTACATTAAATAAGATGTTTGCTTCACCCTTCTTATTTCGTCGCGCATGCCCTAACGTACATATGTCGATTGCAACTCTTTTCATCAGAGACCACCATGAGTTGGGGAAAACATCCGTAAAAGCATGAATCTGGAGCTAGGAGGAGAATCTAGATGAGATCTTACTCTTTCTTCTTTGTTCCCTTGAGCTTTCACCAGCCATTTTGTTTTCTCTCCAAGCTTTCCTCCCCATCTTGAATTTTTTCCTTTTGTAAGACCATGCCATCTAAAGTGAGGGGGAAAAGGGACACAACATTTGATAACAAAAAATTCGTGAGCTTGGAAGCATACCAACTCTATCACAGCGTCGTGATTGCGAAGAAATTGATCTAAGAGTGGTGTTTCTTGGAGCCAGGGGTCAAGTTGAGAGTGAACTTGTGGAGATGGGTTGAGAGAGATTTTGTTACACTATTGGCCCCGCTATCGTCCAATTTGTTCACGAATTCTTTTTGAATGCAAAAAAATCATGGACGGGAGTCTTTGTGAGGTGGAAGTACGTAGCATACGATTCCACCATAAATTCACTTTTCGACCATAAGGAAAATTCCTAATAGCTATTACTCCATCTTTCTCGCCCCTAACTACAAATAAATTATAGACTTCCTCACCGACCACACTAGGCAATAGAAAACCAAGCTTAGAGAGGACGAAGAGAGGATTGTGAATTTCCCCTGTGCAAAAATGAACAAGGAGCCTGACATTGTTTCATTATGGTACAACTCATGCCTACCATGAGCCTCGCTGATATCACAGAGGATAGGGTTTCCCGAAACTACAGTATATAAAGTAGAAAATCCTTAGATGCCAGATTTGTTCTCTAGATGTTCATAGATCGCATTGCTTATGGGCATGACCTTAGCAGGCCTAGGACACCCTAGCCTAATCACGGCCCTTTGTGCAAAAGGGAGAGTTTTTGGAGGAAAGGGGGAAGAGTTGTTAAAACTCCTGAAGCCCATGACCAGAGCATCTATCTTTTCTTACGACCTGACCTCCACATTGATCCACGAGAGAGGAGAGAGCTCCTCTAGGTGACCACCACAGTCTACACCATCCCTAACAATCTTGGAGATAACTGTCGGTCAACTTTTTGATGATTTGAAAATTTATGATTATTTGAAAATATGAATATGAAAATAATTTTTAAATTTAATTTAAGTATAAGAGATATATAGTTTAGGTTTTGAAGTAGTATGTTTTAATTTTTTTAAAAATGAGACCAAATGGATCTCATTCGTCCAATAGTTCGCATGATCGTGTCTGATACCGTGAATACTACACCCTCCCAAAAGATAAGTGTAGACCTCGGCGATAGACCCAATCCTGCAAACTAAGAGATTTGTGACATCCGTTTGGCCAACGAATATTTTTATGTATGACCAACAAGTTCCCCTTATCTACTACAAAGATTAAATAGAGTTTATTTTACCTGCGTTCCAAGTTCCCTATAGAGGCAAACCCTTATAGTTAATTACATCCCAAGTGACGGGAATCACTTGAGAAAATTCTCGATAATGATCAGTGGTTCTAGTCTTCAAGAATTCAAAATTTAGGTTTTCATGATAGGACGTGGAAAAACAAGTGCGAGTGGCTCAAATAAAAACAGTTATTTCAGGGGTCCAACGAAAAGAAAAAGTAAAGGATGTCACTGATCTGAGGTAAATCTCGATGACTTCCCAGCCTATCCTCCGGTGTAACTACATTTTTGGATATGACGTTAATTAAGTGTTTGATCCTGCCAGTTTTATTATTTGAGACTTAAACTTGCATAATGTCAGATTATGCAAATGATCCACAGATATATGAGGGTTTACGTCGTACCGTATGACAACCTCGAAACCTAAGTCGAGTTAAGACTTACGGTGCACAACATGGTTGTACAGGTACAGGGGCCTAAAAAGAGAGTGAGGATTTACATCGCGCTGGGCAAACTATCTCGAAGTCTTATGGATTGTTATTATACTAGGAAGAGATAATGCTGAAGAAGATTCTCTTGTTGCTCGGTCTGAATTCCTCGTCGTGCTGCCCACAAAGTTGGCTCCAAGCTCCTGTCGTCGCGACGGCTCCAGGGTTTTAAGTGTTTGAGATTGGTGATTTGTGCTTCACAGTTTTGGTGTCAATGTTTGGTTTTATTTTGTTTCAGTTCTAGTTTCAGTGCTGGTTTTAAAAAGGTGCTTGAAATGTAAAATGCAGTAAAGTAAAATGTTGTAGATAAACTGTAAAAGCATACCTAGGGATCTGCTACTGTTGTGTTATTAGTGTTGCGAGCATAGTATGATTTGCAGCAGATTTAAATAAACTTGCAAGAAAATTAAACAAGGCGGGAAAACCCAACACAAAAGTCAGAAAAATGAGTTATAAAAATCACGAGCAAAAGAAACACTTAGCCACATATGAAAGATCAGGACTGGGTATAAAACCTTGGTGAAAGTGGGGGGCTCAGAGCTGCGTGTGCTTCCCGATCTTGAATAGGAGTTACCGACCCGACAATCTACAGAAGACAGTCCTTAACCTCAATCCAAATGACTAGCCGTAGAACTTTATAAATTTTTATAGAAAAATTTTTATGCAAAAAATTATTGTTTAAGACTTTTTTTATGCAGAGTTCTTTTAATCATGCAAAAGAAATTTTTATTTTATCTTTGTAAATATTTTGTAAAGTCGTATAGTCCACTTGTAAAGTCGTATAGTCCACAGACTAGTCACTCTAATCGTGCTAAAACTACTGACAACCTAAGAGTGTCGGGGGCAACGATCCCACCACGAGTCGGCGAATAGTATCATGGATCATTTCCTCGACCTTATTGAAGATCCTTGAGGTAGAAGATGATATTCTAATAATCTAACCTTGTATCCCTCGTTTAAGCACACATAAGCAATGTCGTCATCGCCCTCGCCACCTAAACCCTAGATTTATCCTAATCCGATGATCCATATGTAGCGTTAAGAAATTTCCCCAATTGTCAGGAGGATTTGAATATAATATTCAAGCTCAACTCCCGATGCATTGGGTTTCATTGTAGGTTAAGTCATTGGGGGAGTTTCACTGTTAATTTAATTAAGGAAGCATGGGTTAGGTCTCGGTGCATCATGTCTAGTGTCATAGTCAGTTTGTGAATTAAGGTCAAGTGTCTAGTTTTACTGTGCATTCGAGGATTAGGTGAATGAACGTTCACTTGAGGTGTGGTCCTAAAATTTAGGAAGCCTATACTGAAAAATAAGTGGATGAACTCTCACCTAGAGTGTGTTACTAAAATCTAGGAAGTCTATGCTGAATATTAGGTGGATGGACTCTCACCTAGGTTGTGCTCTTAAAAACTAGGAAGTCTATGCTGAGGGCTAGGTGGATGGGCTCTCACCTAGGGTGTGCTTCTAAAGTGTAGGAAGCCTAAACCGAGGACTGGGTGGATGGGCTCTCACCTAGGGTGTGTTTCTAAATGTAGGAAGCCTAAACCGAGGACTAGTTGGATAGACTCTCACCTAGGATGTGCTTCTAAAGTATAGAAAGCATAAACCGAGGACTAGGTAGATAGAATCTCACCTAGGGTGTGCACCTAAAGTCTAGAAAGCTTACACTGAGGGTTAGGTGGATGAGCTCTCACCTATGGTGTGCACTTAAAGTTCTAGGAAACCTACACTTTAACTTATGCTTAATGTGATTTGAGGTTTTCTATATCTTCCAATTAATTAAATCATCGATCCCCATCTTTATGACTTAACCATGTAAAAAAAGTAACAAAACAAACAAAAAGAGAAGGTTGACCCACTTCAAAAACTAATAAATCCAATGGGGAAATAGCAAGTGAATCAACCTAAAAGCGTTAAAAGTCTTTCAGCAACTGTAATTAAATAAACTCTCGAGAAGATGGCTTAAATCTGTTCCAAGACAGTGCACAAAATCGGCCTGAATCGACACATAAAGTGACTCCAAAACAGCGATCGGAATCAGACCAAATCAGCACCTATAGTAGCTCCAAAACAGTGCATAAAATCAGTTCAAATTGGCACCTAAAGTGGCTCAAAAACAGTGCGTTAAAATCAGACTTTAAATTCGCCTCAAAACATTGTGTATGCTTCTCCAAATCAGCAAGCAAAAGCACCCCCAATACAATGTCAAAATTGCTCCAAAATGGTGCCCAAATTATTTCCAAATTAGCATATAAAACCTAAGCATGAAAAGATACATTTCACATTAAGAAATAGAAGAACCTCTTACGTAGAATTAAAGATCAGAGTTGTGTAATTATACAGCTTAGGTTCCACATATGCAGAGAATATAAGCATTGTATGGTATTCACGTAAAAATTGAAGCCAATGTGATAGATATGCAAGCACATAGCAATTGAGCGACATGTATGTAATTCTTCCTATCCAAACAATCGATTCAGGCAAGCAAACTCATTTAATCAAAATAAGGATCTTCACAAATCCGATAAGAGAAAGACTCCACAATGGTAAAAAGATTTCAATCGTCACCAGTCTTCTAATCTTGCTTAGTTGTTTATCACATTATACATTACTCTCAACTTACTATACAATTCAGCTCACTATCATTCAACTTTCAAATAACCACAGCACTACACTAGAATATAAGACAGGTTAAAATCAATTGTTGTGAGACAGTGCTATAAAATAATGCAGATTAAATAGCTTTGAAATGATTCCTGAAGTGCAGATGAAAGAACACAGCATGCCAATGTAGAGTATAAAAAAAAGGTTAAGAAAGATTACTAGCATGCCACTCAGTTCCTATGCATTGTCAAATTGCAGATCATGATAAAATCACATGTAAATAAATAGGCCAATATGATATAACAGCAACAAGAATTAACTTTTTTTTATACCCGATTTGAATTGTGCGAGAGAAGAACAATAAGGTGGCTTTAACTCAGACGATTGAAATTCTGGTTCTCTTGAAATAGAGCGCCAGTGCCGGTTTTCATTAGGGAGTCGCAAAGCTTAACAAAAGTAGAAAAAGGCCGAGTTTCGTGTCTCTGTACGTTGCAATCCCGTCGTTGCCGCCTAGCAAGCTCCACTCGGATTGCACTGAGGGTTCGGTTGAGAGTGGATGCGAAGCAGGAGAGCAGGAGTTTTGGTGCAGGAGGCGTGATCGAGAGGAGAAAGGGGCGAGGGAGAGCTTCAGTCGTGCGAGCAAGAGGTGAGCAAGGGTCTTCAGTGCAGCGGAGGAGAGGCGAGCGAGGGCTTCGATTGAGACAGGAGAAGACGAGCCGGAGTGGGATCGAGTGCTCTCGGTCGGTGGGGGGAGTCAAGCGAGGCCCTTTGGTGCTTCGAGCGCTTTGATTAGTGGAAGAAGAGAGGAGGCGAGGTCGAGCGGGAGGTTTCGTTCGATGCCGCAGGGGGCCTTCGGCGCAGAAAGAATGCTGCGAGGGAGACGAGAAGGAGCGAGCGGGGACTTCGTTCGCTGCCAAGGAAGGAGACGAGTCGAACTTCGATGCAGAGAGACGAGGCGAGGCGAGGGTCGATGCAGAGAGGCAAGACCAGGCGAGCTTCGATGCCAAGAGGCGAGACAAGGCGAGCTCCTCAGCGATGGGAAGAAAACAGAATCTTTGTATTACGCCCCCTCAATAAAAACGTTACGCCGGGAATTAAATGGATTCCGTTGATTGAGAAATTCAAATGCAAAGCTCATAACACCTAATTAAAGTGAGATTGGGCGGACTTTCTCTTGAAATTCGAAATTTAAGATTCAAAATAGTTTAACCCTTGCTCAGCCTGAATCAAACCCAAGTTAAATCTGGGTTGAGCCCGGACCCGTGCCTTGCTAATGTGCATCGATTTCCGTGTCATTTGTGCGCGTGTGTAATCTTAGCAATATGAGTGTCCTTCCTAGCTAAAGTCGACGTTCCGAACGCGTTGGTGTGGTCTGTTTCTTCATATGGGGTCGTCCGGACGAGTTCGCCGACGGGCGAGTCGATTCAAGTCAAAGTCGTGTGTGGTGCAGTGAGTGTGTGAATTGCGGCGTTCATGAGTAATTGAGTCACAAAGGGTTCACCTAAGACTGTTTGATCTTATAGGAACTTCATTTTTCGAGCCCTTTTCGGTTCGAGTCAAACACGAACCCGACCCACTAACCCGAATGGACACCCCTACTTCATATGTAATGTGTTACTAGTACTATCGTTTGTCGATGTTACATTTTCTGTAATATGAGATTCTCTGTTATTACATGTTTTGCTTTTTTTCTTTCTTGCACCCTTGCATGGGGCATGCATATGATAAAAACAAGTTTGGGGAAGAGAGCTAGACATGTACACTTGCCTGAGAATAATTTACATATTTGAATTGTTGACTGTTAGAACACGGTGACTCGTGATGGGAATCCTAGTAATTTGACTATGTTATATAATGCTTCATTAGAAATATAAATATTCATTAAAGGGTGGATTAAAATTAATTTCTTAATAACTGAGTCATTAGTTTTAATGACTTCTATCTGAACCATAAAAAATCTTAGAAAAATTAAAATGTGTAATTCAAATAGGTTCAATTAATCAAGGATAGTTAAGCCTTTAGAACATGGTGACTTGAACCTGACTCGAAAATTTATGTTAAGTCTTTCAGGATTAGTCAATGGAGAAAATTAGACATTCAAATCAATAAAAGAAATATACTCAGCCGGATATAATAATTCTAAATTAAATTAAAAATACTTTTGATCTTGAAAAGAAGAAAAGGGGGAAAAATGTGTGCAAGGCAATAATTTGAAAAAAAAAAGTCAAAAAAGAAAAAAAGAAGCATCCGGTAATTTGTGGACAAGAAGCTTGAGATTGAGCATGAAAAATAAAAAAATGGTGTCTAAACTCTTTCTAAATTCATAAAACTTAATTTTTTTATGGAACTCTTAAATATTATATAAAGAAAAAGATTAAACAATTTTGAGGTTATTTGTTTAAGAATCAATTGACTTAAAAATATCTTCGAGAAATTAAAATATTTTAATCACGCCATTTTGAAAATTTTAAAATATGCTTAGGCTTAAAAAGAAGTCAACTAAAGAAAAATTAGATTGTTCAAGATTACTAAAAATCCAATTCTTAGAATTGCACATCTTTTATTACAACTTATATAATTGTGTTAAAGAATCAGGAAGTCTCAAACGAGAGCTACAAAAATTATTAAAACAAGTCCCAAATTAGATATGATGTTACTGAAGAACATGGAATAAATAAATTTGGAGGAATTGATGTGGATCAATTTTGTGATATTTTTCATCATAAATTTCCTGATTTATTTCCATATTACACTTATTTTACACTTGTAGAAAGTGTTTATGCTATGTTTTGTAGATTGCACGTTTTGAGCACGCGTCAGAAAGTAGAAATATAAAGTTAAACAAAAAAAAGGGGCTAACATACCTAGATCGCCCTCAAGCATAACTACGTCAAAGTCCTAGCGAAGAAGTGTCAGTAAGAAAGAAAGCTAAGGGATTAATTAGAACAATTATCGATGTTTGGTAGCTTCTTTAAAGAGTTGAAGATCTTGTTCTTGCCCTATGGGTTTCTCCATTAGTTCTCCCTTGGGAAAGATTTATAGGGTGTTTTTACTTTGAGAGTTGTGAGAGTTGTGAGAAAGAGAATTGTGCACTTGTACAAGGGAGAAACATGGAGAGTTGAGATTGTACAAAGCGAATTGTAGGGTATTGCAAGGGGTTATTAACTTGAGTGAGTTTTCTATATATATTTATGTTGTTTTCCTTAATGTTTTCAATGAAAATTCCTGTATTTTTCCCTCATGTGTAACAGCTAATTCTTCCAAACTCCTATGATGTAAGACAAGTTTTAAATCGATATTTTGAACAAATAAGTTCTTCCTATATATTTTTGGTGCTTTGGATTTCATATGTTGATATTTTAACCTTTCGATCATATTTTACGACTGATCTGTCAATTACGAAGTTAAAACCTCTTGTGATATAGGGCTTCTAATTATTAGCTAAAAGAATAAGTAGATTAAGACACAATCGCCTAGTTGAATATACATATTACCAAAAGGAGAGTGTAATCTAGATAGGGGATTAGAAGATTCTTGGAAAACCTTAGATGGCTAAGTTCCTTTAACTGTTAAAAAAGTTTCCAACGCTTCTTATGATTGGATATAGGCTAAAAGGGATTTATCTCTAGTTGTCAACAACAATTTAGGAAACTCATAAGAAAAACATCAAGGAATCACTAGATAGATGTCGAAGAAGTATAAATATTTCACCTCTGAATGAATCCAATTAAATTTTGTTTTAATTTTCTATATTTGCATTCAAATTTTAGAACCTTTCACTTTCTACAAATCTGAAACTTCAAATTAAAATTAACAATGTAATAAACTAGATCTTAGTTCGTTAAAAAATTTAACAAGTTTCATCATTGATTGATATACGGACTTCAATTTTGTATGTTACTTGATCGACATGTATACTTCATGTTTTTAATCGACTGCTTCGCACAATTTCGGTCACAAGGTTTTTGTTGCAATCCCTTTGCTTGAAGCTTTATTTGCAACTTATATTTACTATTTCTCACATTCATTCCCATGAAGTAACTATGCAATGGAGGTTGACCATACAAAAGTGTTAGATGAGTTGATGTTATGAGATCTTGGCTGTAGTAATTATGAATATTTGTTTAATAGAAAATATTGAAATGTAAGATAATAAAAAATGAATTGGAGAATCTTGTGCCAACTATATCGACTAACATATGTACAAGGTGTCATTGAATATATAGTCTAAAGTATTTAATTGATAACTTTTAATTGAATAAAAAATTTTATTCTAGTTTTCAACCTTGTTACTGGAAGTGCAGTGTATAATTCTTTTGGTTGTAGTACAAGTATAACGAATAATTTCAGAGAAAGTTGTCTCCATGTTTCGACATGGGGCTTGGATTTCCTTTACATTTGGTGAATTATTTTATTTGCACAATTTCTTCTAAACATCTTGCTATTGGATAGAAATCATTCTTAATTTTGTTTAAATTTAATAAAATTAGATTATGGTTCGGATCAATAAATTGCAATTGCTTGATGAAGCTCATTGATTTTGCAAGTCTCAATTTTTTTTTACTTTTATATATTTATTCAATCATTAAAATATCATTTGGTTCTCAATAATCATGTCTTGTAATTTGCACATTGCATTAAACAGATCATTTCTTAAGTATTAAAAGGCCTTTGATATCTAAATCCTAAGATTTCTCTTGTGATTTACATTCATTGCTAGCTGCTTTAAGAAACATTATAAGAGTTGTTGGATCAATGAAAAAGTTTAGATAAGGAAAATCAGATGATGCAAATTCATTACTTATAAGGAGATATATCTCTCACGGCTTCACATACAAAAAAAAGAAAGAATGAGGGCACAAATTGCTCCATTGGCATCAATCAAAGATATCTAAAAAAAAATGACAAATAACTAAAAACTATTTTTATGTAATTATTTATTTTATTTTTCAATTACAGTTTTGTATATGAATAGCATTGAAAGAAGGAACAAGCTAATTTGTTCTAGCCATGTATTTTTCTGCATGTTATCAAAGAGAGGTTAGAATTTTCTGCTTCCAATATTGATTATCTGTAGTCATTCTCCAATCCCTCTAGTCCAAGCTCTTCCTTTGGTTCATTATGTCTCGTATCTTTGACTTCTCTTCTAAAGAGTTGACCATCATGCATGGTGAAATACAAGCTAAGAGAAAACAACGATGGCTTCAAATCTCATATTGCTTGAATGGAAGAAAGTATCTGAAGTGGTCGCAATTTGTGAAAATCCATTTTAAATGAAAAGACAAGATCTAACATCTTGTCGATCTACCTTCAGAGCCAAAAGACCCGATGTATACTTTGGGAAAAAATAGATTCCATGAACATAACATAGTTGTGGAATCCCATGATGCCAAAAATCAGTGAGCCATACATGTTTCTATCTACCGCAAAAGAAGTTTGAGATGCTATCAAACAAACTTACTCAAAGGTCAAGGATGTTTCACTTATTTATGAGATCAAAATGAAACTCTCCACCATCAAACAAGATAATTTTCCTATCATTAAATATTTTAATGTCAAGAAGTTTTGTAGGCTTGAATTAGATTATTACTAAGTTCTCAATATGACGTGTTGTGAAGATGCAATAATCCTCGAGCATTTTGTGGAAAGCAAGTATTTGAGTTTATTGCATGACTCAAAAATGACTTTGATCAAGTTTAATTCAAATCTTAAGTAGAGAAACCCTCCATTTTCTAAATAAGATTTTCTCTATTGTGCAAGTTGTTGTAGGAAAAAGAAACGTGATGTTTAATAATCCGATTTAATAAATATCTAGCATGAAAATCGTTGAAACTTAAGGTAAGGGGT
Organism: Phalaenopsis aphrodite; assembly: GCA_003013225.1. Classification (NCBI taxonomy): domain Eukaryota; kingdom Viridiplantae; phylum Streptophyta; class Magnoliopsida; order Asparagales; family Orchidaceae; genus Phalaenopsis; species Phalaenopsis aphrodite. The sequence continues at coordinate 978,220 of NEWO01000347.1, read as the reverse complement.
TCTCTATTAGAAATCTTATCCCAAAGAATAAACCCTCTAAAAGGCAAACACTGATGCAACTATTACAAGAAGAAATGACATAAAAAAGAAATGTTGGAAACTTCATGGAAATCTCCAAAGCTATGATGTAATTAAAGACGGAGACAAGAAGAAACAGAGCTATCTTGTATATATGGATCGACTCAACTTCGAAGAACCTAACAAATTAGGGAATCTACTTAATTCTTTAAAAAATTATGTGGATCATGTCCTCTTGCCTAAAATTGTATAACTTTCAACTCTTATATCCTTAGTGCCTCAACCACATCGTTTTAAACATGAATTCTCAATTTAGGTGTCACTGATTATATGGCATACCTTGTTAACATTTATTAAACATAAAATCATGCCCTTAGTAATAAAAAAAATAAAAAGTAATAAAAAATAGATGATCCTTTAGCAACCGATGTAGAAGAAGAAAATATCTTCATTTTTCTCAATTTCATCCTTAGTAATATATTATATGTTCCTCATATTGCAGTTAAAAATTTATCAATTCATAAAATTATCAAGGAACATAAGTGTAAAGTCCTTTACTGATTATTTTATATTTCAGAACCTCGCTATTAAGAAGACAAATGTGCAAAATAAAAAAAATATCAAAATCAATTAGCATGCTCCTTCATTTCCACAAACAATACCATCATATGGAACATCATTATAGGCTAGGACATCCCGTCTTAAAATTTTTCAATGCATGTTACCACTTTTTATAAATATAAATATTAGTGATTTCCATTTGTGAGATTTGTGAACTTCCAATATTATTGGGTGATTATTTTTCCTAAAAGAAATTTTCAATCCTCTAGTTTTTTTTTTAATTTAATTAACTCTGATATTTGAAGACCCACAAAAACCACAATATTTTTGATGCTATGGGAATTGTCATATTCATTGATAACTGTACTCAAATGACTTGGATATATTTTATCGATTTGATGTCCATATATTCTTTCCTAAATTCACTACCATAATAAAAAGATCAATTTGATACCACTATCAAAATGAAAATCAAACTAAGGGTGGTTTCATTTTTATCAATTCAATTACAATTCCCACATTTGACAATCAACACTTAAATGTCACGACACAGTACATATGAAAACAGATTGAATCGTGCCAACCTAACAAAGAGAACATAAAATGCAGATAGCCAAAAACTCTCCTCTTTTCTAACACCAAAGTTCAATTTACCCTAAGAAAAAACTAAAAATCGAAATTCATTTTTTTTCCCTATATTATTATTATGTTTTTTTTTATTTATTTAAGTATCCTAGAAATCTTTTGATGCAAAGAAACACGGTAAAAACAAGTTAAATAGGTTGTTCTAATACAGTAAATTGTCATAACAGTTTAGCATTACCAACAATGTCAGTGCTTGACACTCCTTCAGTTCTCTTGATCTGCTTAAAGCGACCAGCTTTCTTAGCAATAGCATATGCATCAGTGCCATCTGGGAACAAACAAGGGTCATCCCCATGAATAATATAATCAATACGGTACTCATTGAAGAGCTTGTACATGAATTCCTCGTTGATGGCATAAGGAGCATCTGGAATGATCTCATCCACCCATTTCACTGCACTGACCATGATCATCCTGCCACATAGAGTTGCACGCGTCAGATGCTTATAAAAGCTTGCCTATGAAGAAAAGAGACGGAAAATAGGCATACACTTCAGACAAAAAGTTCACATCTAATTTAAACAACCAGGAATACTGATTCCCGCCAACCCAAGTAAAAAATTCACAATGAACAAGGTAAAGTTGATCAGAAAATAGAGCAAGAAAAGTAAGAGAATAGCAGAAAGGGAAAATGACAGCTTAGATATTGAGAAGGGGAAACTTCAAATAAAGAAGAAAAAAAATTAATTCATTCGGCCAACCCTGAATATCAAATGCGGGGATAGGACATTAACCATAGAATTCATGTCCCTCACAAACAATCATTAATGGCGATCAAATCCAGAGCACCAACCTTTCCTCCATGGCCGTCACAGGAGGGCCCTTATTCTCCGTGATCTCCTCATCACTAACCACACCAACGACGAGCTCATCTCCCAGCGCCCGCGCCTGCCGGAGGGCGTTGCAGTGGCCATAGTGCATCATATCGAAGCACCCGTCCATATAAACCCGGATTGGCCTCTTCCTCCTCCTACACGGCAGCCTAAACCCAGAAAGCAGCGACGGCAGCGTCGGCCCATGGCCAATGTGAAGAGCAATCACAGAGGCGCTGAGCACGAAACCGGCAAGAAGCATTGCCGACGCGTAGCGAGAGCGCACGAACTTCTCCAGAACATCGCGGCAGGCGCTTCCACCGTCGTCGTTGGAACCCATAAGCAGAGAAAGTCATCTACGGTTCGTTGAGCTGAACTTTCTGCTGCTGCCATCGATACCTTTTTAGACATAAAGGCGGTCGACGAAAACGATAGGATGAAGCCACGTTAATCTGAGCCCTCTCAAGACCTGTGTTTAGGGCAATCTGTGCCGTCCACTTGGGAACTCCCTCTGTGCTAACTGCCGTTACTGGTGAGTCACGTTTTATTTTTTAATTTGCATTTTTTTGAACGTACAATTTGTGTACGTGGGAGGCTCTTCAATTAGAGAGTGAGATTCGAAACGTCTTCTAATGATAAATTTATGATGATTTATAATCCAGCCTTCACCGACATTTAACTTAACAAAAAGATCTTATACATTGATAAAATTATTACAAATCTGTATGTATTTATTTGAATAAAATTTAATATGATACAAATAAATATTAATTTTTAATTTAAACACAAAAATCTTTTATTATTACACTATATATATATATATATATATAGAGAGAGAGAGAGAGAGAGAGAGAGAGGCACACACACACTCACACACAAAAATCAAAGTTCATTTGCCACTGTTTGCAATCAACAGATTTCATGGGGTTAGGTCCACCGAGCTATCCGGAAGACATGACTTTTGTCGAAGTAATCCATTAGGGTGACTGGCCAAGCTAACTTGCCAATGAGTTGACTATCTTGTACTAGTTATCAAGTTGACATGTCGAACCGTCACAGTGAACTAGCTTGTCGAACAGTCCTAATCATTTTGTCTGACGAAATGACCAATTAGACTAGCTAGCCTAACTCGACTCAACAGCAATCCTTATAACAAAAAAAAACTCAAAAATCAAGACTACCACCAAGGATTGGCATATATCATTTCTTCATTTATGAGTTGTCTGAGATACATTTCACTGTCTTTTCATCAAGTCACACTGAATAGATTTTTATAAGATACAAATTATTTTTTTAATATTTTATTATGCATCTATAAACAAAAAAAGGGTTCAGTAGGGGCACTTTCTTCGAGTCTTTTTTGGGAGATCTTGTGTTGTGACTCCTTTAGAACCCTTCTCTCTTCTTTTTTTGTTAGATTATCTCCATTGCTCTAACAAAGAAGGATTAGAAAGCATAACATAGTGTACAGGTCTGCAAAGTATATTCATCCTCTTCTTTCACTTTCCCTACGCATGCCTCTTCTGAGTTGTGTAAACTTACGGATATTACAAGACCCAATGTCTTAAGATGATTTAACATCCTAATGAGTACGATGAGCGTGAAGTTCATAGTCAAACTCTTTAACATTTCAATACAAGGAGGAAACAAATGAATATGATGGATTGCACAAGAGAGTTCATAACGTAGAAAATCAATGAGCTAAAGGAACATATGATGAAGGCTATATGAGAAGCAAGAGAATTAACTTCCAAATCCTAATCAAAGTCTCACTCCATGACAAACTCGATCATCAAGGATTTGTCGTTTCATAGACGAGACATGCAAGGCAAAATCTACCAAGAGCAATGCCTAGAATTGAAGGGCGCTTGTATCAAGGCTAGAAAAAGGAGAAGAAGATACAGACAATCTTACATTCCAAAGGAGGAATCTTTCAAATCCTCGAGCAAAGGAAGAAGAATAACGAGGAGAAGTAAAATCATTAGGGAACGCATTCTCAAGAGACATTACAGAATTCGAAGCACAAAGGAAATTCTAAATTAAATTTTTAGAATCTTACAAAAGAAAGTCAAACCCTGATGACCATGTAGCTTCTTTTGACTTAGTTGTATATTCATTAAGGGTAAATGATGCTCTGAAATATCATTTATTCTTTATGATGTTAAGGAAATCAACTTTACTCTAGTTCAATAATTTAATTGTAGGAGTCATCACTCCCTTTAGACATTTCAAAGGGTTGTTTATAGATCAATTGGCTAGTGCAAAAAAGTCGTTGAAGAACTACAAAGATCTTCTGAAGATCTATCCTCCTCGGAAGTCTAACAAGATTCATCACACACATTCAATGAAAAATACTAAATGTTGATCTAGAATCTACTATCGCCCATGCAGCCTTACCCAAGGATTACATGAAGGCCTTTTCAAATACGCACTTGACTTGTAGAATCCACAAACCTTGACTGACTTCTTGGAGCTCAGACGACCACATTTTTGTCGAGGAGAAAATTTTCAGGCTGACTCCTCCATAACTCAGGAGTCCAAAGAGTGGTTTTGAAATCTGCCTCGCAGGGAGTGCAAGAACCTAAGAAGTCGCTTTGACAGGAAGAGCACTCGAAGCAACTCTAAACGTTGTTTTAGCGAACTTGAGCAAGAATCTTCTGATAAAACCGTTAAGGGTGTTTGTCACCGAGATACTTAAGACCATATATAATAAATATTTCATTAAGAACCTAGTCCCTATGAAAGTGCGAGTCATATGTGTAACAATATAAATAAATTTCTTAAAAACTTATTCTATTCATTTATAACTTTTACTCTTATAAAATATCATAAATATCTTATAAAGAAACCTTTAGGACCCTTGAAAGAATATAAATCTTAACAATCCCCCTCAATATGGGCAAATATTATTCACTAAGTCCATCTTGTTACATAATATAGACAGGTCAATGAGTTAAATTCTTTAGTAAGGTAGCCAACCCCTTGCTCTTCAGTGGTTATATGATCTAGCTCTAGTATTTTATTATTCAGTTTTTCGTTGATGAAGAACATGTTAATCTCCACATGCTTGACCATATCATGTTCACTAGGTTGCTAACTTGCTTTTGCACCATAACTTCATTTGAGCTAATTGGTCTACCTTTAGCTCTACCAAGAAGGCTCTTAGCCACATCATCTCAGCAACTCATAAGGCCATGGTGTTGTACTCTTCATCTATCTTTAACCTCGCTATTACTGACTATTTCTCATTCTTCCAAGAGACCATGTTGCTCCCTACAAACATGCAATATCCTGATATGGACCTCCTGTCATCTGCATAACTAGCCCAATCAGAGTCACAAAAATTCTCAATGCCAGCATACTCATTTTTTGAAAAGATCAAACCCTTCCTTGAAGCACTTTTTTGGTACCTCATAACCTGATACATTGTATCCATATGACCCTTCCTTGGATCATGCATGTAGAGGCTCACCATGCTCACTGTAAATGAGATGTCAGGATGAGTGTGACTCTGATAGATCCGACGAACCACTAATCTTTGGTGTCTCTTACGATTAACTAGCTCTCTAGCATCTACACTCAACTTTGCCTTCTGATCAATTGAAGAGATTGGAAGCTTGCATCCTTGCATACATGTTTTCGTGAGGAGATCAACTACATACTTCGTCCAATACAAGACCAGCCCCTTGAGTCAGCGGGTTACCTCAATCACAAGGAAGTACCTGAACTATCCAAGGTCCTTCACCTCTAATTATTTGCCCAATCTTACCATTAGTTGAGCAATCTTTGCTTCATCATTATTAGTGATTATTGATGCACCAAAAATATATGCATTTTTAGACCCATATTTTATACCCATTTTTGGTGATAATGCACTTTAAAAGAAAGTTATTTTCATGTTTTCTTACAAGTTGTTGATTTTTGGGACTTAAAGCAAAAAGGAAGCAAAAAAAATGGAATTTGGAGCAAAAAAGAAGATTTGGAAGAATTACTACTCTATATCAGGCTCCAACAAACATATCCCTTCTACTTAGCAAAATAACCCACAAAAATTCACTTCACAACTCTAGGATCCAACTTCCTTATTGATGTTCTATTGTCCTTCATAAAATATTTACAGTAAAATACTTTCAATAGAAGTATACCACTTTAACTCCATTCAAGATCTAATAACGAGACTTTCAATCCAAAACTCTTAAGCAAATTTTTCTTATCAATTGAGTGGTTGTCAAAAAGGCTCGTCCCTATAAGTCTTTTTGGGACATTAATTGTTATCATCATGATTTGGGTTACCTCTGGAAGGTGTATATTCTTCCTCTTTGCTTATTCATTTTGTGCATATATGTATGGACATATGGTTTGATGATGTACCCCTTGGACTGATAAGTATTCCCTAAACATCTTGTTAGACTACTTTGTCCCATTATCTGGCTTCATTACAATCACTACTATACCATATTGAGTCCAAATTATCTAGTGAAAATCTAAGCAAACACATTACCCTTATTTTTCAGTAGATACAACTAAGCAACACAAGAAAAGAAATCAATGAAATTAATAAAATATCCATAACCATTCTTTGAACTCGTAGAAAAATATCTCAAAATATCAGAATCTATCAAATCAAAGGTGTAAGAATTCCTATTCCCAGAGCTGATATAAAATCTTCTAGAAAGCTTGTCAAACCTACAAAGAATCACAAATAATTTTTTTATTTATTTTCATTTTCTTTCAGAGATAGATACAAACAACTTAGTAAACTAAAATAAAAGTGTATCATACTTTTGTGTTGTAGTTGCAATGCATCCTTTACGCTCCTCCCATATGCTCCTACTCCAACGCTCTCAACCATAAATGTCAAAAATGATTCCATCCCCACTCTATTCAATTATAAAGTCCATCATACCAAGTTCTAATCTCAAGTGTCTGACTCGATCTTTTCTCTTAAAATATCACCTCATAATATCAAATGAAACAACATATATTAGTGGGAGAATAATGACACAAAAGGATAAAGGGTTAACTTGAAAGAAAGGAACATGCAAATTATCTGACATAGTCATAGAATTGGTACGACTCACTGCACCCTTTCTAACTCAAAGTTGTGTTATACCATCAGTAGTATATATTCTCTCTAAAACCACTAGGTGAATATATGAAGAGAACTCCTTACCAGTACCTGTCACATCTCGAGATGCACCAAAATACTAACCATTTAATGAACTTATGGTAGAAATAGAGACATGAGCATGTGTATCACTATTATCGTTATCAAAGTTGTCATAAGAAGCAATGTTACCTTTTGATGTTGATGAGGTGGAAGCATTCTCAGCCCCATCACTTGTTGTTTTGTGCTTCTTTTTCAACATCTTTAGAAACTCGTGATCATTGTTAACAAATTCCACACTTGTATCTTTATTTACCTTTACTGTAATTAGATTCTGATTGTCCCATCTTACACATGCTCTACAACCACAACGTCCAAAAATATACATGCCAATCTTTCTCTCTCTTTTTAAGTAGCCTAGGACAAATCTTGCTTAAATGGCCAACTTCACCACATTTGCAATACTTGCTGGTCTCTCCCTAAACACCATTCATACCTTAACTCGAAGCAGCCAAAGCTACTCAGGTACTTGGAAATTCACTTGATGTAGAAGGTTGCCTCATGCGACTCTCCTCATGTAACATCATAGCGATGACTTCATCTAATGAATGCATCATTTCTTGGGCTAGGAAGATTGATCACCTCTAATCAAAGGTGGGGTTCAAATGGGTCTGAAACAACATTATCCTCATATGTGTAATGATCTCCCTATTCTTGCACCCAAATCACTATAGCTTAACATCGGTGAGAGGTGATTACGGTATGCCCACAACCACTCAAGATCTATAAAGTATTCTTGAATCAATCGATCATCTTGTATCACTACCTCTATTTCATACTGAATTTAGAACACCCTCATGTGATTCTCAGCCCCATCATAGATACTCTTTAGCTTTTCTTAGATGTCCCTCACCTTTAAAATGTCATCTATTAATGAGGCAATCGATAGAACCATTGAGTTGAATAACCAAATGTAAAGCAAGGCTTGTTTGGTCCTACACTCACCCCCATCAAGATTGTCACTCTTTAGTTATTTTCCTTGGAGGGGGATTTTTGTCTCTTCACACACCATATAACTCTCATAAGACTTATATCTAAATAATCGACCACGACATTTAAGGAATAATATTCCTCCCTAACGCGAGGAAATATTATCTTAAAATAAGCATAATCATTCAGATGAAAAAAATATCTTCACAGGTCTACGGAACTAGGATTTTTTCTCTTACCTTATGAGTGTAAGATAAAGTTTATTTTATTCTGGGTTTAGATTTCATACAAGGACAAGCCTTCATAATTAGTTACATCTTTAGAGTAATGAGCCCTAGAGAAAACTCTTTATTAATATAATGGCTTTTGTTATTAAGATTAGAAATTCGGGCTTTTGAAGTTGAGGCTTTGGAGAGGAAGGATCCATATTTGAAGTTTTTGAAGAATTAAGCTCAAATGAATGGGATTTACAGTTTGATGACAATGTGTCAAGAAGAGGCCCGGGCAAAGGGATTTAACCATCTAGAAAGGAAGATTTACTCAAAGGATTGAACTTAGATGGTGGTTGAAGAGTTTGGAAAGGACTAATAATGAGGATTGATTGACTGGATGAGGTTAAAAGATGGTTGGACTGGTTTGAAGTTGTTGGAGTTCCTAAATTGAATGATAGAGTCAAGTAGAAAGAATTTCTTAATAGAAGTGAAGCCTTAACTTTAGTAAATCTCTAGTCTCTATAAGGAATCAAATTAGGTGAACTAGCCTAGACATTGAGAGTAATGTCCCTGGTTAAGATGCTCATGGTTTTCCATCATCTGAGTACGTTGGTATCCTTCAAATACAACCATCCTTAGGCATCATGATTATGGCATGCGAAGGGTTGCTTAGTTTTAAGGCTATTACAAATGCTTTTGATGATAATCACGAGTTACTTAATGTTAGGGCATTCCTCAAGTTTTATGTGTCTTGTTAAATGTTTATGGAGAGAAACAACATGTGAGAGGTTCTCCTCCTCCTTTTTTTATTCATTTTTTTATTTTAGTTTGTTTAACACGTAGTAGAAACTAAACTTGGTATATGAAGAACATGAAACATAAATGAAACATGACTTTTAATGTACTATACATGGAATGCTACACTGGCCTTAAAAGAATGCCCTAACATAAAAAACTATAATTAAATATGTAGTTTATTTAAAATATTGAGGTTATGAAATTATTCATATATTAAAGAGGAGGTTTGTTGAAATTATCATGGAGAGAACATCAAGAATATTGTGGTGGAGGAGCAATGATTAAGATGCTCACTAGTAGAATTTATTGTTACTGCTTATGAATAAAGATATAACTTTGATTTTTTTTAACACCAAAGATGATTAGAGTATAAATTTAATGTGAATAAATAAGATACTCTCTTATTTTATAGAAAACTATCCATTTTAAGCTATTATATACAACTAATTTAAAAGTTTTTTATAAATTAATTATATATACCTACTCATATTATTTAGGTTAGAATTATAAAGATAAAAGTAATTGTCACAATAAGAAGAGGTGAAGGGAGGCAAGGAAAGCACAATTAGTCATATGTCTGCTCATCCCATCACTAATAATAAAAAGAAATGTTCGCACAAAAAAATAAATGCTCAAAACAATCTTGTACTAACATTTTTCACAAGAAACATTAGGAGTGAATGAAAATAAAGGCGAAGAGTAAGGACCGACCATTTACTTAGGCTTTGAGTTTGTTGAGGAGAAGGATGAGGTGAGATATAAGAAGGATGCAGTAGGAGATTAGGGAGTCAGAAACCTTACCTTTGTATGCATAGATAATGAGGGAAGGAGTATAAAATATAATCAGTTTTTAAGCCTACTCAAACTTGTTGATATACACCATTAAATCCTAGTTTGATAAAATAACACATCTAAGTGATCTTTAGACTTGAATTATACATAAAATTTAAGACATAATATTGGTAAGCTTTTAATTAGAAAAAAAAATTGAGAGTCATTTCATATATGAAAAACATACTAAAAAAAATAAAACCTATCAAGTTACACTCACAAATAAAGAAAACTATCATAAGAAAAATATAATCACTCATGTCAATCTTATAAATATTATTTTTATCTAAAAAACAAGTGCAATTATATAATCTATACAAAGGTAACATCAAAATCCCAATAAAAATAAATTTAGAAACATTCATCACTTCATTGAGTTGTACATAATCACACTTGGTGTGCTATCTCCACACACTTTTTATATATCCTAAATCTTAGAAGTTAGAAGTTGCATGCACATTCCATTTAAGTACTTGAACTTATCAAATTTAAATCAAACAAAGTTTACCTTAAAATAAAGAGTGATTAATATGAGTATTATGTTGGTCTAAAATAAACTTAAGAAAACTTCACTTTCTTAAGAACAACTGATTTTATGTTATCTAATGCAATTACAATTATGCAATGTATGTATGTGTGTGTGTGTGTGTGTGTGTGTGTGTGTGTGTGTGTGACACAAAGAATTAGGATGAAAATAACAAAGATCATAAATAATCAAAACTTCATCTTCCTTAGTTGCAAACTAGAAAATACATATATCGGAACCCAAACATATCAACATAATCTATGATGATAATCTCGAATGCAATGAATTGTTTTTCCTCCTTGAAGTTGTCTTTGAAATTAAATTGTACCTAGAGAAAGTCTAGAGGAAAGATATGAGAGAGAAAATGTGTTTATTTATTTCAAGTTTGTGTATCAAATAAATCAAAGAAACAAATAAAAAATTTAAAACCACACAAAATTTAAGAGGAATTGAAAATTTTCACATCGAATAAAGTTATACTTAGCAAAATCAACTAGCAAGTAAATAACAAAAAAATTAGAAAGAAAAAGAGATTAAAAAAAAAGAAAGAGTATCAAAGTAAAGAAAAGAGAAATTTATAAGTATCAAAGTAAAGAAAAGAGAAATTTATAAGAATAGGACTTCACATAAAATTAGCTACTTACAATTTTATCAGACTAAAAAAATTACAACCCACTCATACATGATTGAAATTCACAATTAAAAATATTATTAAAAACGTGGTATTGACATTGTTATTTATGATTACTTAGTTCCCCAATAAGTTGCTTCTCATTGGTTAAATTTTTATGCCAACTCTAATCCTCCACATAGCCATAATCATGAAATAAAGAAGGTGTAATTAACGAAACCATACATATTAACAGACATAGCAAAGGGAATAAACCCTGCCATATAAGAACAATATGTAACCACAATATTAGACTAAATGGAAGATAATACAAGCTTACCAAAGTCAACAAACTAATGCAGTTTACCAAAGATAAGTTAGTTTTAAGTGCTCAACTGTATTGCACATTGGTTGAAAATAAAATGAAGAACCTAAGATTTTGGATTCAAGCACTCACCCTGAAGGAAATTAATCAATTAATTAAAACTTGTTAGTTTTAAGGAAGATTGATGGCAAAGTGAGGAAAAATGAGAAGATTGAGAAAAAATATTAAAATTATTTAAAGACTTGTTATATATTATAGTCTGAGTTTTTAGTGATTCATTTCCATAAAAAATATTGTTAATGGTTACAGTAGTCATTAACTGAAATTTTTATAGGAACAATATTGTTAATGATTATAATTTATTATTTACTAATTTAACAATTAATTAAAAAATTACTTTTTTTATAATATTTTGGTGTTGTATATTTATTTAATATGTATTTCTTTTTTTAAAAAATAAATAACAATAATATTTTTTTAAGAAAAACACTAATTTTCTCATCCTCCGATTCTTTCTCCACAAAACCCTAACGACCAGTGAAAAAAATAGCAATGAATTCCACCTGGTGAAACTCCGACTGCAAATTATTTGACCATTCCGCCTGGCCTTCTCTTCCACCAATCACCTTCTCTCTCTTTCCATCCTCCATTTCCCCTGTACAAAAACAACGGACCTGAATTCAAATTGCCTTTCAGATTATTAGAAGAAACTGATTGACTCATCCCTGTTCTCCCCGCATTCACCCTTCCCCTGCACCAAAGTTTCCATTTTTTTCCTCAAGGAAAGCTAATTGATGGGGTACACCCCCGTCCAATACCTCGCCGATGCGGCGTCCGGGAATTCCTCGGAAACCCCTCTTGTCTGCTACGCCGCCACCATGATGTCCCTGAACGGAATGCTTCAGGATGAGAATCCCCTGGACTTCACCTTCCCCATCTTCCTCTTCCAGCTCCTTGTAATTCTGCTAGCCAGTCGCATCACCGCCATGATTCTCAGACCGCTTCGCCAGCCCCGATACATCTCCGAGATCCTGGTAATTAATTCCTACTAACTTTTTTTCTTCTTTTTTTTTGATAATTTTTTTGAAAAATTCATACTTGCTCTGCTTCAGGGAGGCTTCATTCTCGGCCCCACCTTGATGGGAAGACTTCCTGCCTTCGCCCTCACCATCTTCCCTTTCCGCAGCCTGTTAGTCATCGATTCCATGTCATCCATCGGCCTCGTCTTCTTCATGTTTATCGTCGGCGTCGAGATCGACCCTGACGTCGTCCGCCGCGTCGTTCGCCGGTCTATTTTTGTCACCTGCGCCGCCCTCATCGGCCCTGTCCTCATCGGCATACTCGCCGGCCTCATGCTCCATGGTCGAATACAGGACGGCACCAACCGCGGCGCCTTCGCCACGTTCTTCTGCAGCATCCTTTGCGTCACCTCCTTCTCCGTTCTCGCCAGAATTCTCGCCGATCTAAAACTGATTGCTTCCGATATCGGCCGGCTTGTGCTCTCATCGGCCATGATCATGAATGGGGTGGCGTGGGTGCTCATGATATTTTCCACCGCGCTGGCTCAGAGCAAAGGAAAGGCGCTGTCAGCTATATGGGCGGTGGTCTCCGGCGGATTGTTTAGCGTTGCAGTATACATGGCTATGAGACGGGCTGCTAGGTGGGTGCAAAAGAGGACGCCAGAAGGGGAGGAGGTGGCGGAGCTTCACCTGTGCGTGATATTGGTGGGGGTGATGGTGGCGGCGTTTGCGGCGGATACTATTGGGACGCATGCTATCTTTGGGGCGTTTGTGTATGGGTTGGCCGTGCCAAATGGGCCGCTAGGTGAGCTCCTTATTGACAAAATTGGAGCTTTTATTGAAGGGTTGCTGCTGCCACTTTTCTTTGCCATTAGTGGATTCAGGACTAATCTGTTTAGCATCGTGGATGCCGGCGCGGCGTGGTTGCTACTGATAGTGGTGTTGGCGGCGATGATGACGAAGGTCGCCGGCTCCATGCTCGCATCGTTTTACATGGAGAGGCCTTTCCGCGACGGGATATCACTGGGGTTACTTCTGAACACCAAAGGGGTTATTGAGCTCATCATGCTCAACATTGGTTGGGACAAACGGGTGCGCTATAATATATCATATTATACATATAAAGTTTTATCATCACATTAAAAATATCATCATAAATATATATATTTTTTCATGTATAATTATATAACATCAAATTATTATAAATGTTATGAAACTTTAAATGTTAGATATAGAAATACATAAGAAGTATGTGATATGTTTGTAAAATTTTTAAAAATATACATATCAAAATTTTGAATTGATTTTGACATGTTATAAAATATAATTGTTTAAACATTATTCTTACCTTAAAACAAATGTAAGAGTTTTAAAATCTATAATCATCACTTTTTGGTTATCATATGGTTGTATAAATGTCTTGTATAATAATAAAATTTTATGTGGCACTATTCTGATTAGGGTTGTCAAAGCGGCTCGTTGTTCACGAACAACACGTGTTCGGCTCGTTAAGAAGTTTGTGTTTGGCTCGTTCGCTATGTTAACGAGCCGAACACAAACAAAAATTTATTTGTTCGTGTTCGGCTCGTTTTGGCTCGAAATACTACTCATCAATTATATATATACATATATATATATATTTATATTGATGAGTGGTATTTTTAAAAAATTTAATTGACTACAAGGCTATAAAGAATTATAATCAATTAAAAATATTAATCAACTTACTAACATTTTATGATATTTCTGCCGCTTTTGATAAATAAACAGCTTATGTACTGTATAACAGAAATTTTCAATTCTTAACTAAACATTTGAATCCAAATTATCCATCTTCATATATTTAATTGCTATAAAAAATGTATAATTTCCTTAAAACTTCCCAAGTCAAGAGCTATTCTAACCCATTTTACCTGAACGACAATCGCAGGTGCTGCGCGATCAGACATTCACAATCCTAGTAATAATCTCCGTCATAACCACCACCATGATCAGTCCGCTGGTGAAGGTAGCCGCGAAGCCCTCCCGTCGCTTCGTCGCGTACAAGCGCCGCACCATCCGCTGGTGGAACCCAGAGTCCGAACTCCGCATGCTTGTCTGCGCCCACTCCTCCCGCGAGGTCCCCTCCCTCATCTCCCTCCTCGACATCTCCCACCCCACCAAGCGCTCTCCTTTCTTCCTCTACGCTCTCTATCTCGTCGAGCTCACCGGCCGCGCATCCACTCTTTTTGTCGTCAACACCAACTCCTCCGCCTCCTCCTCCTCCACCACCCTCGACTCCCATCGCGCGGCCTCCAACGCCGGAGGCGGCTTCATCCGCCACCAAACCGAATCCGAGCACATCTCCCACGCTTTCGAATCATACGAGCAACATGCCGGCGGAGTCTCTGTTCAGTCCCTGACAGCATTCTCCCAATACTCCTCCATGCACGAAGATATCATCGCCCTCTCTGAAGACAAGCATTGCGCCCTTATTCTGCTCCCTTTCCACAAGCACCAGACCATCGATGGTACCATGGAGGTAACCCACCCAGCCATCCGTTCCCTAAACCAGAACGTCCTCGCCGGCGCCTCCTGCTCTGTCGGCATCCTCATTGACCGAAGCCTCGCCGGCACAGGCGCCCGTGCGCAGCGCTACAACGTTGCGCTCGTTTTCATTGGCGGCCCCGATGACCGCGAGGCCCTCGCCTACGCCGACCGCCTCGCTACCCATCCGGGCGTGGCGCTCACAGTCGTGCGCTTCCTCCCCTGCATTGGCTCGCCGCCGCAGGAGAGGGCGGTGGATGTGGCTGGAGAGAATGATGATGAATGCTTGGCGCAGTTTCAGGCGGGTGGTGGTGGAGAGGCGGAGTATGTGGAGAGGATGGTGGGGAATGCGGAGGAAACGGTTGCAATGTTGAGGGAAATGGAGGGGCGTTATGATTTGTATATTGTTGGGATTGGAAAAGGTATGTCGTCACCGTTTACAGCGGGTTTGAAGGACTGGAGTGAGTGTGAGGAGCTTGGGCCGATTGGGGATTTGCTGGCCTCGCCGGATTTCGGGTCGAGGTCGTCGGTGTTGGTGTTACAGAGTGGGAAGTATGGGGAAGAATCAGGAGATGATATAAACGGCGGCGCGGTGGCGGTCTCGATGCAGGCAAACTCGGGACGGTAGGCTTTGGTCCTTGGGCGATTATTGAGTACAGATATGACACGTAAATTTATGTGCGGTGTTCAATCAATATCACTAAAATACATCTTTTTTATTCTTCTTATTGTTAGAATGAGACCCACTTTAATTTTTTCACCATCGGTCCAAACCAGACAACGCAGTCAAAATTTACATGCCTGTACGCAATAATCTTGATGTGTGGTGCTTCGGCAGGTTAAGTAGATGAGCTTGGGGATGAGTCCATAAAATTTTTAGTGCAGATGTCATTTTACTTCCTGCTATTGTGTTGCTGGTTCCAGTGCTTCAGCGTTGAATATGTAAGAAAAAAATTTACTGTAGAAAGTAATTGAGTTTTGTTTATTTATCAAAATTGAATTTTTAAGTGTTTTTCATAAATGAGCTTTGACCTTCTATTAAAATTGTAATCTTCATTATACAATTTTAATAAGCAAAATTCCTTCAAGATTTTCTTGAGATATATGAGAGGAACTTTTCTTCAACTAATGAATTGGAGGGGAAATAAATCACGTCAGAAATTCTTTAGATTGATGCATCTAAATGATTATTTGGCATCATTTATCTTTATATTCAACATTTATTCATGTAATTATTTGTCAAATATAAATGTGTTTGTATATTCAAAATTGAGTTTCTTCAAGCAGCATGAAAATTCAGATATTAAATGGGTTTCATGGGCCTGATGGATCGACCCCATAAACAATGCACTTAATGATCGACCGAGCTAATTGTACTTGTTAGTTTATCTTTGGAGGTGACAAACAACACAGCTTCTTGCCGCCCAGAATGACCCTACCAGTACCTTCAAAGTTTATCAGCATTTACGTGAGTTCCTCTAATCGGGCACGCTAAGCTTATGCCTTTAAGCGAGTTCCTTCGACCAAACTCGCTTACATTTTCCTAATTCTTCTTCTAAGCTTGCTTGTATTAGTTTATTCCTTCTACCAAGATCGTCTATAGCTACTTAGTTGTATCACTGAGTGGCGTGAACAGTTCTTTGAGGCAAAAATGAAGAGAACTCTAGTTCATCATCATGTATGTAACCATTTATTGGTCGCCTAATGCCCACACCAAGGATCTTGTCCACAACAAGCTTGCTCAGGCTCCATATTGTACAGCTTATAGCATTGTTTTTTATTTCATTTTATTTCTTTGACCTCTGCGAGAGCGCATATACTTTATGGCGTATAAATAGGAAGTAAAAGGGGAGAGGAACGGGGATCTGATCTTAGCTCTTTCTAACTCTCTTTCTCTCTAAAAATTCCTTAACTTCCTTCCACCTCTTTCACAAAGTTTCTCTCCAATTATATGGGTTCACAGATACGGGTTCACAAATTATACGATATCATACGTTCTAAACGGATTCAACCTAAAAGATGAGATAAGTGTGAATCTCTTACCCAAATCCAACAAAGAATCTTTTAGCTGAAGGAGAATGAATAACAATGATAGATTACATTAAGACACAACAATGAATGAGCTCAGAGAACATATGCACAAAAATGGTAAGAAGTGTCTAGAACCCACTCTAGAAGCCATCCAAAAAGTCATGTCAAATCGTCAAGATCAGTGATGTGAAGGCGAGGACCACAAAGACAAAGCCCACAAATAGAAGAATTATCGTGAACTAGAGCAAGAAGAGCCCGAGCTACAACACTAGAAAAAGAAAAATATGATAATGATATCTCATGTCCCTGGAGAGGAGACTCCAAAATTCTTGGATGATGAAGAGAGGAGGAGCATATAATGAAAAAGATTACTAGACAATTTACATTCTAGAGAAATTGTTGAAGTGGAACCCCCAAGCAAATTCAAAATTCCTTCTATAACGATTGTTATTGCCCTATACTAGTGCATCCGCTGTGACCTAATATTGTGATTTGGTAAGTCATATATATTTATTAATTTTTTTGATATTTTTAGAGTTAATATTGCTCTCAAATAATTTGTTAATTTTAATAATTTTGACTTGGACAAAATTTCAACTTACAAGATATTGACTTTATTATATTCAAATAATTTGCTGATTTTAATAATTTGTTGACTGTTTTATCAAATGGTTCCACGCGATTTTTAATTTAGTGACTATTTTTTTGATAATTTTTTGAATCCTATATTTCAATTTCTAAATAGATTTATAAAAAAGCATATACAAAATGCACCAATTTAAAAAATTATATTTATATCCTTAATT
>NEWO01000347.1:947954-959978 GCA_003013225.1 Phalaenopsis aphrodite | reverse complement strand
TAGTATTTATATGCTTATGTATAAAAAATATGTGTAAAAATGATAAAAATGGAGAAAACACAGAAGATTGTGACTGATGGGTTGTAAGTTATATGCAATCAAATAAAGTTATAAGGACTTATGCATTTATGTAATTATTCATCTTTGCATTTGATATGTTTAAATAAATGTGAATAAGTAGAGGCATAAGTAAAAGTGAAGTAAAAAGGGTATGGAAGGAATATGAATGGGTTGAGGTTCAAGTGGATGTATAAGTGGCAAAGGGAAAATCATAAAAATAAGTTAAATAAAGAATGCATTTCTTTCATTTTCTTTTACTGTATTTTAGATATCATGTTGCATGTATTGCTAGACTAAATATATTTATTATGGTAATATTTTCTCGTGATAACACTATCATTAATAATATACATGATGATTTTCATATTCAATTTATTTACTTTAAGTAAATATTTAGATTTTTATATATTGAAAACTACAATACATTTTGAGTAGTGTACTGAGCTATGGTTGCCACCCTTATTTTACATACATATGTTATTTATCGAAAGGGAAAAACTCGGGTAAAGTAGAGACATTTTGATTACTAGTGAGGGTTTGATATTACGTATGTACTTTATATTTAGTTTTTTACAGTCTTGATGATATATGCATTTTGATGATAGAGATATTATATTATGATTAATGTCTATGTTTTCTTTTGTTGTATAATTGTGATATGAGTTGAATGAATTTTGGGTATTTTTATCTTATAATATTTTGATGATATCAGTGGCTTAGTGTATATAAAAATTAAAGAAAATTATGTGATAAAGATTTCTTCTAAATATATCTTGGGTAATAATTTAACTATTATGACCTTGAAATGAGGCGACCTGCTTCAATATAACAGGTTGCATCGGGTTGGTCTATGACACCTTCCCTGGATTCTTACAAAGGTAGGGATGATCCTTCTGATCATGAAGCTTTTTTTGAATCAGCAGTTTCTCTATTATGAATAAACAACACCCTTAAGTATCATTTATTTATTAAAATGCTCAAGGAATTGTCTCTATTTTAGTTCAATAACATATCAATAGGTCATCACCTCTTTTAGGAAGTTCAAGAGAATGATCACAACCCATTTTGCTAGCGTGCATAAGCCACAATAAAGATTTCAAGCTCTACTGAATATCTGACAAGCAATGTTAAAGTTTGAGAACTTCACCAAATTCTAATGGGAAATGTTTGATGTTAAAGATATTGTGCCTTATGTCGCCCATGCAACACTTATATAAGAGGTCTACGAACCAGTCTCATTCTGATACCTCTTATCTTAGAAAGCCAAAAACTTTGTTAAACTCATAGAGCTGGTCAATGACCAAATATTGCCTGAAAATACAACTCTTTATCGAATCCATCTAACACTAGAAAACCAGAGGAAAAATTTTGGAAAAGAGATTTTTGTGAACATGGAGGGAGTCAGCACTGATTCGTACTATGGGATCATCGAATCACCCCAGAATGATATCCTTAACAACAGTAGCAATAGAAGTAGTTCTATTAAAAGCTTATCACAAAAAGGCCAAAGAGAAGACAGGAAATACCTCAACCCTCCACACTAGAAATCACTCTTTTGTGAGTGTCAATAGGTGAGATTGTATAGGCAGTCCAAAACTATGAATTCTTTCAGAGACATCTGCCATTGAAGGCCAAGAGTTTCTAACTCAATCCTAATAAGTATTGTGCTTATCATCATGATTATGGGTAGAAACTGAGAAATGTCTTCATCTTTGAAACTAGATCAAAATGTTCATTCAAGCTGAAAAATTAAAAATAATTTTGTTTCCTCATAAGACAATACTCAAAGGCAAGGAAATGTGCATGTCAAGATGCTTCTGACAGACTAATCCTTGCAGTGATCCGACATCACACTTGAGTTGTATCGGCCATTTTTAAATGGGATGGACCTAAATCGTCATATCATTTAAGTTTAAAATGATTGAAAGTAGGAGACATTCATTCCATCAACTTATCTAAAGTCATCATTCTGACTCAGACTTCATGAGAGCTTAGTTACATGATGATGAAAATATTTTCAGTGACATTTGTTGACCTCATTTTTTGTTGAGGTTTAGCTTTTTCCTCTTTAGTAGCTTAGGGTCTAACCATAGGACTTTTCTATTGACTACTACTAGAGGACTAGAAAATGAATTGTCACCATTATAAATTCTAAACTCTTCTTTGCTCAACTCGAAGTTCCACATATTTTTCCTGACCTCTAGCACTTAGTAGGTGGGGTCAGTATGGAGGAGCTCAAGAGGAGTTTCCCATAGGATGGGCAAACCTTAGGACTAACCCTGGGTGGTTTGGTCTTAGTTAGAATAGCTCGCATACACTTTCTTATATAACCCAAACCCTAAGACTCCTTTAATTTGGTCTCCTGACTCCTTTTGGGAAGCTCATGTGGATGGACCCAAACCCCTAATCCTTGACTAAGAGGGTTAGGACTAGCATATTGAACATCCAAAATGAGTCCTCATATGAATCATATTGATTTGGCATGGCTTCATGGCTTACTTGCCCATTATAGCCCAAAATCAACAAATTACCAAAATACTCTTACAACCCTAATTTTTGCCAAAAATCCCAAAATACTCAAATTTGTTCAAAAGTCATCTCAAATCACTCACCACTACCTAAATTGACCAAAAATCACCAAATTTCCAAAATACCAAAAAAATTATTAAAAATTACCAAAATACCCCTCACAACCCAAAAATTTCAAAATCATTCCAAATATTCTCAATTTCAATTTTTAACCATCACATTAACTCAATTTGACCAAAAGCCCCAAATTACCCTTAAAGGCCCAAATTTCCCCAATTTATCCTCAATCTTGGCCCAATTGACCCCAATCTTGCCCAATTTCAATTCCAAATCAAAATTCAACATCCATAGTACCAATTGAAGCCAAATACAAGCTCAAGTTGACATAATTGCAAGCTCAATTTCATCCAAATCAAAAAGCCCCAATTTTGACCACATGTCTAAATCCACCAAATTGGTCTTTCAATTCAATTCAAAATTACTTGAAATCCTTTCCAACTTCTTCATGACATCTCCATACACCAAATTCAACATTCAATTGATCTAATATTTAGCCCAAATTTATCCTTTAAAAAAGTCCAAGCCCGCCATGTTTAATTCCAAAAGCCCAAATTCAGGTAAAAGTTCACATGATAATTTTCCCCCTCAACATCCATTTCATTAAAATCACTCCCTAAGTCTTAATTCCATGTTCAAATCATTCCAAATCAAGCTTCATGACAAACACCACCAAAATATCTCATAAAATTCAAAATCCTTTCTCATGCAAAAGAGCCAAGCCAAAGGGAAGCCATGAAGCCATTCCCAAGCTATAGGTGAGCCATATGAGTCTTGCCACCTCATCAATTTATTAATGGCAAGAGGCCAAGCCACCTTCAAGACTCCTTAAAAAGGTTTTAACCCTTTTAATATATGTTTAGCCAAATCTCTTTCGATGGTGACTTATCCTCAATGATTAAGTTGAGTCAAATGATCTCCTCTTAAGCCCAAACTAGCTTTGGTGGTTGAGTCCAACCCAAATACATGTTTTAACCCAACTTGACCCAAAATGACACTTCCCCCATTCCTCTTTAATCTAAGACCTTTACACATGACCAACCCCAATTGATTACACCAAACTCAAGTCCTGAGCCCCCTGACCAAATAATGACCTGACCGTGGTCAGCCAGCCACCTTGGCTGTCGGAAAACCCCATGGCCAAGGGGGAGCAAGATGATAAAACTCAAAATTGAACCTACCTAATGTGAACAAGTCCAATTTGCCATGGAGCATTTCTTCCCTCCACCTAAGCATCATTTTTCACTCACTGGCCAGTCATGGTGGCCTCTTCTCCCCCCTCTATTTAAAATCACCCTCCACGACTAAAGGGAGAGAGCTTGAAATTCTTTGGGGAGACACTTTCAAATTGTTCCCAGAGCTTCTTCAAGACCTTTTGAGAGAAATGCAACCATTCTCCAGCCCTCTTCCCCACTGATCAGAGTCAATTTCTCAACCCTAATTTGAGCTTGAAATAAGAAATCCCATAAACCTCCACCAAATCAAAATTAATTGCACCCACACCATTCCCTGAGTGAGAGAAGAAGATCCCCAACAAAAGCTCCATCACCAGACGACCCTAGGGTAGACTTTGATCAACCCCTAAACCGGCCTTGGTCGATTTCATACTTAGGCATTTCACCATAGCTTGAGACTTCATCTTGGAGCTCTTTGGACTCAAGGCAAGCTTTTGGAAGTACCCAATCGATGCCGCACCTCTTGGGCAAAGGTATTGAACTCTTACCTTAAACCAAGCTTCATTTAATTCTCCATGCTTATAGAATTAATTTAAGACATGATCAACCATATGGATATATTATCCTAGTCAAGAAGAGTTTATAGGAATAAACCGCACTTAATTTGGTTAAGTATCGAGAAAGATATTAAGGTTTGAAGTTGGAGGGTTCTCCGGCTAGGAATTTGGGGAAAATGAACGGATTTCGTCCGTTTCCACGTGTATCGAATGGATGGTCGTGATTGCGCCGGAAAGATGAATGAAATGAAAAGACGGGTCGAGTCATCGCTGAGGTGGCTGGTGGCGCCGAACCGGAAGACACCGCATGAAAAGTTCGGATCTGCCTAGGTTGAGGTGGTGTCGCATCACTTAAATAGAAAAATAGGTATTTTTCTTATTTATTTAAATATAAGAATTTCAAAAATGCATATCTTAGTGTAGAAAATTTCAATAAAATAAAAATACTCTCTTGCTCAGCGAACAGAGGAGAACAATGTTGAAATGGTTTCATGTCTGTTTGATGCATGTATGATTTTCAATTAATTAAATGGTGTTTTTTTTATTTGGATTCTCCATTTGCATAGATATTTCACATTGACATGGGACCAAGGGGCTTTTGGTGTCTCTGTTGTTAGGCATCTCCCCTGATTTTTCCATAGTCACGGGTCATCTCTAACTAGAGATATCTAATTTTCAAGTTAATGGTCCATGTTTTGGTATAAAAATTATTATAATTAAAATACTCATAAAAAATACAAAACTTATTTTGGTAGGTTCACTATGGTCAGAGGACCCTAGGAAAAATATAAACTTGATTTAACTCATTAAAAATAACCCTAATTGTCACCAACCCCTAAAACTGAATAAAAATTAAATTAAAGTAATTATAGATGTAAATGATATAAAAATCATTCTCATATGTAATTTAATGTCAGAGGGGTTCCCCATAAAAATTTTAAGTCAATTGGAGTTAATTTGACCACTAAAATAGATTAATCAAGTGAAATGACATTTTTGGCATTAAAATAATTATAATAATTAAAATACAATTTAAAAAATCACCAAATTGGTTTTGGGAGCTCCTTGTGACCAAAGGAATCTAACAAAAATAAAGTTGAAATTAAAATAAACACTTCATTTTTTAGACAAGTTTAAGCATTTAAATAATTAAAAATTAATTTTAAAATTGTGAAAACACACTATAATGTCACATTTGACATGCTGTTAATCACTTGAAACTAATTAAAATAATTTTCCTAATTTTATAAATCAAGATATTAATTTTTAAAGGCTTAAAATGAATGTTCTTTAATTTTCCACTAAAATAATTCTAATAATTAAAATGTATATCACAAAAATATGAAATTTATCTCTTTGGGTTCCCTGGACTCATAAAGATTAAGAAAAATATAAAACTTAATTTTCTACTTAAATAATATTTTATATTTAATTAATACTCAAAAGAAACAAATAATTCTAATAATTCAATTAAACCTCTAAAAATTATGGAAATTGGTCTTATTGGTCATCTGACCTAGTTAAATTTCTAATAATTTTCTTAAGAATAGAAGTTTTATTTTGGTTGAGTTATTAAATTTTCATTAAAAATCCTTATTTTTGCATTAAAAATAATTATAAAATTAAATAAATTCAGAAAAATCACATTTTCTCCTCTGATGTTTTAATTGACCCATGAGTGGAGTAACATGAAATTTCAAAGTCATTTGCATTAAATTTGATAAATTATGAAGTGTTAGGTCATTAGGGGCAAAATGGTAATTTTGAAGATTTGCCCTTAATCAATATTTAAGCTTAATTAAAATGAGAAATGGGAAATGAATGATCTTAAATAACATGTCTTGATGATTGAAATATAAAAGGGATAATTGGTAGTAATCAATCTCACTTTGATTTTATTAAAGATAAATTTGTAACTCCTTAAATTAATGAAGTTTGGAAAAATAATTAAATAAGAAGATATTAAGGTGAGGGTTTGATTTTGGAAGATCATAACTCACTAATTTTAAACCCCAATTAATGGTGTATGATTCAGGCTAATGATTAAGAACATAAACATTTAAAAATCTTTTTTCTTAAAATTACAAATCAACCCATTAAGCTTTAAGGGCTTAATAGTGAATTAGGCCTGATCAAATTTGTCTAATGAGGTTTAAAAAAATGAAATATGATTAATTTGAAACTTTTGAAACACTACAAGCCCATTCTTAAAAAAAAATCAAATTGGTTAAGCTTTTTAATTAAATCAATTCGCCTCCTAAAGGCTTTCACCAACAAAATTTATAAATAAAATATCAAATGATAATTACCCGATCCTTAGGGTTGGCTAAAACATCAGTTCATTGATCATAAGGGTATGATAATGATGAGTTATTAAGTAACATAATGAGTTTGAACGAACTCAGAACCTTTCAAGGGATTGTGAGATGCGGGCGACGGGATTCCAATTCCGGTGACCGATAGCTTCCACAGGACGACCCCCCTAAATTTATGCTGCCAACATTATTGTTGTAACTTTAGTAATCAATAATTATCAAATTTGGAGTGTCGTAATCGGCATTGGGAGTTCTGTCAACATTCTCTTCAAAAAAAAAATTTTGAGAAGATGAACAAGATAAACGCTCAACTCAGTCCTACTTTTGAACCTCTGTACAGATTTTTTAATAAGAGAAAAGAAACTTATAGATTCATCTCTCTATAACTTGGGGAGAAGAAAATAAATAATATACATAAATAAAAAATTCATAATAGTTGATGCCCCAACTACATACAATGACAACTATGGCAGACCAGTGTTTAAAACATTTAAAGTGGTGATTGATACTCCTCTCCAAGTGCAGCTACACTTTGGGGGCTCATGCAAGTGCTCGAGTCGTATCAGTAATATCAGATTTTTGAGTCGAGGATGTCAATCCCACAGGGAATGGGGAATTAAACTTATGAAAAGTTCCAGCCTATTGATTTCATTCTTAGATTGGAAGATAGATTGTGTTAAAGTTCTACAAACTAATTCTATAGTATTACAAGAAATTGTAACGTTGAAATCCTACTAAAATCCTACTTAGCTAGGGAGTTAGATAGATGAATATCATGTTCTAAAGATACCCTCCCTTGCAATAATGTAAGTGGAGTACAAGAAATGTAAAGTAAAAATTGTAAATATGGTTAGTGACAAATATGAGCAACTCTCTTCTTTACCCTCTCCTAAGTGCATAAAAAAGATTTATTATAATGACTTTAATTCATTAAATCCCATTTTGAACCAGGTAAAAAATATTTCTCTAACATTTACATCTCTCTACGAGGCATATCCACCTATATCCCATAGTTCAACATGATTAAACTAATTGATTCTACCATAACACTCTTCAGTCGTTATGGTTCATATCACATTTTAACATTTCATTTGGTCAGAATGAAAAGTAAATGAAGATATAAAGGTTAATCATCACATTCAATAATTAAAAGTAATTTTTAAACACTTAACATTCCTATACATCCTACTTAATCATCACAAGGTAAGGTAAGGAAATCTACTCAGGAAGTATGAGAGAAACAACACACCAAGTCATTGAAACAAGAGAATTCCATTATCCAAATGTTTACAACAGAAATACAATAATAAAGACATAATAAACTTATCTTCATCTCCTTTACAATGACATGAAGATGCTTCACCAGTGCTCCTTCTGACTCTTGGTTGCTACACCTAATGGCTCTCCATATCCTCTGCACTAGAGGAAGAAGAATAGACTCTATAGCAATCCAATCAACTCAATCCTCACACCTTTATCAAATGTAGCAACCACCCTTCATCAATCCTCTAAGTCTCAGATACATAGTGTATATGTAGACTCTCTTAATAAACATAACATCACACCACAAGTTCCAAAGAAACTCCCCACGATAGGCTTCCCGAACTACCAAAACTCCTCTAAGCAGTTGATGTTGCCAAGGCGCCCAAGAGCCGGTGTCAAGCCACTAAGCTCTTTATATGCAAGGAACAACATTGGCACCTATGTGCTTAAGAGTGTGGTGCCTAGGCGCCAGTATCGCAACGCCTAGGTGCCAAGTGGGTCGCGCCTAAGCACCATCATCTTGGTTCACCAGGAATAAGACTGGTGCCTAGACGCTAGCCTCATTGTGTTCCTTTTACTCCAAATCTTCTCCATATTTCCTTACTTCCAATACCTATTATACTTATAAGAAAAATATTGAAATACATTTTCTTTAAAGTTCAATCTCATCCAAAAAAAATTGTAAATAATAAAGAAACAATAACATTACTATCTACACATCAAAATCTCTCAAACAGAAAGGTTACTTTTCCTCAAGTAACGCCAAAGTTTAAATATCACTTTAATTAACTTATAAGAGTGGGTTTCATATAAACTATCAAAAATTATGCATAAGGAGGTTCATAGTGATAAAAACATGATAACGCTAGTAAACTGGTCTAGTCCTAGGCTTTGCATCCAACCAAGAAAATATAATTTCTTATTTACTTCTAAAAAGAAATTAACACATGTTAAATAGAATACATTAGATGGTAAGTAGATAAATTTTAAGCACTATCTTTAAAAATTTTATTAATACTTCCTAAACATCAATAACTTAAGAATATAATAGAATTAAAATTTTAAATAGAATCTAATGAAACGAATTTTGGATAAGGTTTCTCCTCAAACTTTTCCTTATTTTATATTTTATTTTATACTCATTTTTCTTGCTTTAGGATGAATTTCTCAATCCTACTATATTTATATAGGCCTTGTAATAATTTTAAATTCCACTATAATCAGTTTAAATTAAACACTTTAAAATCCTCTTCTTTTTATTTTTTTTTTAATTTTAAAAAGCATTAGATGAAAGTATAATTTTAAGCAGGCTCACTCCTTGTTAAGTATACATCTAAATGCTCCTAATTTAACAAATATATTATACTTTTTGAAAATAAATATTTTAATAATTTTTCTATATGCTGAATTGCAAAAGTTCCTTAACACTAGTCTATGTTTCTCCTTCCTCATGATTGTGATCGTTCTAAATTTATCCCCCACTTTCCTCAAGTTAATTAAAAATAACAATTCAAACTTACTTTACTTAGGAAAAATAGGTTTAGGTTCTACAAGATTCCCCCCCCCCCACTTAATTTCAAAATTTTAAGCAATTTACAACATTAATTTAAAATTGGGACAAATGCACAGAACTACTTCCTATCACATTTATATCAACAATATCAACAAGTATAACAAAAAATGAATGGGTATGTAATAGAACATAAATATGAACTAAACAAGATACTAAATAAGATTAGCGCCAGAAAGTTTAAATATTACAACAAGCATATAAAATCAGTTCCACGGTACAGTACAGACTAATCCAATACTAATACAAATAACAACAACAACAATGAATAAAACTAACATCCTAAACATCCACATAAAAGAAGATAACACAATTCGTCATCCTCAACAACATCCTCCTCTATTTCTTAATCTCCAATGAAATGCTCTACTATTGACTCTCGGGAGCTTTCATGTATTTGATAATGAAAATATACTTTGATTCCAAATATACCTCCAACTGATTGGCTAGATATTAGTTGGACTAATCGAATTGGATTATATTTTATCAATCCTCATGTGCTATCTTGCCTCTTAAAATATACACATCGTCCTGTACAATGGAGGATTCATCCACCCCCTTCTAATCTCTAGTCATAAAGACCATCTTAATAGAAGAATAGGGTCGAAAATAAGATATATTGAATTGAGATGGACTTGTTTCATGTCTAAAATCAATATGTCTCTTGTATATCCCAACATTTGATTAAGAAGTAGGTTGTAGAGGATGTAGTTGATCCTTCTACTACAAAAAGGTATGTCAAAGTTCAGGCACAACAAGAAGACTAAGAATAAATGCCTTGACCTAAGAGTTACTCCCTCTTAAGTCACACACTCGTAATCAAAACAAAAAAATCACCACACAAAAAAAAACTTCAACATATATTTAAACACACTATAGAACGCTAATATACAAATATAAATTTGGTTTGCCTCCCAAGAAACGCTTAGTTTAACGTAATCAACCCGACTATACCAGATATATTACTCAAGATAACACAACATCAAGACTCATTAACCATAGGACTCCGACCACCTAAATTTTGTTCAAGTCACTATCCATTCACTTTAAACACTCTACCTCACTTAGAATCTTTAATATCAATAACGCCAAAAGGATAAACCTTTAAAATGGTCCTGACCGCCTGAATTTAAGCTTTCCAGAAAATAATTCTAAGCTTCATACTAAATCTTTCATTAAATCATATCCAAAATCCACTTTCAATGATGCTTATAGAGGTTTCAAAATGGGCGTTATAAACTTTCAACTATAATTTCAGGTAACAAATCAAAACCCAAGTTTAAGCTCAACTCTTTTACTGTCCATGCTTAGCCCAACTTGTCCAAACTTCCAGCCCTCCTCTACTCACCCTTAGCCTTAAACAAAACACAAAAGTCATAGCAAAAATCTCATTTCATTTCTTTAACCATTTGCTCCGCATGGCAGTATATCTTTGGGTCTTGCCCTAAGACCAATAAACTCCTTTGCTTCATGCTTTATTGCTAATTAAACATTACCCAAGCACACAACCTGCTTCTCTGTTTCTCTCCACATGGCATAGATTTATTTATTAGCCCACCAAACTTGACCAAGAAATGTGGAATCCTCTTATTGGCTGAGGGCTTTGATTGTTCGCTCACCTCTATCTTAGCCATCATTTTCATTTGGCACCAAGAGTTTCTATAAAAAAAAACCCTTCTAGTGACTCAAGACCTCTATAAATACCCTTTGAGCCTCTTCAAATTGGCTTGCATAAACTCTGACCTTAGATGCTCCAGTATGTTTAGCCTTCCTTTAACACTCTTTAGCCTTCACAATTTATTAATTCCTCCAGCTTTCCTCCGCCTTTCCTCTACCCAAAATTAGAACACATTATAATCCCATTGTCCATCACTCGATCTTTTTTTTTTAAGCATCCATTAGCTTCCATGAGCTTGCAAATCTACCCCTCCATTGATTTCTAATTGAATTGCCTCCCATAGCCCACAGTTACATCAATTCAATCAACCAACCAATTGAATTCTTGGAAGAGGAAGGGGGAGCTAGTTGTTGATCTTGGGTAATTCTTCATGAGGACTAGACGATTGACCTAGAGAAACTAAAAGTTGTGATTACCCTCGCATTATAGATATTCTTCTAATCTTAGATGTAGGTCTTTCGGTGGTGGAGCTTTGTGTAAAAAAATTCAACTTTATGTGAATTCCACCATTAGATCTTTAAGTCTAGGTTAGATGAAGCTTTCTACTTGACAAGATTTTTGTTTGGTGGTGTTCGTTGATAGGATCAAGTGTATTTCATTGAGCGATTGTGATTTTTTGTTATGTTTTGGATGATAAGTTGATGTCATTCATTCCCATGGTAAGGTTGTGGACAGTTGTAATTTTGATAGATCGTATGATATCTGATATATATTGTATCATCCAATTTCTTTAATCAGGCATCATTACATGCCCAATAGGAGGCCAACGCGTCGATAAGGGAACCTATCAAATGGAGCTGCATGTAAGAAATGGCTAGGC
>NEWO01000347.1:918532-944807 GCA_003013225.1 Phalaenopsis aphrodite | reverse complement strand
CATTTCTTTTGCTTTAGTGAACTATTTGATTGATTCCCTCCCGTGGACGTAGATCCAGTTGGATCGAACCACGTAAACGATCTGTGTTTGCTTGTTTTCTTTGAAAATCATTTCTATGTCAGGAAGTACATATCTCACAACAATTTACACCGTCTGTGGGAAGATCCATACTTTTTGGCTAGAGGTGTCCGCGTAAAGCTGTTCCGGCCAGCGACGAAGAAGAGGAGTTCGACATTCACGAACAGAGGAGCAAGCGGATCGCGACAGATTCGGTGAGCAGTGGAAGCTTTGATCGACTGGATTCGCACCGCGGGTTGTGCGGTTCAGCGAAACGGAGGAGGAACAGTCCGCGAGCGAAGGTCCGAAAATTTGCGATAGGGCTGCCAGCAGAGGATTTCGGAGCAGGGGTTCGGTCTTGCGAGTAGCTCGGCCAGAAGGAAGAGGCGGAGATCGCATAGAGAAGGGTTCGGGGAGTTCCCTGTTCGGGAGTTTGCGAAGCAGAAGGACCTAAGCAGTTTGGCGAGGCGCGACGGCTCTGAAGAGGCAGTTATTCTCGTGCGTTAAAAGGAGTGCCTGCAGGAAGGAGGCGCGATCACAAAACAGAAAGTTTTCTCCGGTGAACAGGTGTGATCTCTGCCAGAAGGGATCGGAGCTCTCCGTTCGGTTGGCGAAGGCAGTGGAGTTCACGGGGAGAAGGTAAGAAATTTGGTGAGAATTTCTTGGACAGCAAGGCGTTAAAAGACAGGTTTAGGCTGAAAATTTTTTGTTGTTATACAAAGTACAGCATTTTGGTGATTTCAGTCTAGTTCTTGGAATGACAGCATGTAGAATTCATTGGAAGAAATCCTAGACAGGACAATGAGTTCCGTCAAATTCGACATTGAGAAATTCAAGAAAGAGGACGATATGAAGTTGCAACATAGGGCCTAGTTTATTTCAAGCTTCCAATTAGATATTTGGCTTTACGTTGCCTTTTGTATTAGCAATTTGTGTGCTAAATTTCGCTAATTTTTTAAAATTATTCTATAAAAAGTGGGATGTCATAAATACAACAATGAAAATAAAAAGAATATCAGAGATGAGTGAGTGTTCCAGTTGAATATATGTTATTCTCATTTCATATCGGAAGTGTCAGCTACAGAAGAAAGTAAGTGCCAACAAATATACTATTACATTAGAAGTTGTATCTCATCTTCATAAAATTTGTATAATCCAATACCTTTATATATATATGTAAAAGCAAAGGTATTGGATTATACAAATTTTATGAAGATGAGATACAACTTCTAATGTAATATATATATATATATATATATATCCCATCGTGGTGCGGGTGCTCTAGAATTTTAGGCATATAACGCGGGCTCTCATCATAGGGCCAAAAAGCCAATGAGAAATCGATATTTGGGTCTCTGTCAAATATCAATTTTCTTTTTATATATATATATATATATATATATATATATATATATATATATATATATATATTGTGTGTTTGTGTGTGCGCGCGTGCCACCAATTGTGACATGTTGATAGAGCAGACTCTTTGAAGGTCGTAAGTCCCCTCAAGTCACGGGTTCAAATCCCCTTGTGGCCAGTTTGTTGGCAGTGAGGGCAGTTCTCGAATAGTTAGAAATATGAGGGTGGCTGAGGGCTCGTATAATATCCTCCGGCCAGTCTTTTTAATATATATAGTTTAGAGAAGCGTACTCAGACCAGTTGGTCGGGCATCTGCTTGTCAGTTGTAAGTCCCCGCTGGTTTGGGGTTCGAATCCCCCCGAGTGTAGGGTGTGGAGCTCGAATTGTTAGGCGCATTAGGGATGGTCGGGACTCGTATAATAGCCTCTGACCATTCCTTTTAAATACATAGCTATATACATGAAGTGAGAGAGATTGAAATTTAAAACTACCTTACTTTCTCTAAAATAAAGCAACAAGAACGAAAATATACCTTTCCAGCTGGCAATCTCAAACATAGACCTTTGAAGATCTGTACTTCCGGACGTGTTGGGTACTTGAAGCTAACATTCTGGAATTCAATTTCCCCTTTAACTTCTGCCAGCACCAAACCTTCATCAATACTGGCATCAATCTTTGATTTCCGGTTAAGAATTCCAAATATAGAGGCAGCTGAGTCTTTGGCTTTTGTAGCATCAGGCCCGAATGCACTCGATTGTGAAACAGAAATAGCTGCCATGGTCAAAGCAAAAAACACCTGCCATTCAAAGTATAGAACGCAAAAATGTAGCCTGAAACACATGTTGTTACGAAAAACTTTAGCTAGTAGAACGAGAAGTGAATTAAATTGGTACCCTGAAAACATCGCTAAATGTTGCACTTCCATCATGCACAAAACGGGCTCCAACATAGAAACACAAGGCGTAGGTACAATAAAGTACGAAAAAAGAAAAACCATAGCCAATTCCACTTATTAGCCCCTGCCTAATTCCCTGTGTCATCGGATTGTTACATTTCTTATGATAAGCATCCATCACCTTCCCCTCTGCACAGAAGGAAGCCACAGTACGGATGCTGGTGACTGCATCGCTTGCCACTTGACTGGCTTCTTCATACATAATCTAAAATGAACCAATTAAAGAGTTACCATTAATTGATTTAATTGGTTCGAACAAGTCTATAGGTTTGAAGAAAAGCTAACAACTCGTTACAAAAGTATAGTTTATGATACCTTAGCATCGGCACTAAATCCTTGAAGGAATTTCATTTGCGCATAACCCTGCAGCCCAACAAGAGGTATGATTACCGTGATCACAAGTGAAAGCTTCCAGTTAGCAACGAAGGCTATAAGTATCCCAGCTGTAACGGTCGATAAGTTTTGAACAATCAAAGCTAAAGTGTCACCAACAAGGCTTTTCACAGATGATGCGTCTGAAGATAGCCGTGCACCTATTGCCCCACTGACATGACAAAAGCAAATTTGCTCCTTGTGAGTGGCTCACTAAAAAGAAAATACATTACACAAGATTTAATCACACATTTTGAAAGCAGTACCTAGTATTTGCAGGTTCATCAAACCAGCTAATCTCTTGGTGCACCACCTTCTCAAAAGTAAGTGAACGAATGCGTTCTATCAGTTTCCCACCCGCAACTCCAAACAAGTAATGCTGCATTGGCACAGAAAGGAAAGCAATGACACCTAATAACGCATACATCAGGGCCCAAAACCTGGAATCCTTTCGGAGTTGATGTGGCGGTTCGTAGAATGTCTTGATGGCACTAGAAATCAAGATTCCAAAGACGGGAAGGATGACTCCATGGACAGCTGCAGCAATGGATCCGACAAGAAGAGTTGGGATCTCTGGCTTGTTGAGGTAAGCAATTCGCATGATAGAAACTTCCTTCCTCTTCTTAGTATTGACATCTCTCTTCCATTCATCGTATGCTTCTGGATTATTTAATTCAGCTTCTACCATACTGGGCAAACCCAAAGAATGTATAAATGAGAGCCGTCTGCTTCCTCCACGTGAAGAGTTGCGAGAGAA
The DNA here is from genome assembly GCA_003013225.1 of Phalaenopsis aphrodite. Lineage (NCBI taxonomy): Eukaryota > Viridiplantae > Streptophyta > Magnoliopsida > Asparagales > Orchidaceae > Phalaenopsis > Phalaenopsis aphrodite. The sequence continues at coordinate 941,304 of NEWO01000347.1, read as the reverse complement.
TGATCTAGTTTGGGAGAAAGCATGTCCTCCTGATCTTTTTAAAGAGATATAAGCACTACTGGTTAGCCCTGTTTCACCTAAGCTCTCTGAAGGTGCAGATCCTGATCCTTTGTTGAGTTCTTGCAGTCGTACGAGCTGGTAGTAAGCCCCGTCAACGTTCTCAATCAATTCCGAGTGTGAACCTGCAATTCATAATTACTAAATCATCCCTTTTGGCCCAAAAAATTTCTTCACTGCTCAAAATGTTTCAAGAATTGGACAAAGGATGTATACCTTGCTCAACAAGCTTCCCTCGCTGAACAACTGATATGGTATCAGCATTCCTCACAGTAATCAAGCGATGGGCGATAATGATGGTGGTTCGGTCTACCATGATACTTACCAGAGCATCTTGAACAATTCGCTCAGACTCGGCATCTAATGCACTGGTCGCCTCATCTAAAAGTAATATCTTAGGATTCTTAAGAATTGCTCTTGCAATTGCAATTCTCTGCTTTTGCCCACCAGATAGCTGAGTGCCATGCTCACCAACCATTGTCTCGAGGCCCTATTCAGAAGCAGTAAGTGATTAAAATTGTGTCGGAAACATTCATGGAAAGAAGATAAATAAAAATGGGAGTAAGTATTTTCTACATTAGGCAACTTGTCTATGAACTTAGAAGCATTAGCAAGCTCCATTGCTATTCTTATTTCTTCAGCATTAGCACCTTCCTTTCCATAAGAAATGTTCTCCCTGATAGTGGTTGTGAAAAGAACGGGTTCCTGGCTAACAAGTCCAATCTGTTCTCTTATCCACTTTAGATTGAACTTCTTCAGGTTAACGCCATCTATCAATACTTCACCAGCTTGAGGATCATAAAACCTCTCAACCAGACTAACCACTGTTGACTTCCCGCTGCCACTTTCTCCCACAAGTGCCATAGTTGTACCACTAGGCACACACAAGGAAAAGCCATTAAATATCAAATGACCAGGCCTGGCGGGGTAACTGAAGTGAACATCCTTCAGTTCTATATCGCCTTTGATGTTTTCCAAAACAATGCCACTTTTGTCACATGAATCAATCTCTGGTTGCCGGTGGATCGTCTCAAACATCTTATATGCAGCAGCTTGACCTGAAGCAAATGCACTCAAACAAGGGGATGCCTGGCCTAAGGACCTATCATAGCCCAAGTTATACAGAGTCAAAGCATGAAACAATTATGAAGAACAAGAGATTTCTTAATTTCTCAAGGGAATGCTAAAGGTTTTGAAGAAAGGAAGATGACTCACATTGCGCCAGTCATAACAGCCATCATAACATTGATGACTTCCCCTCCATTGTAGTCTTTTTTAAGGATCAATATAGCACCATACCAGATAGCTAAGGCATAGCTGAAAAAAACAATCATAATAACACAACCCATACCAAGTCCAGCAGCAGTTCCTTGGTGAACTGATGATTTGTAGGCATTTCTAATAAACTTATTATACTTCTCGATGGCTTGCCTCTCCCCAGAAAATGACACAATCTTGCGGAAACAATTCAAAAAAAGTCCAAAAGATCAAATTAATTTAGCAACTAAATATTAAGAAATCTAGTTTTAATAAAAATATATATAGGATGGATGTGTGCTTACCGTCCTAATGGACCCCATTGTTTGATCAACAACAGACCCTGCTTCGGCATATGCTGATTGTCCACGAGCTGATAGTTTTGATATGATTAAAGACATTATTGCGCCAGACACGACAATAAAAGGAAAACCACATATCATAACCAGCGTCAAATGCCACCCTTTGACAAATGCTATGATAAAGCCCCCAAAGAAAGTTGAAATAAGTTGTATAAACTTTCCAACCTAAATAAAAAAAATAATAATAATTTGATGTAAGGGTAGTATAAACAATTTTACCAATAACTTAGAAGTAATAATTATTCATTAATTTGTTTTAAATCAGCTAATCAGTTAATGGAAAATAAAATTAGGAATAATAAACTATTCCAATAGTTTATTTTTATGTGATTTAAACTACCTTACAACTAAAAGATCATTTTACAGCTTTTAAAACAGTGGAAGGAAAAAATTAAAAAAAAAAAGTGTAAAGGTGGTTAATGATAGGGCATCTTTTACTGCCATGTCAGTGACTCACCTTTTCACCCATGGCATCTTGGATAAGTATTGTGTCACCAGACATCATCCCTATCACTTCTCCAGTATTTGTTTCCTTATCAAAGAATCCTATATCCTGCCTTAAAATTGTCTTCAAGTACAAACTACGTATATGTGCAGCTTGCCTTTCTCCGGTCACAATCCAACATGACACCTCTGCATACATGTTTTACAACATCGAATGAAATGAAAATTTGAGCCAAGTTCAATTGCTAAATATTCAAGTAAACATACATGGTTCTGAAAATTTCACAATAATCATCCTCTGATTGAAGAACTTAAAACAAATTGACGAGACAAATGGTATAAACAAGATTTTCACAAAGTATGATATGGCATGTATTTTAAATGGCACAAAAGATGAGATATTCACATATAAGCAAATAATCATTGGTATTAATAGCAAATAATCAAATAATCCTAATTACGACATCATTTAAATATATTATAACTTTATATTTTGAAAGTATTTAGAATAACACCGAGTTTAAAAGCCTACTGATTTTTAGAATTTATTTTTAAATATTAAGAGATAGGTAAACGGACAATTCAACAAATAAATGGTACGAAATACATTGAAGTTACTCAAAGTTACTCCATACGTAAAAATGACGCAGCTCCAGCACCAATAGCTAAATATACAAATTGTAAGGCAACCTGCAAAAGAGAAATTAAATAAGTTTGATAGCAAACCATCAGTATGTTATTCTTGGAATCATTCTTGATATAAAAGAAAAAAAAAACACATGATCAGAGTAATGCATCTTAACTGATAGAACAATTAATCTTCAAATTATGAATTCTTTTTGAAGATGTCTTAATAAACTAGAAACAATTTCATTATCCAATTAAAAATCTCTTGCATGATTTCCAAATCAAGCAATTTCATGTAATTTTTTTAATCACTACACAGAAAAGTTCAGGCCAATTTATTTTATTTCAGTATGCAGCAAGCTAATAATAGAGCCATTTTAAGGTTTAAAGCTTAGGCCAACTTTTTTTTTTAATGCTCAGAGCACAGGAAATAAAATAAGCATCCAAAGCGACCAGATTCAACCGCTCAACCTGCTTGAAAAAAAAAAAGACATTTTGAATGGGGCGCTAGAAAAAAAAATATTAGGATTTAGCACTACAAAATCAAATGTCAAAGAATCTTTTTAATTTATATTTAAATTTAGCTTTCTAATATGTATACATACATACATACATGGATATATATATTTATATAGCTACTCCACTTACCCAAAATATGGCTACCCACTATAAGGATTGTTGCGCTCTTAGATGCAGCTTCGGTAATTCAATGATGAGCTTCCTCGATTATTTTTTGCGGCTATCAATAAATTAAGATGCACTCCGCCAACACAGAAAAGACAACATTTATCAGTATTAAGGGAGTGTATTATTACAATGTCATGCCCTTCAGGCTTAAAATTGTTGGGACGATCTATTGGCATATGAAGGATTTAATCTTTCTTGAACAAAAAAGAAAAAAATATTAAGATGTATAAGAATGATGCAATAGTAAAAACCAAGATATCGAAGCAACACATTAAGGATCTATAAGAAACCTTTGAAACACTAAAAAGTTTAGCATACAACTTACTTCAATTACATGTATATCGACGCAGCAATAAGAAAATCCTTGTGTTAACTTCTGACCCCTGAATGAATTAAAACCAATCCAAAAAAAAATCCAAGTGTTAATCCACATGCCTTCCCTCTAAAATACTAAAGAATTCAAAAAATTGACCAATCGAATCGTAGGGCTAAGCCGTTTTTATCTCATTGTCGGGTGACAAATGCGTCAATTTTTTCAAAATCTTACAACAAGCAAAAAAGCTTCAATTGGTCAAAAAAATGTGAATAAATATTCAGAAATTTGAAAGATTCATTCGCATCACAACCACTACTCCAAAACCCAAAATGAATGAAAAAATTTCCCTGCACTTGACAATCATACCTGAGGACATCAACTTGGTTTTAGTCCGAGAGAAGCAAGTAAAGTAGTTCCTGATTTGCCATGTCAGTCTAGTCCTTTGAGGTGCCGATCTCAAGTATCGAATTAAGAAAAAATTAACTATCTCTATCATTAATTTTTTCAGCAAGCTCTGCCTGTATTTCCAATCACCTATGGTTAGAATCATCACCATCATCCACTTAAGTCGGTCATCACTAAACCAAAATACTGTAGTCGGCTTCTCAAATGAGTGGTAGAACTTAACGAGTTTGGTCTCTCATACCTTCTGATAAGCTCCATCAAGGCTCAAGCCATTGCCAACTTCCTGGCTAATTTCTCCGAGTCAGGCAAGCTAGATAATGAAATAAGATTGACAACCTGAACTGGGTCTAGCATATCAACGAAGTATCTAGTCACATCAAAATACGGCTCAATCTTACTCTAACAAATTTGATTAGAGATCACTTATGCCATTCGATAGAAGTAGGATTCAAAGTCATCAACAATCAAATTGAGTACAAAGGCATGAAAGTAGGGCTACAATTCACTTACAAGATAGTAATGCATCGTCTCCTGGTGAAATCTGAGTCTCAATTGGCGGTCAATCAAATAAAAGATCATTTAGAGGTTAGAGAAAAAAAAATGGCTAGGTATCTAAGAAAGACCAAAATGGAGATTGGAAAATTCGAGGAGTTCAAAATTGAACACATCCCCAAAGAAGATAACAAGGGGATTGACCTCTAGTCTAAATGCTTCCATTTAGGGGAAGTGACGCCTCAAGAACTTAATTGACTGACCATAGAAGGTGTCAAAGCAATGGAGAAAGAAACTGAAGAAACAAAGAGCTGGGTAGACTCGTATGTCTTGCTTCTTAAGATTGGAAACATCAACGAAGAAATAATCGACCCAAAGCGCTTGAAGATCAAAGGTTCACAGTATTTGTCGATTGAGAGAACTTTTTCGAAGGTCAACCACATCGTTATACTTAATATACGTCAAGGGGAAAAAAAATTAAGGAAATATAGAGAGAACCACATTCAAGTGAATGCGGGAGTCATTCCTATGGAATGATGTTGGCTTATAAGATATAACAAAAAATTATACTTCTTATTGATCCTGCGTAAGGATACCCACAAATTTGTAAGAATTTGTGGGTTGGTTGGTGCTACATTGGTGCTACATTGGTGCAAATTTTTGGATTACAAAAATCAATTTACAAGATACTTATAAAAAAAGAACAATTTTTTTTTCCCGAACAACAAAAGAAACCAATCTACACATTTGATGACCCTCCAATATATCTATCATCCATCTATCTCGCTTGGATTTCTGGCCCTCTGAGTCGATCAACAACATAGAAAATTTCTCCAGATTAACCCAAGCAGGCGTGACTAAACCGATCTTTGTCATATGAACAACACCATACAAGATCCCATTCTAAAATTTCTTTGCAAAAATGGTCTTTTGCACTAGATGGGAAAAAGCTCAGTGAAGAGCTCATCATTCTCTTTTTTTATAGCAAGACGCTTCTTTAAGAGCTAGTTCTCTTCTTTTAAAGTGAGTTTGTCCATCTGTCATCTTCAATTTTTCCTCTGCCTCTGTCAACTTGTCCTTGAGCTTCCGCCGAGCCCGATGCTCCTGGAGAAGAATGGTTGGCTAGGTATGAGATGCTTGTCAGACCATCAAATGGTTAATGTCTCTCATTTGACATGGGTTGGTCAAGTTCTACTCAAGTAAAGCCTCCTCCAAGGATGGAGACCACACCACTTCAGCCATTATAGAGGGACAGAAGGTTGCAGCCCAAAAAATGGAATTTCAGTTTTTCTGAAGATCTATCAAGGCAATCATGTTGTTCAGGCTGGTGCTCACTTTTGTGCCCACAACTTGCATGGGAATCCATCTAAATGCGGGCTCTATGCATTTATTTCAAAACTACAAGGTGGGCAGCTCGCACGAGTCAGTCACTGAAAACTTCCCCCTTTGACGATTTTCTTACTCAGATTGCTCTAACTAGGTAGGACAATCGGTTGATGGTTCCACTGGCAAGTCCTCCTGATACTCCAGTTATGTCTTTATCTGAGATCCATTTGAGTCAACTCGAATGGGGCGGCTAACCTCATCCCTCACAAAATGCTGCCTAAGTGGTCAGCCAAAGGCTGGCGAGCTCTATCGCCTGTCCTCCCATCATGTTCTTCCCCTAGTGGTAGCTTGACCCCTCTCAGATAGTTGTTCTCTCAGCATTTGGTTGGTGCGCACTTGAGGGACCTATAACTAATAGATAACTTTTAGTTTTCTTAGAATATTTTGATCTCTCGATTAAAGTTAGTTCATCTATTTAGACCCTTTGAAAAAAACCAGAGAAAGGGGAACTATGTAAATATGGTGAACCCAATCGAACCTTCAAGCCCAATGGCCCGAATCACCACCATGAATGTCGATTCTTTTGTCACTCTGATTGCAGCTGAGTGAGCCTTCTTCTTCATTGTTTGTGCGACAAGGGCCACCTCCCTCTCGGCATGATGAGCATCAAAGACTTCTCAATCAACATCTATCATTGCCAAAGGATGTCTGCCCACAGGCTTCAGGTATCGTTGGACTGAAAGCTTGGTCCCCTAATTCTTGCTCGCCTCCCGTGGTACCCTCACCGATGTTTTAGCCTTCACCTTTGGAGGTGCACCCTTAGATGAGGGGAAATATTTGTATACGGAATATGCACGTAGTTGCGTGCGTACTCCATTAACCACGCAATACTCCTATAATAATATATGAATAACATCGAAATGGAACCCGCGAAGGTTATTAAAAGGTTATTGAGGTTATATGTTATTGAAATTAATACCCCAATAATCTCCCAATAACCCCCTAATAAGCGCGAAGCCGAGCTTATTACGCATGCAACTCTGCTTGCGTAGTCTGTATGCAAATATTTCCCTTAAATGGGACTGTCTGAATGAAGCACCCTTGTGGGGAGGAATCTAAGCAGAATCACTACTTCAAGTCCTTCACTTTATTCAATAATTTTAATAGTTGTAAATTGTAATTTTCTGGCCAAAGAAAACTGGAAAAAACTCGTTCGGCCCAAGTTACATTGATAACAAATAGTTAAATAGGTCAATAGACCATGGAATTCCTCACAACCAACATAATATTACGAAGGTCATGAAATTTGCAAGAGAATTGGGCTTCATGTACACCGGGATGACTACATAATTAGTGAAGATGGAACCCAACTCAGTGCAGAGTGGCAAGCGAAGGTCAAATCAGAATTCGTCCTCAAAGAATAGAAGATTTGCATTATACAATAAAGTCACTCGATCTACCTCACTTGTAATCCAAAACTTGAAGAAGGGATAAACAACATGACTCTCATACAACGAGTCAAACTCTGCCCTAGTCATTCGCGACTTGGCCTCTGAAGTTAGCAACCCAAAATCTTTTGGGGAGTACGAAGGTGCCATCAGATAATCGTTGGAAGTGAAATACAAGGAGCGAGGAATAGGAAAAGGAGGAAGAGGCAGGCCCTCATAACTAAAACCCTTTATATATAATGGAAAATGGAAGATGTCCAACTGTCATACAAGAGTAAACATAGGAATATTCTGTCATTTATATAACATGTTATCACTTAAATCATAATGGCACAAGAAACGAGATAAATAAAATATTTTTGTTCCATAAAAGGCATTCAAATTACAACAAGACACAAAAAAATTAGTCAACTAGGCATGTATTTTATAAGAGAATTTGATGCCAAGTCAGTCGAGACATGCCCCAGCCAAAGCAGCCTCCTATACAAAAGCTCCTCTTTGGACCTAAACTGATTCAATCGATCTGACTCAGCTTATGCCTGAAAAACTTTAGATCTCTCTTGAACTTCTGACAACTCATGATGAAAGTTCATCACCATATCCACCATCTTATCCATATGAGTCAATAGCTTGCATACCTCTTTACTCAATTGTATCCCTGCCAACTGAGCCAAAAAACTTTCAATATCATTCGGATGTCAAGCTAGCGACACATAGGAAAATCGGAGCCCCTCTGGTAGTTTCCTCATGCATCTTCGGGAGAAGTGTACGATTATCAGGGCGATCAACTACACTATCTTTGCTTGAGAGCTTACCACTTGCTTGGCTTTTGTTTAGAATGATTGGCGGTCCGATCAAAATCTTATTTGTATTTATCATATTTGGATTATCTCTACTATAATCCATCATAAATAAAAAATATTTTAAAAAAACAAACCCCACAAACACAGGGCAAGTCCATCGTATAAGTCAACTGAGTTAACTAAGATATTGTAAACGATGTGGCAAGCTCGCCAGGGAGCACCAGTGAAAGCAAAAATGTACACTACAAGCCACTTAAATTGATCAATGGGAGTACCTTGAACTGCAAAAGGAGGTTGATTGGTTGGATCAAAGCTCATGCAGGTCGACTTAACATTCATTCGTGTTGTGCTAAATATCGAATAAGACAATCCCATTTGATCTGGCAGTGTTTTCCCTTCATGATAATTTCTTCCCTCACCCTCCGATTAGTACCATTTTTTCTAATTTATGAAAATAGAGTGAATCAGACTTTTTGTGGAGACGTTTGCATGTGATTTCATTATTTTGTCCATCCCGATTCCCAAGACACAAGAGTTGAATGATTGACAGAAAAAGAGTGTAGAGAATAGTAGGCATAAAGAGTCTCATCACTCTATTTATAAGAATTTGAGGCTATGAAATCAAGAGAGTTTAATCATTGATTCATTAATTAAAATTGAATGAGATATATATTTTGTATTTAATTCTCTTATTCTTATCGTAACATCCCTTTCAAGAAGTAAGAGAATCAAAGAACTAAAATATGTACATTAAAAGGTGTATGCACTAATCTTATAGAAATCTAATGGTTTAAAGGAGGAGAACATAATGAGTGCAGATTCACTACAAAGAGATCGTGAGTCCCACCAAATCAGATGAGCCAAGTTAACAAGGCCAAAATCAACATAACCTAAGACAAGAAGATGACAGAGTGTTCCAACTATATGCCATTCAAATAGAAACAAGACAAGTGAGCATATAAACCTTCAACTGTAGGAAAGCCAACTCAATGTAATAGTCTATCATGCAATGGAGCCAACTTAATTGATGTGCTTGTTCCACAAAGTATCATTGATCATCTAATGGACATTCAAAGACTCTTTACCAGGGATTGAAGATACTAAACTAGGCTGGTTCAGCCAACTGAATCCTACCAACCAAGTTGACCCAATAAAAAAAAAAATCAATCAAGCTTAGTCAGCCAAGCCTGAAGGTAGCCAGATGATAAGTTGTCAGTTGTAAAATATAGGAAATACCCCAATATAAACCTTCTCTAAATGGGGATAAAAATATCATATCACCATTATACTACATTCTCTATAAATAGGGGAGACATTTAATAAAGAAACAACATTGCTTACTGTTGTTCATCTCTCTCTCCATCTCCTCATTTATGATTTATTTTTTTGGTGTGATTCCCAAATTATTTGTAAAATTCTATTTTTAGTAATTTTCTATTCTTTTTATTTTTAGCACGAGAATTTTGTGGATTTCTGAGTTTGGTGCCTGTATTTTTCTTGTAAGCATCTCTTATGAAATAGAAGTGATATACTTGTTTTTTCGACTCCCAAATAATTGCATGGTATCAGAGCCCACAACCTAACTCATATGCATGAGAGTCTATGTCCTTCGTTCCTTCTGTTTCGAGCAGTGATCATTATTTTCTCATACACATAAGAATGATCTCTCATTTCTTATTTTCAAGAAGATAAGGAATCTTTGCACTCTTCTTATGTTGATCCATTCGGTGAATGAAGCGCTTCAGGTGCTCTACTCGGTCAGCAAGACTCTTTACGAGATGACACTATTTTGTGTTTGCCATGCATCCTTTACAGACACTTCTCTGCCTTGATATTATTCTCGACGGGTTGCTCCTCATTAGAAGCTATCAAATTGACTAATTTCTCCTCTACTATAGGCTTTATCTATTGTCTGGCTTCATATTCCCTTTGGTTTGCTAATGTGGCGAGCAATTTAAACCCTGCAATAAATTCGACCCTACAATCGATTTGGCTTACCCTAGCCATCATCTCAACCCATACTGAACTCGTGGAAACTAAAAGCTATGCACCTCGCTCTAGTTCATGTTTGCTTGTCAAATAGAGTAGTCAAACTATAAATTGTGACCATCACTACATTACAGGCGGAGCTAAGACTTCTTAGTTGACTTCCCTTTTACTATAGCTTTGAGCAGCAAAAATAGCTCACTAATTAAATTGACTCAAGTTTCTATCACGTTCATTTCTCTCCTTTGATGATGTCATACAAGTTGGTAATGATTGGACCCAAAAAATTTCTACTATACATCCAGTAATTTTGAATCCACTTCGCCCGACCAATGGTGCCGCGAGCATTGCATAAGACTATGGTATATGAAGGAGATATATTGGAAGCTCTATGTTCCAAATTTAGCTTGTAACTTGTTATCCATTAATAAAATTACCTCTTATCATCCGTGTTTGCCTTGCAAATTTCTACCCTTCTTGCTATGAATTTCAGAAATTGATCACTGTGACGATAATCAACAATGTTAAGGAAAAAATAATCTATTACTTTGAAGATGAGCTTAACTAAAATCGACAATGTCAAAATACTTATTTAATTTTTTTTTTTAAAGACAATGATACAATGTTATTACATTATACATTAGATGATCGCAATGCTTAGTATTTAAAGTACTTGCTTTCAACTTTATTTTAAAGTAAGAATCTATCTTCCTTTCGACGTGAAGTTTGTTAGTTTACTAAACATCATTGTGATTCTTTTCTCCTCAAATTTACTATACCATTTACTTTGATTAATAGTGATATCTGGGATCCTTTTAAAACACTTATATATTTTGGAAAAAAAAAACAGTTTGCGATATTTATTGATGATAGCCGAGAATATTTCAAAAATATTTTGGATCAAATTTTTTCAGAAAAGGAATAGTTCATTTAAGCTCTTATGTCGATACTCCATAAAAAGTTAGTGTGGTAAAAAATAAAAACAAAAACTTCTTGAAAGTAACTTAGGCATTGTTTTTTACCAATCATATGCCCAAATATCATTAGGATGAAGCTATTCTTACTGCTACATTTTTCGATGATTGAACATCTAATAAGGTTTAAAAATTTAAGCATCTTTTTATGTTTGTCATAGGGTCTATCCTTAAAATCAGCTCTCGTCTTCTTTAACCTTAAAGATATTTGGATGTACTGCATTTGTTTACTTCATAGTCATAATTAAGAACAACTTGAACCTTGAGCTAAAAAACGTGTTTGTTTGTTATAGCCCCACTCCAAAGGGGTATAAATATTTTGCTTTTTTCTCTAAAAAAAACATTGTTATCATGGATACAACTTTTTTTGAATTACAATTACTTATTCTCATCATCTTCACGGGGAGACAAAACAAAGATTTGAATAGTATTTTTCAAATTTTTTTTCAAACCGAAGATTTACAAAATAATACCTCCCCAACATTGATTATTCAACATAGAAGTCCAAGCTATATTATAATAAGGAAAAGTGATTCAAGTTGTTTGGGTAGCGAAGATGATTCTTTTCTTCCTACAGCGTCATCTCATGATATTCATGATCCTATAATAACAAACAATGAAGAAACAAGAAAAAAAATATGTTAGTGGTACCATTTGACATTATCTACTCATGCAGAGAATATCTCAAAAGAAAGGGTCTACTAATCTTTTGCACTGCCCAGATTTTGTGAACCATTTAGATAATGTCCTCACTAATTATTTACCCTATGTTCAGTCTACTTCATCATCTAGTACTAAATTTTTTAGTCGTGAAACCAAGTTTAGTTTTAATCTTAAATCTAATGATTCTAATCTTCTCATTGTTGCTAAGGGAGAGATATATTACACCCAACATTCATTACCTATTATATTTCATTGAAAATCTTTCATCTTTTTTTTTTCGTGCTTTTACCTCCCTTGTATAGAGATTCTAATGTTGTGCATGATGCTCTGAAATTTTGTTAGTGGAAGGTTCTTGTCTTTGAAGAGATGAAATCTCTTATAAAAACGACACATAGGAATTGGTTGATCTACTTGTAGAAAAGACAACTATAGAGTGCAAAACAATGTTTATAGTCAAATATAACTTTTATGGCTCTTTAGAATGGTATGAGTCTCTACTGGTTCTCATGATATTCACTCAGACATATGACATTGATTGCTTAGAGACATTTGTCATAGATGCAAGATACTCAATTGGCTCCTTAATAGTTGCATATAAAAAATTTATTTCTTAATAGGATTTGGAGGTAGAAGAGTATTTGGATGCACCTCCAAGATTTAGCAAGAAGTTCGACACAAAGATGTGTAAACTAGAAAAGTCTTTTAATGGGTTAAAGAAGTCATCGTAAGTGTGGATTGAGAAATTTACTCTATTTATTAATGATTAGTGTCATACTCAAGAGCAAGGAGATCATATAATATTCTTTTAACATTTAAAGGATGGGAAAATGTCCAAATTGATTGTGTATGTTAATGATATAATCCTCACTAGAGATGATGTATATGGAATGAACTGTTTTAAGGTTTCTCTCTTATTAATTTTTTAGACCAAGTATTTAGGATCTCTGAGCAATATCCTTAGTATGGAATTGCTCAATCAAAGAAAGAGATTGTTATTTCCCAACGAAAGCATATTCTTGATCTTCTAAAGCAAATTGAGATGAGTGGGCGTAGGCTTAAAAACACTCTAATTGATCCCAATCAGAAAATGAGAGATGTGAAGCAAAGGGATCCAACGAATATAATTAAGTATCAAAAATTGGTGGAAAAATTAATATGCTTATCACATACATGGCTAGATATTTCCTTTACTCTGCGCTTGATATGCCAATTTATGCTTTCACCCTATGAGAAACACCTTGAAGCAGTTAACGAGATCCTCATATGTCGAAAAAGTAAACTAGTCAAGGGCTTACTCATTCAAAAGACCACACAATAAAACATAGAGGCATATATTGATGCAGAGTTGATGGGCTTGATTATTGACATTTTAACATCATCCGAATAGTGTACTTATATTTGAGAATATTTGGTTTCATGGCAGAGTAAGAAATAGAATTTATTTGCAAGAAGTAGCGTCGATGCAAAATATAGGGGTATGACTAATGGAAAGTGTGATATGTTACAGTTGAAGAGAATTCTCAAAGTGATGCAAATTCCGATAAGCTTGCCAATGAAGTTATAATCTGGTAATAGAACTCTCAAAAGCATTTTAAAAATATCCAGTGCAACATGAGCGTACAAAACATGTGAAGTTTGATAGACATTTCATTAAAGAGAAGATTGATTATGGAGTTATTTGCATGCATTTTATCACAACTATGCAACAAATAGCAAACTTTTTCACCAAAGAAATTTTCAGGCCTAATTTTGAGCTTTTTACAAGCAACCTGGGCAAGATTAAAATCTATGCTCCAAATTTAGGAGGGTTGTCAAATTTTTAAGAATTTATTTCAGCATATCCTATTTTATAATTTTATATTGTTTGTAATTTTTTATTTATGTTTCCATTTTTTCAATCATGGGAAATTAGTGGTTGTTCTAATTTTGTGGCCTACCCTATATTCTATCTAGAAATCAAATAATTATTTCTTACTCCCAAAAAGATTTTTATATATTTAGATATTATATTATATTATTTATATATATATATATATATATATATATATATATATATATATATATATATATATATATATATATATATATATATATATATATATATATATGAGGCATCAAACAGAGAGATCTTCTTTCTCCTATTATTTTCATTTTAGCTTTTGATTATTTCTCTAGAAAGCTTAATAGTTTCCAACTCTCACATCCACATGCTCAGTATTCCAACAAAGCTAAAATGATGGTCTCTCACCTTGCTTATGCAGATGATGTTATTATTTTTACTAATGCTTCTAAACTTGCCATAAAACAAGTGATTGGGCTTTTACAGAAATTCTAAAGCTGCTCCAATCTTCGTTTCAATAGTGACAAATGTCAATTATTTTTTGGTAAACAGGTTAAGCAACATATTATTCATTGGGGTGTTATGTTTACAGGTTTTCATAATGTCTCTCTTCCCCTTAAATATCTTGGGGGGAATCTGATAAGGGGGAGAAGGAAACAGGTGCATATGGATGATGTGATTGATAAAATCAAACGTAAAGTGCATGATTGGAGAAATATTTTCCTTTCCACTGGGGGCAGGATCTCTTTACTTACTAGTGTTCTTCAGAGTATTCCTTTATATGCTTTGCAAGTGTTCAATCCCAAAAAAAGTGATATTTATACTATGGAGAAGCTCTTTAATAAATTTTTTTGGGTGGGGAATGGGGCAAAGAAAATCTAGAGTTCTTGGCATAAAGTTTGTAAGCCTAAAGAGGCTGGTGGTTTTGGTTTTAAAGCACTAAAGCATATTGTGGAAGTGAACATATGTAAGCTTTAGTTCAAATTTAGATTGGGTTCCTCTCTTTGGGCTATGTTTATGAGGCTAAAATATTGTGCTAATATTCATCCTTCCTTGGTCTCATGGAAGGTTGGAGATTCTCGTATTTGGAAAGCTGTGGTGAATGCTAGAGATACAGCAAATGGTTTCATTTTTTGGGAGATTGGGGAGGAGAAGATTTCCTTCCGGAATGAAAATTGGGGTTTTTCACATAATTTTGATTTATCTCACTCCCCTCATTCTAACTCTTTATTGGTCTCTGATTTCTTTAATAATGAAGGTTGGGATTTTTCTAAATTATGTTCTACGGTTGGGGAACAAAATGCAAAGCATATACTGACAATTCGCATCACTCCTACTCATAGAGATCTCCCCATGTTGAAAAGAAGCAATTCTCTCTCGGTTTGTAAGCTCATTTATGGCACTCTACACTCACATCGTGACTAGATATGGGGTAAATGGATTTGACATAAATATTTATCTTCTTTTATATCATTTTTTTCTTTGGCGTTAGCTAATGTCTTTAATCCCACTAGATGACATTGTTAAGCTTAAGGGCTTGAAATTAGCTTCTAGGTGTCATATATATAAAATGAAGGAGGATATAACACACATTTTCTTTGAGTGAGCTTTCTCTTTAGAGGTTTAGGATATGATTGGCGCTCACTTTGGTTTCTCTTGGACACATAGAGGATCTTTAACTAGTTATTTATGGCAATGGAAGAATTTTGATGCCTGCAAGGAGAGGTTTCCCCTCCCTTTATTGGTTATGTGGTTCCTTTGGAACTCCAGAAATAGCTTTAAGTATCACACCTCTCCCCCCTCTATTACTATGGTTGTTTCATATGTGATTGCCTATTATAATAAAGCTTTAAGAGCTAGCTCTTCCGTGGTTAAAGCCACTAAGGCCACTCGGCTTATTTTGTGGGCTCCCCCGCATGCTAATTATGTGAAATTAAATGTTGATGGCTGTTGGCATGCTGACTATGCTGCGGTTGGGGGTTTATTTAGAAATTTTGAGGGGAAACGCCTTGGTTTTTTTCGCTTCCCCGGTTATTGCCGAAACTTCATTGGTTGTTGAATGTTGGGGAGTCTTGTTGGCTTTAGTGGTGGCCAACATTTTCAATTTTCATAAGCTGGAGGTCGAGATGGATTCAAAAATGCTTTATGATATTTTGGTTGGTACTACTTCTCCACTCTGGGATTTAGTTGGTATATTTAAAAGAATACTGACTCTTATAGCTGAAAAACATCTTGAGGTTAACTGAAAGTCATTCATAGAGAGAGCAATTCTCCAGCTGACTGGCTTGCCAAAAATATAGGGGAGACTTATCACGTTGGCACACATCCCACTGCCCCTCTTCGGAGACTTATCATTAGAGATACTCTAAATCTCCCCTACATTCGGTTCTAAGATTTTATGTGTTTTGGCCATCAACTGTTGCCCTTTCGGTTAGGTTGGACATTGTTGAATTTTCTCTTTTAATTTTTCTCTATTTTGTTTGGCTAGGCTGGTTTTGTCATTTATTACAGGATGCTTTCTTTTTTGAAGCACAGGCTGTGATGGAGTCATTGCTCTTGGCTGCGGCACAGAGGACGACTCCTCTACAAGACTTTCTTTGTTTTGTTTTCATTCGAGATACTTCCAAGATATACAAGCACACAGGATTACTCTTTTTTATTTTGGATTCTTTTTTTGGTTTTGGGGTATACCTGTATTTTGGAGACTACTTTTTTAGTGAGTTGTACTACGGGAAGAGGGACCCCTAGGGGTGAGTCAAATGTTTTTTTTTTTTTTGTGTTTTCTAGATGGGGACCCTCTTCCCCTCCCTAATCTTGTACCTTCTTTTTAAATATTAACGCGTAGGGAGCCACCGCCTGCTCTTTCCCTCAATATATATATATATATATATATATAAAGCAAAATGGTAAATCTTTGCTATTATTTATGTAAGTTCTAGAGACCTAGGGGTTATTGTTGGATTTGCATAACGAAGAGGGCCATGAAGTCATAGATGAATTCTTTCGACAAATTGCCATTTCGAGTGCTCTCTTATTTAATTTGTTGTTTGAAAGACTTGGTTGAATAAGAAACAAAAAATTCGAACACTATGCATTAAGAATATTGCACTCAATATAAATTTTAACTCTCCTCAACTACTCTTGTAAAACTCATGATGCATATTTTGAAACCTGGATTGCTCATTGAGTCACTTTAGCTACTAGCACATGAATCGACTAATTTAATTGAGCAAACTGGTCTAACAAATGAATCATAAGAATAAAAGCATAAAATTTTAAATACTTCCAATTTTTTGTAAATAAAACCTTTTTGGAATCATATAAATAACTGTAATGAAATAATACCTATTGTCAAATATTATAAAAACTCAGAAACTTAGATTTTTAACATAGAAGTTATCAATTTACTGTGAAATGCGAATTAATAACTCTAGGATTATGATTTATCGATAGACCATTCTTCATCTTGATTCAGTGAGACGGTTTCAATTGAGTCAGTCTTATTCACTATATTGTACCGATTTTAAACTAGCCTAACAAAGAAAATTAAAATTTTGTTCAATCAGATTGACGGTCAATTTACTCTTAGTTTGACCAATCGAAGCAGTGGTTCACATCTACCATAAGTAACGATTATGCTTTTGATTCTAAATCATGAGAAAAAAAAATAACAAGGATGTGGGTGCGATGATCCAGCTGAGTGACCAGGTGGAGCTCATTCCAGCCAATAGGCAAACATGTCCATGGTGCCCCCAATGCAGAATCCACTAATACAAAAAGCCAATCTAGCAGTACAATAATTTTAAATATTAAAAACCAAAAAAAGACTAGAATCATATATTTAACAAATAACAAGTCACAAAACGCCCATCACGGTCATACAAAAAAACAGTCTTAATTGAAAATGCGACCATCCATTAATTGGATTAGTTATCATTGTAAGATTAACACAGCCACGAATGAACATCTAAGTGGATTTTTTTTTTCCCTACCAAATATAGAACAAATCCTCGCATAACGCTTTAAAGAGTAAATGTATGCTGCCAATTCAATGGGTTAAATTAGTTTTTAAAATAGAACGAGTAGATGGAATGAATATCTATCCCATTCAAATGACCCTGAGTCAATTCCAATTCATTATGCAATTTGGCAACAAACAGCAGTAGCAACGACAACAAGAAATAATCAAGGAAATGACCGACCTTAGAAACATCACGAACAACATTGTCTCGGTTGGCGACTCCGAAGGCATTGCTAAGCTCGCCGAAGATGAAGCTCATGAGCGGCATTGCAACCCCGGAGGCCACCGCTGCCCAGAAACCCACCAACATCAATAGCACGTCCTTCGAGTCCGCGAAGGAGAACAACTTGTAAAACGCCACCTTCTTCGCATCCTCGCCCTCGCCCATTCTTCGTTTATTGGTTATCGACCCAAAATCCCTAGGCACTTAATCCAGAAACAGGAAAACTCAATGAAACGAGCTAAAGATCAAGAAATGAATCAATGAAAGAAATAGAGAAACCAGGAGCGTTCGCGCATTCCCGTTTTTCTATCTCTCTCAATCGACAGAGCGGCCGACTACATTCCCTTTTTATGCTCATATTTATGGCGAGGGCTAGATCCAAGTTATCGAATTAGGGAGGATGGCAGTGGCTCGATCCCCATACACCCGATATTTCTGCATGGTTTTCCGGCCGTGCTCCTTCTGGAAGAATTTTCCAACCCTTAATGTTTTCCTGGCCGTTCGATTACACAGAACTTTCCACGTGGACGATGGCATGTAATTGGCTTTATTTGCCGAAGACGAGATGAGGCTTTTTTAAAGAGGTGGAAATCGGTTAACGGCATTGAGGTATTCCGAAGCCAAAAATGTATGAATGAATTTCTAAATGACGAGCTGTTTAAAAGCCGAACCAGACCAGCTGGTTTGGTGGGCTTGATTCTGTACGGACGGGTCGCCGGTTTGAAATAATTAATTTTTTGTCGAATCTTCCGTGATCATTTCTTGTGAGCGTTTTGATAAGAAACCGGTGAACCGACCAGTTATGATCGCAAGAACATGATTCATTGTGGCACTATTTAATAATGTGCTATCTTGTTCATGTAAACTATGGCCCGTTTGGGGTAATTCATTTGGTGCGGTAGCATTTTGAAAACGCAAGTAAACTGTGTTTTGACAGCTTATGCATTTTCAAAATACTGAAAACAGCGTTTTCACACCGCACCTGTCTGAGTGCGGTGACAGCTTTCTGACTGCGGTCTGACTTTTCTAAATAAAAATAAAAATTGTAATTGTTTCTGCACCTAGCTTAGGAGTAGATTATTTTTAATCTACTTATCAGCAGATTATTCAATAAAATTCAGCTGCCCCAAATAGACCCTAAAGCTAGAATATGTATGAGTTTCTAAATCCCTAAAATCCTGTCCCAAGAGCTCTTTCTTCAGCTTCCCCTTGTCCAGAGAGGTATCCTGTCATTCATCGCAAAAAATATTGCATAAGGTTAATTGTATGTACATTCACGTTCGTGATGCGAACAGAAAAAAATCTTAACCCCCCAGTATCTGCATCGTTTTACGTACATACATAACATTTGGTCTGCCCACTTTCTTATTTCTGTCATTTCCTGTTGAGTTCGTATGTAATTTTCGTAGTTTTTATGGAATAGCATTTTGCTCATTCGAACAATTATTTTCTCATTTTGAGTTTGTTATTTCTATTTTTCTTCTTCAAAGGCTTTGATCCTGTATTTATTCCACTATGTTTCTGTGACAATTCATTTTGGGTTAGTGGCAATGAAATCACTTGTAATTTGGTCCCTCTTTGGAAGGAAGAAGAAAAATACTATACTATTTTGCAGCATGTAATCAAACGAGTAGAAGAATAATAAAGTGCATGTATAAATTTAGCTATTTGGCTTTTTTGACCAATCACAATTGTTTTTGTGTGACTTAACTTGATTGGAGAACATATTAGAAGTTTATATCGGTTTTGAGAGTATTTATCTTTTTTTGTTTGTTTAATTCATTTTGAGGGCTTAAATTTAATTACTCTTATATATGCACAAAATAAGAATTTTTTTTATTTTTTGGTTGGATTTTAATGAGCGACTTGATGACGTAAATTTTATTCTACCCAACTATTTTAGAGCTATTCAAAAAAGCTCGTCATTCAAGGATGGGGGTCATATCTGACTTGTTAAGTAGCTCATATTCAATTCATTCATTAAACAAGCAAGTTGAAAATTAATATTTTCCTTAGCTCAATTTATGAACAAATCGAACATGTGCAAATATTTGTTCGTTCATATTCAGATCGTTTTGGTTAAAAATAATTAAATTATTAAATAATAATATTTATTTATATCTTTTTTACATAATTTTTTATACGGTATTTTAAGGAAACTAAATTTATCATTGTTATTAATTTTTTTTTTCATGTTGTTAACTTAAAAATAAATTTATTTTATTTAAGTCTCAAAAAATATAGGCCAAAAGTCATATATTGAATATCATAAATAAAAAATATTGAATTTTTTGCTACAAAAATCCTCTTAGAGCGTGCATGCATGCAGACACTTGCCAAACATGCAACGATTCTGTTGACCTAAGTTCACTGGCCTCATGATCACATTAACCTAATTTGCCTGCTAACTCACATTTTTGTCCGCACTGACTTGATCTATGCCCACTGCCCACAGTTCCTATGATACTAGTGCACAAAGTTGCACAAGCGCACACAGATGAGTGTACACACTGACACATGCTCGCATCTACATGCTTCCACTCACACTTGTGTGCATGAGCTCATCTCCATGTGCATCAATGTGTCCCTACTTGCATTTGTATTCACTTACAAGCACCAATACATTCCTAATAAATAATGTACTTTGCTTGCACAAGCACACATATGTGCCTGTGCTTGCGTGACTACAATTCCAGGTGCTTACCACTTCTTTATGATTGCTACCACAAATTGAGTAACATAATCTAGCCGTCTCGATGACACTGTTTCCTTCAGGCTACAATTGTCCAGCTGTCATTCACCGTAATAATGACAACTTGATTTAGACTTCATGAAGTACCCAAGACAACTTAGAATGCCTCAAAAGTAAAAAAGAAATTGAAATATTTATTTTTAGATGAAGCAAACAACATCCCCTGAAAATAGAAGAGGCAACAAATGCCTTATTAAAAAATGTTTACCATATGACATGAATCTCCAGAGATTTTTTAATAAGAGACATTCTAGATCTGCAATAAGAATAAAATGCTCACTATTTTTAAAACCCCCGAGTCTTGTACTGTTGTTGCGACGATCTATAGATATACACTAGTTATTGTGGTATATATATATAAATCAAATAGGATAACAATCGACGAAGCGAAAAATAGAACGAGAAAAATCACACCATAAAAGAACACACAGATTTACGTGGTTCGGCAAATTGCCTACGTTCAAGGAATTGCAAAGGATTTTACTACTTGAGAAATTTACACCAGTCGATCACCTCGACTTACAAGAGGAATCTCTCACTCTCACTTCATTGCTCTCTCTTCTTCTCTCTCTTTTCTTCTCTATCTACACCGAGATACACCGAAGAAACTCTACACCAAGATACACCGAAGAAGACAATCTTACAAGAGAAATAAACTCAATTTCTCTTCAGGTACAAGCCACCAAAAAGAAGCCAAGGGAGAACAATCTTCTTCTTTTTTCTTCTTCCTTCACTGCAAGAACTACTTGCGCTTTCATTCCTCTATTTCGAGAAAAATTGAAGAAGAACACTGTGCTGCTAAAACTGAAGGAGAGTCGTTCGAAGTCTTTTATCACGAACAGGAGGGAGCGAAGGGATGCTACATTTCACAACATAGGAAGGCTGGAGCGGTTGGCGGGCGACTGAAGAGGCAAGAGGCGTGACTCTTCGCGAACGGGAGTGGAAGCTGGAGCGGGATCGTGATGTTTCACGATCGTGGAGGCGAGAGCGGGAAAAATCAGGCTCCAATGCTTAACAATCTCCCACTTGGAGACTGATACAGCTGCTAAAACATCTTATTCCTCAAATTGTTATCCTCCACTGACGGTGTCACCTTTTTCTTCAAACATGAATACTCCACCTCTGCAACTCAAAACCCCATCTTCACGCTAGAAGACCAACTGAAGTTGTACACAAATTTAGTTTCTCAGGAGTAACACCCTCAGTTAACATATCAGTAGGGTCCAAATAGCCTTGCATCTCCAAGATATTCCTTGAATTGCTCTTGTCTTTACTTACAACTCCCACTGCATAGGCAATATCCTGCATCTACTGAAAGCCTTTTTTAACAAGTCTAGCATTGCACCTCTTACTGCCATCAAGCTTAGTGTTCACCCGATACACCCACTTGTTGTGTAACGTCTTCTTTCATGGTAGAAGTTCTGTCAGCTCCTACTTGCTCGAACTTTCATCTTGCAAGATTACTTCATAGCTAATTGGTTCTCCATCATCTGTCTGTGGAATAATAGGAATGCATGCCTCAGACCCACTATCCTCCTCACTTCCATCATTAACAGAAATATGAACTGTCATCAATAGTGCATCATGTACTTCTTCAGATACCACATTTGCGTTATCTTTTTCCATCTTCTTGGGATTCCTGCAGTCCCTCCTTATGTGGACAACCTTGTCATAATTCTAACAGATTGCCTGCTGACCAGACTTTGATTTGATCTCCCTTTATTTGAGTTATTGTCATGTAATCTCCCTCTAAAATCAACATTCAACGTTGAACTCGTACATAAGATCTCACCAGAATCTTTCCTGCGAACTTCCTGAGCTAAAATCAAATCATAAATATCATCATATTTCAGTTTAGATTTCCCTGCAGAACTGTTAGTGTCATCCTCATGGCTTCCCAACTATCTGACAATGATGCCAACAATATCAGCGCACGTATCTCATCATCAAAATCAATTTCAACAGACGACAATTGATTTGTGATAATATTGAAATCATTCAGGTATTGAGCAACAGAAACACCTTCCACCATCTTCAAGTTGAATAACTTCTTCATCAAGTACACCTTATTATTCGCCGATGACTTTTC
>NEWO01000347.1:868220-917612 GCA_003013225.1 Phalaenopsis aphrodite | reverse complement strand
GAAAGCGGGAGTGGTTGGCGCGCGACTGAAGAGGCGGGAGCCGCGACTCTTCGCTAACAGGAGCAGGAGCGGGATCACGACGTTTCGCGATCGGGGAGGCGGGAGTGGGAAAAATCGGGCTCCAACGCTTAACATGTACTTCTTGAAGGTGAAACTGTAATAAGAATAAAATGCTCATAAATACAAGAAATGTGATATAATGAACCTCTAGTTGGACACAGCTTTTAATAGTCCTTTCATTAGCTTTTGATGTTTGATTTTGATGCCTAATTTTTAAAAAGATTGTGGGTTAGTATTTATATTTTTAGTAATGATAATTGCTCAACTCAAGTCTCACTCATGGTCTGGTCTCTTTTTTCATGTTGGAACATCGCCTTCAGCTGGCCGCACCTTTCATCAGATCCTAGGCGGACCTTGTTGATGCCTTTGCAGCTGTAACCACTGATACTCACTAATGGGGTGATTTGTGTCATACTGTTAGAGAGCTTGTCGCTACTATGCAGAGAACCACCTCTATAGCTTCTAATGAGACGAGTTTGGAGATAGGTTTTTGGATGTTTAAAGTGTGAGGGAGATTTTTTCATTCTTCTTCTATCTTCCTTCTTTTTTTTTTATTTTTTTTTTCTTTTTTTTTCTTTTTTTTTTCCTTTTTTGCTTTCTTTCTTCTCTTTTTTCTTAAAAAACATGAGCTAAAAAAAATAAATACATATCTTTTTTTTTGTGTTTCTTTGTTTAGAATTTTCTTCCTCTTGACGTGTGATTGAGGTTTGTCCTTCTTCTTCTTTTCTTCTTTTCTCTTATCTACCTCTTTGCCTTTTTGTTTTTCCTTCTCTGATTTCGTTTCTCTCTTTAGGATTTTCTCCCTCTTGGTATGCTCATCTTTCTGTTCTTAGTATGCTCCACACTCATCGCATCTTTTAGAATGTTGAATCCAAATTTGTATTGTGAGTGTCAAGAGATAGTGTTTGGTGACCAAGGGAGAGAAAAATGATAGAGAAAGAGAGAGAGAGAGAGAGTTTGCCTTGTGGGGGCAAAGAGGGGTGTTTTCGGGCTCTTTAGCTCATTTTATTCCACTAAACTTGAGGTTTACAAGAGGAAAGGGGGGGAGAGTTCACTCAACATTAAGTTTGAGCGAGAGAGCCCAGGGACACTTTTACACATGTCAAGGATTCTCTATTTATAGAAGTAAAAAGGAGGGAAATGTAAGATTAAAAATATGCCCTTGTTTTATGGAGGGCAATTCAAAGTATTTTGGTTCTTTTCTTGCTCGGATATGCCAATTTGGAGTGTTTTTGTTGCCAGAGTTTGTCGGTGTCGGGAGGTCAGCCAAGAGTGGCGGCCCATTGGATTAATTTGGCCGGCCCAATGTGGCCAGCCAACTATAGGTGATTGCCCGATGTGACCGGCCGGCTAGAGCAATATGGTCTTCCCAATGTGGCTCGTTGGCTGAAGTTGGCTAGCTACTCCCGGCTGGAGTAGGGTAGCCGACCCGACATGTGTGTGGTTGCTGGCTCGGGTCTGACGATAATGACTCTTTGGCTCGACGAGGGCCATGCCAGTGTTCAGGCTATACAATATTACAATAAATACTTAGGTAAAGTTTGGTATAAACTAACTTTGAAAAGAAAGGCAGCAACACCTTTCTCGTGTCCCGACATATCTTAAATTACTATTTTCCAATGATTGCACTCATTGCGTCCTTTTAAAGCATAATTAGCTGCCAAAATGTTTAGAGAAAAGAATCAAAACTATATTAATTATGTTTCTTATGAAAAAGTCATTACCATATAAGGTAACAAGTGCATGTGGTTCTTTCAATGCTAAGAGTGCATCTAGAGTGGTTATATTATATTTTTTTTATATAAAAAAAAATATTGTAATATTGTGGTAAAAAATATTTTTATTTTAAAAACAAAGTGATAATTATAAATATCTTTTTCTTCACGAAATTCAGATGATAATTTGTTTATATAATTATCATATTTTAATAAATCCTACAAAAGTTAATTTCACATTACAAATTTTTTTAGGAAGTAGCTTGAAAATAAATTCCCAAATAAATTTGTGAAGCACAACTCAAGTAAGAAATTATCACAAAAAAAAAAATCTTTAATTATAATCCTTAAAATTGATGTGTTGCTAAGAAATTTATATGATTAGGGCAGGATGCTTGGTTAAATTAAGCTTCTTGATAATTCAAGCCTAATGACATTGAAAATTTAAATTTGATATGCTCATAGTCCAATCAAGTAGCTTGATGAGAGGAATCCAACAAGTCTATGATCTTTTAATTATGATGTCATCAAGACACTTGAATGCTAAAAGAATGCCCTATGATTATATGAATCAATAAAAACCACTTGATTGAGTGTTTTGATATTTTGATTAAATTTATCAAAATATGTTTCTAAAAAATTATAAGTAAGCATTCATTATTCACTTGAAGGGGGTGAGAAAAGAAGAAAAATATGATGACTAAGACATATCTCTGAAGAGAAATGCAGGTGAATGACCGCCATGTTATGTTGATCACCGCTTGTGATTGTTCAACCAACTACAATTGTTGGAGCCATTAACTAAAATTGTTGTAACCCAATTATGGTTGTTGTAGCCACCAAATATGACTTGTAGTCAACTGCAATTGTTGTGGTTCAACTATGATTGCTTTAGCTAAATTATTATTATATAGTTATGATTGTCTGTTTCATAATCCTATTTTATTAATATTGAAGAAGAGTAGATCTATAGCCTAGTTAAAATAATCAAATTTATATTTGTAAGTAGAAGGTTACTACCTTCTATTATGACAGGAAGAATAGGGTAAATATCTTATAATGAAAACTACTCTTACCTTCATATAGCTAAAAAAATACAAGTGTTAGAAAATTCAAGCGGTGGTGGTCGTCGACGGCCAATGGTCAGTGGCAACCACTGTCGACGTTGGTATGTGACTACAGAGGTTGGTGGTAAACGATGGTTAACAACTACGAAGACCGGTGGTTATTCGTCAAGCTCCAAAAAAAAGTTCTAAATTTTCACTTCTTCTCGTCTTCTCTTCTTCTCCCCCCTCTCCAAGTGAAGAGAAGAAGTCTATTTATAGTTTTTTTTAGGGATATTTTAGTCTTTTTGGCATAACTTTCGTAACCACATAATCAGACGGTTCATGCTAATCTGCTTTTATCATATAGGTGAATTTTTAAGAATTTGGGTGTCTTAATGACCCTATAATTGAGTGATCTTAGAATTGTTTGATTTTTCTTGCGTAGACGCTTGAACTGACTAGAAATATATGAAATTTGGAATTCATATAATCATTTAATTGGTGATCCAAAGCATTTAACTCTGCTTAAGAGGCTTGATCTAGACTTGAATAGACTCAATATGAACTAATTTTAGATTTGTTGGTTTCATTTCCCCAAAACGCCCAGTTTGAATATAAACTTGATAAAATCAAAGCTTAGATGACCATGAATTTGAATTTGAAAGATTTCTTATGACAATGCATAGATATTAGTGTATGATCATAAAAAATTATTGATGACACATCAATAATATTTGTCATCCTACAAACAAATTTCACTTCACATATACAAAAAAAATAAAAATAAAAAATTTCATTTGAGCGTTATTAAATTGAAGCTTATGAGAATCATGTTTTTCAAAATATTTTTATAATTTATAATTTATAATTTATGCAAAATATTGGCTAAGACTAAGCAAAATAAACATAGAATCTCTTATTGATCTTTTCATTATATTGTTCATAAAACTTCTTGGTTTAACAGTAAAAATTAATCGTACATTTATAATCATGAAGATCATCAAGATAAGATTTTGAAATAAAATGAAAAATAATTTTCTTATTAATTCTTTAATAATATATATTAAAAATGATATTGCAATAAATTTTGAAAATATAATGAGTATAGTTTAAGATATGTAATCATAATGATTGTATTAATGAAAATATTTTTTTTTATTTATAAATTATTCTTAGATACAATATCTACTAATGCATTCATTTTATCTTAGAAGTAAGATTTTAACAACTTCTGATTTCGCAGCTATGAGTGGGCGAGAATGGGAACTAGAGCCGGAGAGTTTGGTTTTGTAGCTGCGCACAAGAAATGTGTTGAAATTTTTTATTGAACTTATTCGTACCCTGACGTAGTCATGAAAGGTGAAGCGCGGATGCAATGTTGAGATGTACACGAGTAGTGTGCATGCGTACAAGCAAGTGTTAGAAATACTTTTGAACTTCTTTGCTGTCCTGGCGTAACTCGCAAGGGACAAAGGATAAGCGGAGATGCAATTTTCATGTGTGAGGGGCTTTTTTTTTTGTCAGATTTATTTCTCCTCTCATGAAACAATGTTAAAAGGACAGAATATGGATGACTATTGCTTTATTTCAACTTAGTGATATATTTTTAGGATAGTGAAGGAAATTTTGGCCTTATATGTTATGTAATATACATGATTTGTTAAATGTTGGGGCATTTAAGGACATACCACACAATTCTAATTTTTTTATACCTATCTAACCTCTAAACCTTCATATTTACAAACATATCTGTTGAATCCAGATTTGCCCTGAGAATCACACATAATGAATAAAGCATAGTACAAGAGAGAGAACGAAAGGAAGATAGTGCAATAGTAGAATGAGTGAATTGTGTAATATTTTATATATGAAATGACCCCATGTTTATAGATAAAAGAGTTGTAATAAGTGAAGTTACAGTTATGCCCTTACTTGAGTAGATTTTACAAGTTAATCTAGGTACTTAACTTTTGCCGAGGCCTTATTGTTCTCGAACTCGGTAGATTGGTCTTGGTAATACTTCGTCTAGCTTTGCCAGGCGGTTGGGTCTGGTAGGCATTGTCGGTCGGCTGTGATATCAAAGTCTTAGCAGGTTTATATTTGGGGAGCAAGCGATTCGATTTATGATGTTAGGTAGTTGCATGCTTAGATGCTACTAGTCGGCCTATCTTCTATTGGTCGAGAGTCAATAGAATTGATCGACCAAGTTTGCCAATCGACATGTATAATGATCGTCTAGGCCGTTGGCCAATGGGTGAATCACCTTACTCTAGCAAGTAGTCTGTCCTTAGACGAAGAAATCTTGGGGAAAGTTGTTAATCGTCCCTAGTATGGTCATAAAATCTAAAGGGTTAGTCTCTTCTTTAGGCTTGATTGTCTTGAAAATTTGAGTTCGGGTGATCATTGATCTTGTAAATGGGTATGCCACTCTACTCGTGACACATACCCATCTTTGTAAGAGTTAGTTTCGTGCATGGTTCATCAAGTTGGGTGTCTGGGTCCACTAGGTGTTCTGCTGGTGGGTCTACCCTTTGTTATCACATTTATCTTCTGAAATGTCGGATCTCCTCAAGATGTGCGCTGACATAATTTATATGTGCTTATTTAGTTCCCTAGTTCTCTTTCTTCTTGAAAGCCATACTACTAAAGAACAAGAGAATTTAATGAACAATAATAAATATCATTTATAACTATTCTAGATCAATAATTGAACTTCCTAGATTTTCTTGCCCTCAATTTCTAGAAATACAGTGTGAATGATTGTCTTACCATATATTTTGTCATTTCACTCATCGACATGTCTAAATTCATCGTTGCACAAGGGTGAACAAATCTACCCCAAAGTTTAACCTCTACAATAAAGTCACACACCTCCAAATCCTTAAAGAAATGAGTGAGGGAACCCTCTCTGAGGATGAAAAGAAGAATAGATTGGTAGTGAGGAAACTGGTGAAGCCTGACTTCGAGGCTCAGATGAGGTTGTCAAATTCACTTCATAATCGCCCACGAGAAAATGTTCGGGTGAAGGAGGCTGATCGTTCATTTTTCCAGTCGAAGGGTTGGCTTTTCCTGTGGAAAAAGAGATCTTACCTAACAATCAGACCAAGCAAGAAACTGTCAATGTTTTGACGCACCTTGAGGTGTAGGGGACTGCCGACGCTCCTCCACTAAAGGGTGAGGATGGTGTATCATTCATTGCATCTGAGTGGGATTGAATCCTTAGTTCGAAAAATTTTAGTCTTTCTTAGTTTAATTTCATTATTTTCTAAATTTTTGCTATATTTTACTTTTTAGTTTAGCCCTTTGACCACTAAATCATGGCATTGATTAACTCTCAATGGAGGATGGTGTTGACAAGCTTGCAAATCTTGGGATCATGGATCAAGGACTGGCTACTTGTTGCCATCTTTTGAGTGACACTGGAGGTGTCAGACATCCAGCTTGCCCAAACGCAGTACTGTGGGAGGTGATTGATGGGTAGCCAATCTTCTTCGAATCATTGGAAAATCAATTGTGTGAGATGGAAAACTCATTTTCCCGGGCAGCCAAATTCTTGCATGGCTAGGAGATGTGAGGCTTGTCGCATGAACAGAAAAGGTGGATCAGTTGGAGAGAGAGGTGGTTGTCCTCCATGATCAGACAACCACCCACTACATTAAGATGACTGCACTTTATGAGGAAATGTCTGTACTTTTTGTGGAGCTAACAGTCTTCTGGGATACACCCTCCATCTCTCATGTCCTATTGGACATAGATATGGTAGATATCTTTAGGCTTGGGTGATAAGAATTATATAAGAAGATGCAGTGAGGGTTTGTCTCGGTTGAAGTGATGAGTGATAAACTCATTAAGTTTTTTCTCTTGGATTAGTTGTTGAGCTATATATGTAATTATTTTCATGAAATAAAATTTATATTCTATCTCAATTTTTGCATATGATGTGACCTACGAAAAGATTTCAAGGGTGGTAAATGACATCCTTGCCCATATGACATTTCATTTTCCCACCCCACTCTATAAACAAGGATGTGGGTTTTGGATTCTCAAGTGTGATTGCTTCATTTTATACTCTCTTTTGTTTCTTTATCGTCCTCAAGCACCCATTTTCATGGATCCCAAATTCTCTCAAGAACTCTTTGGATCTATTCCCACTACTAAGGTGACTGCTTTGTAGCATGTCAAGCGGCGTTTGTCAAAGACACTTACATCTTTGATCCATTAATGAAACTCCGAGTAGTGGCAAGTGATGACCGAGTGACAGATGAGTATGGAAATGATCTCGTGTTATGCCAAGATTCTTTCAAATGTGGCATTTGACTGCCATTCTACCAAAAAATGCATAGTCCTTAACCATTTAAGAGTGATGCCCACACAATTCATGCCCAACTCCATTGTGATTATAATATTCTATCATCGACTGTTAATCCCCTAGTCAACCAATATCTTCTTCTACTTCTTATCCTTCAAACTCGGTTGGAATGGATACATTGTGCTTTTGGTTGGCTCTCGACTTTGTCTGTTGGGGTTGGAGAATAAAATCAAAGATTGGAACTATGCTTCCCGGC
Source organism: Phalaenopsis aphrodite (assembly GCA_003013225.1). Lineage (NCBI taxonomy): Eukaryota > Viridiplantae > Streptophyta > Magnoliopsida > Asparagales > Orchidaceae > Phalaenopsis > Phalaenopsis aphrodite. The sequence goes on along the minus strand of NEWO01000347.1, from coordinate 910,226 downwards.
CAGCTTCTGTAGCAGTGGTTAAGGAATCTATGTTCTCCCCATGACCAGAAGTGTAAAGAAAACAAAGACCTTATCGAGCAACCACAAGGTCAATGGGATAATGACTGAGTGACAGTAACTGTCTGCACATCATTACCTTGAGTTTGAGGTATTGAATAAATTATTATGGACAAAGAAATTTGGGAGTATGATTGATGAGATTTGGAGGCTTCAAATGCCTAAGAGGCTAAAGGGGAAAGTGTTGCTGTTATCAAAGTTTTCAAGAAACAACTACAGATGTGTTTATTCCATTCAAAAGTTTTTATTGTTTTTCTCCGCTTGACAAAGTCAGGGATGTTCTTGAGTCTATGTTTGTTCCTACAGGGGTATACACCAAAAGGGAAATGTTTATTTTTTTTTAAATCCAACACCAACCTTGTTTTTCAGGGCTTTTTTACTAGTGGATTAACTATTGTTGAATAAAAAAATAAACCTACTCTATTAAGTGTTGAAACTTCTAGTGCTTGACACGATAATTCTGCAAATGTAGTGGCATCAAGCCATGCAAGCGAGGAGGTATCAGTAGAGAGGAAAAACGAGATAGAAAAACTCATAAGGTGGATGAAGCATCATTTATGGACTTAAAGGAAAGAAGAAAGTTGAGTTGGGTGTCCCCCATCTCACTGCATGAGATAATATATGAGGTCAGTCAAGAGTCTGAGCATCAGGAGGAAGTAATCCCTCACAGAGATGGAATGACTCCAACAGTTGATGAGGAGATCTTGACTCCTTCCCCTCCTTGGACAAAGCAAATGGTGCCCCAATCAGGTAAACTGCTTCCTAAGCGGAGGAGTTTAATGTGTGGTCCAACTCCGTCGATTAGTTTTCATAGTGAACATGGAAAGGGACTAGTATTCTTAGCCTTCATCGACAGTGGAATACCCTTTGATTCTCATAGAGGTTGTCTGGTCTCAGCCTTCAAAATGGCTTTAAAGAGTCTCAACCACTCAAAACTCTCTAAGCTATTTGATTGCTACCACATCATGGCATGGAAGGCTACCCACTTTCATTTCAAGGTCCTCAAGCGGGTCGAGGTAAAATTGGCTACCATTGAGGAAAGGGCCGAGGAAGCTAAGAGGTAGGCCGGTAGGACTGAGAAGCGTTTGAAGATCTCCATAATCAATATGGTGTCAAAGAAGATAAAATATAACGAAATTGTCTCGACTCTCAAAAAAGAGAACCAAGAGTTGAAGGCAATCATGGACAACATGATGACCTTAAAGGAGCACGTCACCGGGATGGCAAGTCAACTTCAGACGAGCAATGCTTCAACATTTAATTTCTTTGTTAAGCAAGGGCTGATTGACCCAAAGTGGGCCAAATTTAAAAGTGTTTGCCACACTTTTTTCTCACCCTGAGGAGATTGAGGAGGAAGGCGTTGAGGAGGTAGCTGAGGAAAAAGGCAAGGATTAAAGCAATGGAGATTTGTAACTACCTGACCCTTATTTCTTGTACTTTTACAAAAAAAAATTTGTTGTGTGGATGCAATATGAGAATATGTAAATAAATACTTTTTATGAAAGTGAATGGATTTTTTTGGCTAGTTTATATCGTCACTTCCCATTTTATCTTTGTTCTATTTCCTTTACTGCTTCATTATTTGTAATGTGTCAATGATGGTCGGTTTTGATATATTAATCGGTCGGTATAAATCTTAAACTACCCCCACCTCATTTGCTTAATCAAATCATCGTCTCAAATGGTATAACCATTGAGATTTACCTCTGATGTGAAGTACGCAGTACCCTTCATAGGACTTTTCGCTACTGAGTAGGAAACCATCTCCAGGGTATTAACTAATTTTTTTTCTTTGGATGCTCATTGGATGAGAATTGCAACCTATGAAATTTTAGGGTTGATTTCGTTTGATGATTTTGGTTGATAACCTTTTGAATATTTGAGTCAAAATTTTCATTTCAAATAAAACTTACTCTATTGTTTTTCCTTACTTCACATCTCTTTATGCTTTTATACTAATTTTATATCACGATAAGAAACAACATAGGATAGGGTTTAATTTCAAAGCAAAATTAGCATCAACTGCGTCCATTTATCGCCGAGCACAGTTTGCAATTAAAAAGAATGAACATTATAATATAACGTCAAACTTAGCATTGAATTTTACACCAGAATTATCGATGTTCTTAAGTTACTTAACAAAGTTGAAAAATTTCGATGCTAAGCCGACAATAATGACTTAATATACCGAAACTACACAACAGAAGCTCATTTATTTTTCTCCTTCCTTCGTCTTTATTCACTCTGGAGCTTCCACGATGATCTCCCTCCATCAAGCTAGTTCGAAATCCTGATGCCTTCTCCTCCGGTGGAATAGCAGCTCCATCGACCTCCATTCTTCTCCAAACCCAATGTGTTGTCTTCTTCTCTCGTGCATCTCTTTTTCATGTGATATTTGATTTTTTTTTTTCATTTCTAGATATGTAAAATTGATGTTTTAGTGTTAAATATGTAATACATATGATTTGTTATTTTTGTATATGGTATTTGCATTTTATGTGTTAGATATGTAATGCATAGGATTTGTGTTGTTTTGGGGCCGAAAATGATTTTAAGATGTGCAAGATATGTATATAATAAAGTTGATGTTGCTACTATAGTTAAAAAAGGAAGCATAAAATTTAATTATGTTTTACTTAGATGAGATGCTTATTTGGATGAGTGGCTTTATGCTTAGAGAGAAAATACAAAATGAATATATCAGTCAAAAAGGTTGGTGATGCTCATGTAGTTGGCTACATTAAACACCAATCATGTGATGAATCTATTATGAGTGAACATTTTTAGAATTTCNTTGGCTACATTAAACACCAATCATGTGATGAATCTATTATGAGTGAACATTTTTAGAATTTCGGGTCTATTGTTCAAAGTAAAAGGTTTGATCTTAAAGGGGATGTTTTTAGTAGAATTAAAATTGGATGGTCGAAGTGGAGGAAAGCAACAGACCTATTGTATGATTGAAAAGTCTTGCCTAGACTGATAGGAAAATTTGTTAAGAGTGAGGCAAGTCTTCCAATGTTTTATGAGATAGAATGCTATCCTGTAAAAGAGAAACATAAAATTAAATTAAGTCTTCCTTATATGAGAATGCTTGTGGATGGGTGTCTTTACACTTAGAGACAAAATGTGAAACAAATATATCCGTAAAAGGGTTAGTGTAGCTCTAGTGACAGACAACATTAGAGAGTCACCTTATATGTCGACCATGTGATTGCTCTATTAAGAGAGTATATGATTTACATTTAACTTATATTAAAAAAGGTAGAGGTCGTAGTCCTGAGAAGACTTGGACATATATGTTATATAAAAAATGATCATAATCTATTAGAATTACATAAAAATATGACACTCGATGGGACACAATAGCGAAATAAGATAATTCATGCAGCCGACCATTATGTGTAAAAAAGGTTGATACATGAGAATTATATGGTTTCTATGTATGTAATACATAAGAATTGTGTGGTTTGTATGCCAAATTTGAAGTTTAGGTGTTAAGGGGTAATACATAAGAATTATTTCATTTTTATGTTAAATTTGAAGTTTAGGTATTACATATGTAATACATAGAAATTTTGTGTGATTTCTATGTAAAGATTGATGCTTGGTTCATAGATATCTCATACATACGAAATGTATGTACGAATGATATTTAATTATATTGATATATAAAGCTACATCTATGATACAGATTGGTATTTGAAACATGAGATAATGAATGTATAATAAATTATATCCAGAAAGAAAATGACTCGTTGATAAGTTCTTAAATGACAATAAGGAATTTATGTAGGTAACATCACAACTGCTTGTTTACCTTTCAGAAGAAAAGTTCTGATGCTCCTGTACGAAACACAAGAATCAAACATGCCTGAAACATGATGTTGCGAAGTATAATCTATACCATAGGATTCACATGATGAATTTGAACCAGATGTTCAATGCGGTCATGTTGGCACCTCATCAAGTTATTCCCCTCCAACAGAACATGATTCTGACATATATGAGGAAATGATTGGTGATACTCTCAGGTCTCATTTTATTCGGAGAATATCTGATGATGAACAAGAACCAAACAATGTAGCGGAAATATTCTATTATTTATTAAATGTTGCACAATAACCTTTGTGGGAAAGATGCACTACACATATGGAGTTATCAATTACACTAAGAATGTTGACTATCAAATTTGATTTAAACAAGCCCAGAGAATGCTTCAATCATGTAGCAACGTTATTAAAGGAGATGAACCCTAAAGAGAATTTAGTTTCAGATGACTTCTACATAACCAAAAAGTTAGTGTTGAAGTTAGCGTTATTACATGAAAAGATAGATTGTTATGTCAATGACTGCATGTTATATTATAAGGCTGGTGCATTAGAGACAAAATATAGATTTTGCGGTGTTGATAAGTTCAAACCAAGGGGAGAAAAATGTAAAAATTAGAAAAGTACTTCACACAAGCTTCTCTTATACTTTTCACTCATACAATGGCTTCACAATTATTCGCTTTTATATCCATTAGCTTCTCACATGACATAACACACTACTAGATCTTTTGATACCAAGTTTATGAATCATCCATCAGCTCATAAAGCCTAGAAACACTTCGATCATAGGTCTCTCGATTTTGTAATTGAACCAATAAATGTTAGGCTTGACTTATATGCAGATGGGTTCATATGTTACAACCATGTTACAACAGTCTATTCATGTTGCTCGGTGATCATCACACCATATAATTTGCCTCATGATATGTGTATGACTTTGTTGCTCTTTATTTTTGTAGTTGTTCATACAAGGTCCACATAGCCTAAAGGGAAAAATTGACATCTACTTACAACATCTAATATACGAGCTTCAACTATTATGGGAAATAAACATGTTGACTTACGATATCACTATAAGAAAGAAACTTTAGCTTAAAGCTACTTTTATATGGATAAATAGTGTTTTTTTTTTCTTATGGAATTGCTTTTTGGTTGGGTCACAACCGAGAAATTGGTTTGTTGGCTTGTCCTAACTGCATGAATTTGTCCAAAGCATTCACTTTGAATCAAGGAGGAAAAAATCCTGGTTTGATTGTCATCGAAGGTTTTTAACTTGCGATCACCCATTAAGAATGAATAGAGATGCATTTTTTCATAAAAAGAGTTAAATGATTAAGTCCAGCCCTAAGGATAGCTGGAACTGATTGATTACAGATGATGAGTAAATTATCACAGATCACTGAGGGACCAAACTAGATTTTGGTGTTACACATAACTGAATGGAGCAAAGTATTTTCTGGGAATTTACATACTAGAGGACCAATCTAATTAAACATAATCTTGATGTTATGTTTATTGAGAATAATTTTTTTGATAATTTCTTCAATACTGTATTGGATATCAAGGGTAAAACAAAAGATAGTACCAAAACAAGATTGAACCTGAAGGAGTATTACAGGACGAGATATTAGAACTTCAAGAAACAATTGTAGGAAAAATAATAAAGCCTAAAGCTACATATTATCTCACATTGGATCAACAAAGAGAAATATTTGAGTGGATGTATCCTCTGAAGTTTCTCAGTGGTTTTGTTTCAAACATAAGTCGTTGTATTGACTTGGGAATAGGAAAAATATTTGGCATGAAGAGTTAGACTGCCATTTTTTTCGTAGTTCTTACTACTAATTGAATCCAATGCCCTGCCAAAGCTAGTGTTTGATCCATTAATCGAAATCTGTACATTCTTAAAAGAGTCATACACAAAACTTTGAATGTTGATTTGTTAAAGAATATTGATATGAGTATTCTTTTATTATCATGCAAACTCGAGCGAATATTTCTTCCCTATTTATTTGATTCTATGATGAAAATGCCAATACATCTGTGTTTTGAGGCTATATTGGGGGGTCCAGTGCAATACATATGGATGTGACCCTCTGAGGGGTAAGTCTTATCAATGTGTACAATCATGCATTGCATTGTATTTCAAAGTAAAATACCGCCACATTTATTTAAAAAATGACTCTATCGTGCAGATTTCCAAATAAAATCAAAATGATGTTAGAAATAAAGCACATCCAAAGGGATCGTAATGTGAGACAGACCTATTACATGAGATAATTACTTTATGTTCCCACTATTTTGAGAAAAAAGCAGAGAAACTTCTGGTGAAATACCTTCACAAGAAAAAATTATCTTATTTTAGATATCAGATGAACCAATAGATATGCATGATACACCCTACCTCAAAAATAAAAAAACTTCAAGTAACAACATTGTATGTTCTACTGAATTGTGATGAAGTGCAGCTGTTTATAAAGTAAGATTAATAGTAATCAGATGTTTTCTCAGTTATTACTTGAAATGTTATGCTAATTAACTCGAATATATAAATAAGAATGATGTGAGCATGTTATTTATCAACAGTTTGAACATAGCAGATGACTCAAATAAGTAATAAAATCAAAGAATAATTTTCAACATGGTTCAAATTATATGTATGCCGAATTAACTCTTCAATTCACTAATATGTCATATAATTGTCTCATTCAAAGTAAAACTAATTATACTTTAGAACTTCTTCTAAGTTTATAAAACAAGCAACAAAATCACAGATCAATGCTTATAAATCTTGCTTGGGGCCTAATCATAGTGCAAGACATGAGAAATATTTGATGTGAAAGTTTACAGATTTCACACGAGTTCTTGGTCTGAAGAGAAGCATGCTTATAGTTACAGTGTTTATGTTAGAGGAAACACACAGATAGTGAGATCAACAGTTACGACATACTCGAATAGGTAGTTCAGTTGCAGTAACTGGGTTCTACTGAACACAATGTCTACACGTTCAACTATGAATGGTTTGATCCCTTTTCTAATCGAGGAACACGAACACTAAGCTTTTATGATATTACCTAAGTAAAAATAAATAAAAGATATCCAAAGTTCAATCTATTTATTCTAGCATGTCAGGCTTGTCAAGTTTATTACCTTTGATACCCTGGTCGAGCAAGGATGAACTTAATTGAGCCGTTATTATGAAGAAAAAACTAAAAAAAAATTATTGAGATACGAACTATTATTGAACTCACCAAGAGCTAGGTATGTTAGATTTTCATATTCAACTCGATTTAAATGAAGAAATATTTGCTCTAGAGCATATCATAGGAATTCATGAAAGAGTTCCTTAAAATATAGATGATAATGATAATGAAATTGACGTAGAAATTTTAAGTTCCATCATCGAGTGGCTCGTTTAATGAAAAAGACAAAAAAATGATATGTACGTTTAGATGATTAGTTTCTTTTGCTGTTTTAGAGCTTTGATTTTTTTAGACGTAGTTACTACATTTTTCTTATTTTTTTTTCTACACATTTTCGCTTTTACTTTTGCTTCTTACACTATACTTTTTCTTATTTTTACAGTTTTTAGACATAGCCATGGCATGTTTTATGTTTTGATTCTATAATGTCCTATTTTTACTTTTGTGGATTCTATTATATACTGCTCATACTTAATTTTACTTTTAGTACCGATTTTTTTTGTCTCTTTTCCTTTATAGATGACAACAAGTGGTCAACCCTCAGTGGCACTTTAAAGAACATGTATAGGAGGCTAAAGAAGGCCGTGATTCACTCTGACAAGTAAAACGTCTCTACAACCACTCCGATCAGTCCTTCTATTGCCCCTCCCAAACCTACACCCTCTCAAGCACCAGCACCCGCACTTGTTTTCTTTCCAAATCTCTCCTCCGATGAGCCAGGTCCCTCAACTTCCACCCCTAAAATGGATGACACCTTTGACATGGCGTGTATTCTAGATGGAGACTCATATGTTATCATTAAAATTTGAATAAGTTCAAAGTTTGTTTCAATTCTTTTTGTAACTAATATTTTTATTTCAGGTTCTTCCATTCTAGGCTTCCTGTGACACACATCACGAAATCATCCAGAGTATGTGTGATCAAGCATATCTCTCCAGAAAACAAATCGTAATTGCAACTTAGGACAATTAGTTCCGGGAGTTTGAGGTAGATCAATTAATTTGAATTTGAATACTAATTTTAAGTTATTTTGTTATACTAATCAAAATTTCATAAATATTAATTTGCAGAGGTCCTTTTTATTGATTGTTGGAGCATCACCAGCATATCTGTCGCATTTTGAGGTTCGTGACAGGCATTGGCTGAGCGACTTGTTCACTAAATCTTGCAAGGAGGATAGGCCCATCTGAGTGGGTGAGGATGTCAAGGTTGACTTGACTCTGGCTTAGGCCTCTTCGAATTTTCAAAAGAAGGGATAGACAAACCAACAAAACAAGATGACAAAGAGAGCCAGGGGGCACACATATTGGAGTTTCAACTCCCCACACCAATCATTATCGGAGAGTGGTAAAATTATTTAAAATCTTAGAAAATTAAAAATTTATGTAATTATGTGATACTGACTATTATCTTATGTACACATGCAGAGCAACTTGATTGAGAGCCTTACACTATAGAGTTGCATGTCCTGACACACGTGTGGCCGGACACATCACAGTGGGTCTCCAATTACTCTCAGTGAGTCAATCTAAGTAAAAAAAATGTTTTTTTTGTGATTATTAATTATTAAAATGATAATTAATTCTTAATTTTAATTACACATGAGGAATAAAAACAGCTCCAAGAGAGGCATAGAAAGTTGGTTAGTCATACCTTGGCATCGACTAGCAGTAGTGGTAGCGAGTCTGTCACTGTGCAGTTCAATTTTGAGCTATGGACATAGACATCGGGGAAGAAGGGGAGGATGTATGACTAAGGTGCGAAGGGCATTGCTTTTAGGGCTGAGCGCTCTTGTGTTGTTGTGGGTGGCCCTAGTTCATTACAGACTCAGCATGATGAGCTTTCCGGACGGCTCATGCCATGAATGAAGAGCTCTATCAAGCGGGTGAAGGCCGACAAATGATTGTGAATGGCCTTGCACACCAGACGAAGAGTTTTGTAGATCATCAAGGCAAGCGATATATGAATGTTGTGGACAAGGAGGAAAACTGTGATGAGGAGAAGAAGTATTAGGAGTTTCATTAGATTTTTTATGATGTTCTCCTATTATAGGGATTTATGTTTTTTTTTTTCATTTATGATTATGTGATCATTTCTTCTGTATGATTGTGAACTATGATACATTTAAATCTGTTTATTAAATTATATTTATTATCATTATTTGCACTTGTTACTGATGTAGTTTTTGAGTTGTGATGATGGATAGATAAGTCATTATGCTACTTGTATTTGCTATATGCAGATTTGTAAAAAATCTCATCGTTCATTTGGATATTATTTTTCTTTGTTACTGGTTTGTGTCGAAATAACGTCAGTACGTCGGATGCTATTTGTAAGATCTCAACTGATTTTGTTCAATATTTGCCAAATTTTTTAGATGCAAATTTGGGTCGGAGATTGGTCGACACAAATTTGCGTCAGACATAGGTAGATGCAAAAACATGTTGACTTGCGTCAGTCATTGATTCAACGAAATTGATTAATGATGATATTTACGGCCGCTAAGTCAGATGCACAATATTTGCGTCAGACATCGACACTAATATTTTTATTAACCCTCGTTTTAAAGACAAATTTTTTCCAACACAAATCCAATGTTAATCCCGTTTTCGTACACTAATCAACAATTATCATGTAGTGCATTCAAAACCATTTACTCCTTTCATGCCCCTTTTTGTTTTGTATATTATTTTTAAAATTATAATATAGATTTGTGAAATTATCTTATGCCCGAGGAGAGCAATAAGCCCACACTCAATCTTCTTTTTCACTTAAGAAAATATTATTTTTCATTAATTCACCAATTCTTAATTTTCAAACTTGCTCATTTGCTATAAAAATTGTCTATACATTAGTTAGTTAATTGAATTAAAAATTTATATTTTTAATATTTTTATGCATTTATATTTTACTTATAGAGTTAGTGATATTTTCTTATTAATTATCTTTTTGCTAAAAGTAATAATTTTTGTATTTAATTTAATTAATTAAGTTTATTTTTATTTAATTATTTAAAATTTGATAAGCTCTATATAAAAAAAAAGACGTGTTCCGGAAAAAAAATTGTGTACGTAAGACATATGCAGCGCTGTATACATAATGAAGGTTATATAAATGTTATATCAGTATTATATTCGCGTTATATCTTTTGAACATCTATATAACTTCAATGTAACCTACAGATATGTGAAAACAGAAGCGTAAAACTTATTTATAAGTTCAGATAGATTATATGTAGATTATATAAAGATTGTATAGAGATTACAATAAATCTCTATACAATATAACTCCTATAATAGTCTCTATTATATGGGTTGTGCCTCACTCGGTAAAAAAAAAAAAGGGCGAATGCCGTTAGTTTTTCTCGCACCCTTGAAAAACAGGATTCGCGTTTTAAAATAAATAAATAAATAAAACAATTGCTTTAACAAAGATTCGCGATTCGATTGGATCGACGGTTCCTGCATCTTAATCCTGTTCCGTCTCTTTCTCTCCAGTGTATTCTATTACAGTGTAAAACCTATGAAGACTGAGTAGAGACTTTCATTGCGCGGAAACTCCTTTTGGATCCACGCTAAGGTTTGTTCTCTTCCATGGGTCAATAATAGGGTTTAGGCTTCAGCCCCTTCATCTGTGCTCTTGCTTCAACTACCGTTCTGAGATTTCTTGTATTGCTCCTCGAATATTACAACTTATCAACGTAGCGATGTTGGCTTCTTGAGAATTTTCGCGATGCTATTCCTTTTGTTCATTGAGCAATTCATTGTTGTTTGACAGAAGACAAAATTGTAATTTGTTTAGTTCCTTCTTACTTGTTTTGGTTGATGTGAATCTTACGCGTTGCAGTTGCTGGAGACCGATTTTCTTAGAGTATAGAGATGGATGGAAATTTTGGTTCAACCGAGAAGGTTCTGTGGCCGGTTTCCATTTTCGCGGGCATTGTCATGTGCAAAATCGTAAGTATACATCTGTTACCGAAATCTGCTGTTGGATTCTATTGTGAATGGTGATTAGAACAGACCTAAACGCAGTATATGATTTTATTTGATTGGTTTTCATGCTGTGTTGGAATCTGCATCTTTACATGTTGTTACAATGAAATGCTTCAAAATCCGTTCATCTGAAATTTTGTGATAGTGATGGATTTGATTAGATAATATTTTATTTATTTCTATTTGCATTGTTGAAACATTGAAGGAGTCTGAATAACAGCTGATTTCATTAAGTTTCTGGTTGCTATTTTGAGGTGTCTCCTGATTAAATATGTATATGTAGAATTAACTATTAAATTAATTTAGTTATTTATAGGGATGGTTGCTTTTGAAGAAGTAGCGGCAATACACTACATTGTAAAAGAGGAAGAATCAGAGTATGCTAAGGGGCAGGCAAAGGATATTTAAGTATTCATTTTCCATAGAGTTGCTTATAGGAATACATAAGCTTTGTGTAAAAGAACCAGCAAATCATATAGCAGTTCCTTGTGGAGTCAATGGCTGAGATAATTTTAGGTGGTTGCTAACCTAATGTTGTGATGGCAGCAGTATAGAGGTGCTTGTAACTCCTAACAATTCAGTTACGAAAGTGGGTGCTATCAGTTTCATACAATTTGATGATTCTTTAAGAAGCATCAACTTTGCTCTAAGAATGCTAAAACAAGCAATGGGGAGAATTTTCGTAAAGATGTTGGCAAGTTAACCTGTGCAGAAACATGATGCATGGTGATCTCATTCATCTTGATGCAATCATTAATGAAGAGATAGTTGATTTCTATGTGTTTGATGCAAGCATGGAAGATTGAGTTATTATCAAAAGCAATGGCCACAATACAAATACGTTGCTGATGGTAAGGGAATATCAAATTCTCTTAGTAACCCATTGAAGCCAAAAAAATTAACGGCCGCTCTGTCAATGACTTTATTCAATGCTTTCCTATTTGATTGTGCTACCGCATTCTGTTTCTTGCCGCACCAAGGAATGAGGGTGGATTCAAGTGAGGCATAAGTGCATGATGTTGATTTTTGGTCTCGATGGTCATCAGAGCAATCATAGTCATGATAAGTTTAGTTGTAGGTTGCTACAATGTATGTATAAGCCATAGGTGAGTGTTCAGATAGCAACAAAATCTTTCAAGTTGTTGCAAGTGGAAGTTGAGAGGTTTGTACATGTTTTAATACATGTGCTTCATGATGAAAGAGATATCCAGACGTGTTTTAGTATGGAATTAGAGGGAGCCAACCGGGTGATAGTAAATAGAGGGATTAGTGAAGTCAAATTATAGTGGATGAGATGTAGATGATTTGAATGGGAGAAGATTTAGAAATGTTTATTCAGCTTTGATTTAACTAGATCCCGTAAGTTGTCAGGGTGGCATGAATGCCAAGGTAATTGTAGAGATTGTCTATATTTTGCATATAAAATCCACCATGGAAGTTTTGAATTGGGTCTGAGATGGCAATGCGATTATTCTCGTTAAGTAAAATATTGTTGAAGTAGATGAGGATGAATAGGCGTGTTGCTTTGCATTTCTAGATGAGTAAAGAGGGTTGGTCGTGCTACTTGTAATGCCAAGTGGATAAAGTTGAGTTAAAAATGTAGCAAGCCATTGTTGAGGGGCCTGTTTAAGGTCATAGAGAACTTTCTTGAGTAGGCAAATATGATGTAAATGGTGGATCAACCTTGTGGTTGGGCCATTTGGACTATCTCATGCAATTGATTGTGTATAAAGACGTTGGAAAGTTCTAGTTGATTGATGGACCCCATTTGTGGGAGCAATGTTAAATAGGATGTGAATAATGGGCATCTTTGTAATAGGGTTGAATGTTTTGTTATAGTCTAGGTAATGTTCCTATCTATAGTCCTAGGCAACAAAGCAAGATTGTGTCGAGCAATGGTCCCATCAGAGTTTCAAAATGTCCATTTGCAGCCAAGCAAATTTTGAGATGGAGATGGAGATGGAGATGGCATAAGCACCTTATTCAAGTAAAGCTTGAAACACATGTGACATTCCAACTTTCCATTTTGGTTTGTTTACAATGAATGAATGGAAGGTTGGTTTCAAATTGATGTTGGTGGTTAGATTAAGCTTTTGATTAGTTTGTGTTTTAAGTTCCTTTTTTGGGAGCGAGTTGTCACGGGGTCTCAGATGGGTTGGTTGTGATGGGTGGACGATTGCGAGGTAGGATTGTTGGTGATTATATTGCTGAGGAGGTGGATTTTGTGTTATTGGGCCGAGGAACTTGTGACTCAATTTGTTGGTTCATCTTGAGTGGTGCAATGGTTGTTAATAGTTGTTTTAGTGGCAGGGTCTATTGTAAGGGCAAGGGAATGCTAGAGATTGAGATGATAATTAGTGATAGAGGAATAAATGAGTTTAGTTTAGTTTCGTTTAGTTTGTTGATGCAATGAGATGTCTTGATAGGGGAACTTCTCATTGCATAATACTTAATATATTATGTCTTGACTGAGATTGAACTATGGTAGACAACCTTTTTGGGAAGAAACATAACCTAGAAATATGTAGAATGTAGATTGTGTTTGATGCGGGAGCCGTCTCGTTGGGGTGCCATCTGCGACCCTTGCTGCAATGTTGTTGGATATCGTTGCTTAGAGCAGTCCAAGAGGGACACTTTTTTTCATGGATTACTCTCCTATTTGGAGTGAGGTCCACTCCTATTTACCCTAAGTATATAAATGTGTTGTTTTCGTGTTTTAGGACAGTTTTTTGATTCTGTTTTTTTGTTAGGATAGTTGTCGACATCTAAATTTTCCCTTAAAGAGCTGTATTCAAAGACGAGAGGTGCTTCGGCTGTAATTCGTTTTGAGGTGATGTTTATCTATCCTACTCTTCCTAGCTTCCCCAGCCGCATCCCTGTCTCAACCGCCACCCAACTTCCCCATCTAACCGCCAACTAGTTTGCCTTCTCAAACCTCTTTCCAGTTGTCTCCAGTCCGCCAAGACTACTGCCCGACTGTCCCTGCTGCTCATCCTACCTCCCACCTTAAATCCCAACCGCAACTCTCCTACTAGAACTCTCACCTGCCAGCTGTCATCGCAACCCAACCCGTAGTCCACTATTGGACCCCACCGGCCACCTCCCAACCATTCCAGTTGCCAACCCACCACCAACATCTTTGGGACACGACCCTTGTTGTAGTGCTATGTTTTGTATTTTATTTTCTTTTCAAGTGTGGGAGATTGTAATTGCCTAATTGCTTTGAGTAATAATATTAGCTTTTTTGGATGTAGTTTGGGTGAATTCCTATATAATTTGGTATTGGAGCTAACATAATCCTAGTCCTATCCTAGGGTTTCTAACATCCACCAATAACCAACCCCACTCTCCCTTTGCTGAATTTTCAAACCGCTAACTCAAAAATTTTATTTTCCACACTACATCATCCATGTACACCTCTCCGTCTATCTTCCTAAACCCATACCCCAAACCCAATCCCAACCACACTGCCGATGAGGCAAGTGCTAGAACTTGATTAGGAATTTATCATAGACGACTTACAATGGCTACTCCGACAAGTGCTACTAAGATTTAAGACCATTGAGGAAAGGACCTAGGGCTGGATCACCGTCAACCGTAATAGTGAAATCCATGGAGGAGAGCAAGAAGAACATATGAATCCCTTTAGTAGGGATGATTTCAATGGAGATGATTGTCCTGACGCTTTGGGATACAATATCAGAGGAGGCCGAGTGATGAGGTGCATGCTGAAAGATATATAGGTGAAATGCTTGTTGGATGATACAGAGATGATGTTCCTGTTAGAAGATACAAAGCTGAAGTGCCCGTTGCAAAATATAAATATGAGATGCCATTTAGAAGATACAAAGATGAAGTTTGGAGAATACTGAGACTCGGGAGTGAAAATGGGCCTACTTGACTTCAAGGGGACAATTGATTCAGATAATTTCCTAGAGTGGATGCAGATTGTTGAGCGGATCTTTGAATACAAGAAGATATCCAATGACAGAAGAGCAAAGCTCGCCGCCATAAAGCTGAAAAAGAATGTCTCCTTCTGTTGGGAGGATCTAAAGAGGGAGAGATAGAGAATGACATGACAAAATCACTTCGTTGGAGAAAATGAAAAAGGGAATGCAGCTATAGTACCTACGCTCGCACTATCGTTAAGATATTTTCTTGACACTCCACTACTTGCAATAGAAGGAACTATCGGTGGAGGAGTACACAACACAATTTATCTAGCTTAAATTAAAGTGTGAGTTGAATGAGCCAGAGGAGCACATCATAACCAAGTGTACAGGGGGCTTGAAGCCTGCTAGCAATAATGCGGTCCAATTGCAAACCTATTGGATATTGAGGGACATGCATACCTTAGCACTGAAAGTGGAGAGGCAGTAGAAGCAGAGTAGACAAAAGTTGCCAGTCAAGCAACCACTCATAATGGGAGATCTTAGGAGGAGCACACCTCGGGGAGTGGAGCAGATTGGTTTGGAACAAGACAGTCTCTATGAGTGAAAAGAAATTTGAGAAGAGTAACACACATATTACAGTTCCAACCAGAAATGCTTTAAATATCATGGTTTTGGACACATCACTTTTAGTTATCCGATGAGCCAAGGTGTGTCCTTCACTTAGCAGGGGGCCGTGGAGGAAATGAGCGACCAAGAGGCAACTGAAGAATAGGGTGATGAGTATCAGCTTCTATAGGATGAGGCCGAGATGCTGGTGGTTCGTAGGATCCTATTAAATCTGGGTGTTGGGTGGATCGGGCTAGGCATGTGCTAGACTTATTCGGGCTTTGACAAGTCAAAGCGGGCTCATGCTAGACTTGAGCTTGGTTTCTATTTACAATTTCATAGCCAGGCCCGCGGGCCGCCACAACATTAAAAGTGAAGCGATTTTTCATACCAAAATTCATTCTCATTTTCCTTATTGGAGAAAAAAATTAAGTCGAGATAATTTGTCTTAGATTTACTTGAATGTGTCGCTAAATCATTATTTTTTAAATGAATATAAGTTTAAAGTTTTAATTAATTACTTATGTATTATTATTATTATTATTTAAAAATAATTAATAAAATCCTTGGCAATTTTCCTCAAAATGCGTTGTTGATTTTAAATATTAAAAAAATTATGTATATGAATGGTTGAAAGGATTCACGACGAGTTTTAAATTGATTTTAAAGATAAAATTTTTTTCTTTTATGTTTCAGTGAATTTAATAGCAAATATTTACATATGAAATATTTATGATTTTAAACTGAGAACATCTCAATATGTAAATACAAAGGAGTTGAGTAAAATACTGTAAAAAAAATAATTTACATACATACCACTCATCAATTTCTATTTAATTACATACCTGATACTTGGACTTCAATTTTTACATATTTATCATCTTATCTATGCATGAAAGTTGTATATCATTTTTTTAAAAATTTGCAAAGTGATAAATTTTAAATGATATGAAAGATTTGGCCGGTTTTAATGTAAAAATCAAAATTTATGACTAGATAGAGAAGAAAAAGGAGGAGCAATTAACCACTTTGAAAGCTTACAATCACGAACTATATCTATGTGATCGGGCCGGGCTTGGAGCGGGTCAGGTTCATTTGGGCTTTAACTAAGTCAAAGTGGGCTTGGGCCGGGCGAGCTCACTAAATTTCTATTTTTTCAAGCCAAGCCCCCCCATTTTATGCAGGCTTATGGTGAGCCCGTCGAGCTTCCTGCCTAATGCCCAGGTTTCATCTTATAGACCGAGGATATAAGAAAGTAGCAATAGCTTTGCCATAACATATTCTACACCCACTGCACTGTGAAAGAAAGGGTATGCAGTCTCGTTGATGAAGAGAGCAATAAGAACGTGACATCTACACAGATGGTGGATAAATTGAACCTTTTGACTTAGATACATTCTCATATGGTTGGAGAATGAGAATAGGGTCAACATTGATAGGTCTCTCGTAGATTTTTTGATTGGAAGCTAGCTATAGAATCAGGTTTGTGCGAAATGGTTGGTGCCCATGGATCCTACCACATTTAGCTTAGGAGACCATGACATTATGATTGTAGGACTCAACATGATGGATACATGAACACTCATTCATTCACCAAGGCAGAGTCTAAGATTATAGTTGCTCTTGCCAACGAGATTAGTGTTGGTGACGATAGAGGGTGATAGGATTGAGAAGATGATTCCAAACACGAGACAATCACTATAAGAGCATTTCAAGACATCATGATCTGTACCTTACCACTATGGCCATCACCGTTGGGGAAGGTTCAAGTTGCTCTCAATTTAGATCATGTTGAGCTAACCTTGGTTTACTTTGAGAGTATTCAACATAATACAAGTAACATGAGTTTTAGCTCATTTCATTAGTGTACCCACAGGTTGGACTTACATAGATGTACGTTCACAAGTAGAGGAGGCTCTTCAGGTGTTTTTGGGGGGCAGTGCAGTGGCCAATATGATTCATGCATGTGCTTCTCGGGCCGCAGTTGAAGAGCCTTCAAACTTGAGAGATCACAACAACTATGCCACCTTCAACGTAGTAGACTTGACTCCATACTATGAGGACCTAAAAGCTTCGACAAATATAGTCGAAGCTCCCTTAACCTCAAGAGATCGACGCGGGAATCATCCTGCTGGGGTGCCATCTACGACCCTACTACATTGCTGTGAGAGATCGCGGCTCAGGCCGGTCTAGGAGGGTTGGCCTGCACTTTCTTTTTTTGGATTTTTCTTCTATTTGAAGTGTCGTCCACTCCTATTTACTCTAATTCTATAATATGTTATTTTCATATTTTTGGGCTGTTATTAATTCTATTCTCTGTCAAGACAGCGGTCGGCGTCTAGGTTTTCCCATCAATGGTTGTGTTCAAAGGCGAGAAGGTGCTCCGACCGTAATTTATCCCAAGGCGGTGTTTATCTATCCTACCCTTCCCAAATTCCGCGACTGCATCCCCTTCCTTGCCTTCTCCCGGTTTCCCCATCCAACTACCAACCAGTTTGCCTTTTCAACTCTCAATTTAGCTGTCTCCAGTTTGTCGAGACTTCTACCTGACTGTCCCTGCTGCTGCTGTGCCCCATCCTTCCTCCCACCTTATGTCTACACTGCATCCCTCCTACTAAAATTCTCTCCTACCACTTGCTGCCACTTGCTGCCACAACCCAACTTGTAGTCCTCTGTTCTTCCTACCTGCAACCACATGCAGTCTAGACCTTGTTGTCTCCGAGCCCGTTGCTCGACCGCCACCTCCCACCACACTTCCAGCCGCCAATTCACCACCAAAACTCCTTTGGAATACAACCCTCATCGTGTCACTGTTGTGTTTGTTATTATGTTTCCTTTTCAAGTGTGGGAAATTATAATCATCTATTTGTTTTGAGTAATAATATTAGTTTTCCTGTTCTGGTTTAGGTTGGGAGACTAGGGATGGAGCCATTGAAAGCATGTACATTTAAATATTTTGAGTTCTGCATAGTTAAGCTTTTGGTTCTATAGAAGTTAATTTGACGACTTCTTGTTGAGGATCAAAGATAGTAGTATCTTTATAATATAGGTGACATTTAAAAGCGATTTAACCAAAATGGGTGGGACAAATGAGCATCAACTAGGAGAGTACAAATAGTTTCTATATGACGTTTGTTTTTATGTTTGACAATCCCATGTTGTTCAAGGGTGTACAGACAACTATATTGGTGATGAATGCCCTAGTTTGATAGTAGATGTTTTAGTTGAGAGTTGGTGTCTTTGCCGCCATCATGTTTTTCAAGTATTGTAATTGGATTGGAGATATGTGAGTAACCATATTATGTAAATGAGTGATGATGGGGTTGTCTCAGATTCTTAGCACACTGGAAACACTGAACAACTTCTTGAATAATTGTCAATAAAGGAAACGCAGCATTTATGTCCACGTGGTGGAATAGTTATGGAAAGATCCCATGCAAGAGTGAACTAATTTAAGAGTTTTGTACAATGAGACTGAGGTGTAATGATTTTTAGATAATTTGCAGGAAGTTCATGAGTTTGAAGAGGAAAAGAAAATCATATAATCTGATTGTTTTAGCTAAAATAGATTGTGGAAGTTGTGGGGTGGCCAAGTCTTCTCTGTCAGAGATAAAAAATGGATTGCATGGAGGGCAGACCAAGGTCGTTGGATGAAGTCTATTGCTAAGGGTAATGACTGACTGTGTAGACCAAGATTGTTGCATGATCCTTTAAGGATGGGTTGGTCATTCTTTAGGTTTGTTTTTGTTTGGCCATGAACATCAAAGAAATCTGAGCAAAATTATCAATAGTGGCGTGTTGGATAGGGAGGAGATTATAGGACAAGTTGGGGCCAAGAAGAATTTGGAAAGTAGGAGTTTTTTCTTAGGCGTAGTATACCATGACTAGTGTGAGAGATAAGTAGAGAGTTGCTGTCTTCGAGAATTACTTGCTACGAGCCATTGTTTTTGGTGGATTGATGCCAACGTGCGTGGTTGGAGGTAAGATGGGAAGTTGCCTCAATGTCTTGATCTGTTGGCGGATGCTTACTTGGCTGAGGTAGGAGGACCAGCAAACACAGCATATAAAGCTGTTGGTTGGCTGTTTTAATTAAGTTTTTGGTGATGCTAACACTTATATACAGTGTGACAGACTTATCACAAATTTGATGGGTGATGGGCAATGTTGTGAAGAGATTTGTATATTTTGAAGACCAGAGTCTGAGGGACATCTGATAGAACTGTTGTGAGGATTGTTCTCGGCTCTCTTTGGGTAGTCTGAACTCACCATTGTCCTCATCTTTGGTTACAGTGTGTGCATTTGGTCTGTCAGAGAGTTTGAAAGCTTATGAAACTTACGTGCTGCTTTAATTTGTAGATTGGTTTCTTCATTACATAGTAGGGGTAGAGATTATCTAAACTAAAAAGCTGTAGGCTGGCGTGAATTATTATTATTATTATTATTATTTTTTATTATTATTTTTTTGAATATTTTTTTGAATGATTGGTAGGTATGAGGGAGACGATTGAGTGTATCCAAATGATATCTTCATATCAAGTGGTGAATAAAGTACTCTTTCGACATTTGAGTTTAGTTTTAAATGCGCTGAGATATTGTATCATGGTCTAGGCTTGCATGGAGAGATAGTTTAGCTCATTCTTTAATTTGATGGTGCATGATCTATTGGTTGATTGAAGCCATGTTTCAGCTGTGTTCCAGATTTTAGAGCATGTTTCCAGGGCAAGGACATAGGGTAGAGCAGATGGGGAGATGATGGAGTAGGAGGCCTGTGCCAAATTTTGATCTATAAACAACCAAGTGCTGTGGTAGGGCTTGGGTAGAGTAGAGCCGTCATCATGAATAACTTCTTTGCTGGGTATGTTCTATTTCATAGAAGATTTTGGATAGTTGGGACCTCCATATGAGATAGTCTAGGGTAAATTGAATGTTTAACATGTTTGATATTAGCTTGATACCATTCTAAGGCTCCTAGAAGGTATTCAGGAAGGGATTTAGTAGGGAAGTTGTCGTGGAATAGCGAGGGAATGAAATATGTGAGTTTGATGGATTTTCGACGGGGATAAGCGTCAATTAGTGGCTGTCCAGGCTGAATACAACAATGAAAATTCTGAATCAAAGATGTTCGGGTGGCGAGGAGGTTCCACCTCATGTTCCTAAGCAAGATACAAACACATCAATTGCAAAAGGAAAATGATAAATCACTCCTAAAGCAGGAAATCAGAGATTACAATCTCTATTATACTCAAAACAATTTAGAAGTCCCTCAAAACAGCCAAAATGTAAACATAAATAGGTCCCTAATAGAAAATAACTTTAAATAGAATTAAGAAAATATGAAATTAATAAAAAAATGTCAAGCTTACTGCAAAAATTGCAAATTAGACGGGTACTTACTCGTTCGATCCTCACGTGATTTGCTGGAGCCTCCCTTTACACAGCGCGTGGAAACCCAACATTCAGAATTGCGGGATTCACGATTCTTTCGTTGCTCCCACGTCATTCTCCTTGAGTAAGTGAAGCTTTTTGTTCTTCTTTTGAAGGACGTGGATCCCACAATCAGTTATTTTCTTACACGAAGCACTTAAAGAGATTGCTATAATAATGATTTATCACTCTGGTCTGACTATCTGTCAGTTGGTGCAGTGTTAACTGAATTGAGACTTGACACTCAACTTATTCTATACAACTTTTCGAAAATTGCTCAAAAAATTCTCATTCTTATTTGAAGTGACAGTATGCTAGGCCTTCTTAAGTATATTGATAACTTGAGAGGTAGGTTGTAGATTAGACAATCCCAAAATCCACTTAGCTGGTGCTGGTATATGCTAGTATCAGTTCCTTGGGCTCACTGTCATTTAGAACAATCAATGCCAATCATGGTGGTGCTTCTCTTTAGAACAATCAATGCCAATCATGGTGGTGCTTCTATTACTATTAGTTCTACCTCATATGTTGGAAGTGATATTCTTTTTTTGCATCCTCACATTCTTCAGTGTTTATATTTTTCACCGCTCCTTGCTGCATGAATGAAATCAATCTTCTATTTGGGTAATCTGATAAAATGTGTCCAAAATCATGACACTTGAAGCACTTTCTAGCTTCGATAGATTTGAGAGTGCCAGTAGGCTCAACCTTTTCTCCACTTTAAATTTATTTCTCTTTTGGTGGGGCCGGTTGAGATGCTCCATCAAGTATGCTCTTGCTGTTTGATCCTGGGCTTGAATCCTATTTGAAGGGTAGTGTGGTCCTGATACTATTGTGTTGTCTCTAAACATTCAATGCCATGGTTAGGACATACTGTAATGTCTAATAGGGCTGCTACAGTACCTCATTACCAATGGATGTTTAGCTCTACCAGCTCACATTTCAACTTAAACTACTAGACTCAACAGTGTGCTCTTCTAATGAGATATCCTATTGCTGTAAGTGAAGTCTCAAGAAATAAACTGTCTGTAATTTGCTGGCACGTACTTGTGGTGCATCTCTCGTTTCATCTTAGACCATGTAGTATTTTTTTTTTTTTAACTCATTGAGATGGGTGTTGGACGGGACTCTAGGCCGATTTGTCCAATAGAGGGAGGGCCCGTCGACCCACTCTAGACCCAGGGTTATCGCCCATTGGAGTGAGACCCACTCCTAATAGTAGTAGGCCTATTTCCCTATTTTTTTGATGTATAAGGTTTAGTTTTTAATTAATTTGAGTTTATAGAGGCGTCAACTTTTTTTTTTCAAGAGGTGCTTTGACTGTATCTCTTTCCTAAGGTGGTGTGTATCCCCTTCTACCCTTCCCTCACTCCGTCCCGTTAATTCTCTTCACCCTCCTCGCTTTCCACTTTGCTGTCACCTTGCCAAATCCCTTCGCCTGCTGTTAAATAACTCACACGACACTACATACAAGTTAGATCCAACCCTAATTCTAGTGTCGTGTTGTTATTTTGTTGCAATTTCAGTTGCCCCTGAAGCTTAACTTTGAACTCAATAATAATATATGATCCTTTGGTTGCTTGTTAAATTTCAGTGTCATTTAATATCAGACCTAGCAGAACTCTTGTTTCATCATAGTGTGACCTAAACTCATCAAACCGTAGCCAAATGTTAACATTACCTTAATCCCCCATTACTGATTTTTAAAATCAACATCCATATTTTTTTTCTTTTGCATCCTAAATCAGTCTCATTGACCCTCTTACACCTCTCAAATATAAACCCTAGCTATACCAACAAACTGATAAGTGCTGGAAGCCGATCAAGAACTTATCATGGAAGAGATGCAATAAGAATTTTGTCGACTTCAACAAAGATGTATTGAAATTGAGGAAGGGACCCATTGAGAGATAACCGTCGATCGTGATATATAATTCAATGAGAAGAGGGAGAGAATTCTGAATTCCTTCCATAGGGGTGATTTCAGAGAAGAGAATGATAGACCACTATGCTTTGGGATTCAATTTTTGAGGAGGCCAAGGGATGGAGTGACTATTGAAGGACATGGATACATGGGGGTGAAGCTAGACTTATCGGATTTCGAGGGGAGGATGAATCCAAATAATTTTATCAAGTGATTACAAACCGTTGAGAGGATTTTTGAGTATAAGGGGGTACCAGCTGATAGGCGAGTGAAACCTGCTACCATAAAGCTGGAGAAGAGTGCATCTTTGAGGTGGGAGAATATGAAAAGAGAGACAAGGAGGTAGGAATAAGATCTTTACTTAAGAGAGAATGAAGAAAGATATGTAGAGGAAATATCTATCCTCACAGTTCTGCCCGAACATGTTCTTAAGGCCACATGACTTCCATCAAGGGGAGTTGTTAGTAGAGAAGTTTGCAGTGACATTTGAGCAACTCATGCTGAAATGTGAGTTGAGGGAGCCATAGGAGACAACCATAGGTAGATATTTGGGAGGCCCGAAGTCAGCCATCAACCATGTCATTCAGTTGCAACCTAATTGGTCATTGAGTGATGTTCAAACATTGGCCCTAAAGGTAGAACATATCAAGACCTTGTTATTATTCAGACAGTCACCCATAGTAGGAGTAGTATGAGTGCACTTGAGGAAAGTATGAAAACTGTCCAGAAAGATGATAAAGCTAATCAGGGTGGGAAGAAGCCCAAGATGAGAAATACACCCAACATAATGCTTGCAAAGTTGTGTTTCAGATGTCAAGGGTTTGGACACTTTGCCTCCAGTTGTCCTATTACCATAGTTGTGTCTGTCACTGAGCATGTAGTAATAGAATAAGTGGACATTGGTGCTAGAGACATAAACGATTGTTATGATGTGCCGTACCAGCTTATAGCTAATGAGGGTGCGATGCTTCTTGTTCGACGACTCTTTCAGACAAAGGTTACGAGAGAGCAACATTGCTTTCGCCACATCTTTTATAACCATTGCACTGTGAAGGGAAATGTATGCAACCGCATTATCGATAGAGGTAGTTGTTAAAATGTGGTGTTTACACAGATGATGGATATGTTGAGTGTTACTACTCAGAGAGAATCCCAATCATATTCTCTGATTTGGTTGAAGAAGGGGAACAATGTTAGGATTGATAGGAGGATATCTCCTAGAGTTTTTAAGTGAGGATCAATTGCATGACCAGGCGTGGTGTGATATTGTGACCATGGAAGCTCATCACATTTTGTTGGGTTACTGTGATAGTTTGATCATTAGAATCATCGTAATGGGTTCAAGAGCACTTGATCATCAAGGATGAGAAACTCATAGTTTTCCTACCTTCTGCAGAGTTCAAGTTTATATGTGCACTTGTCAAGAGGGGCCACAGTGAGATCAGTTTTGATTATGTTAGGGGGTAGTGAGATAGAAGAGCTAAAATCAGACACAAGACAACCATTACAGAGAGAGTTTCATTAAATCCTGACTAACAACTTACCGCCAGGATTGCCATCGTTAGGGGAGGTTTAGCTTGTCTTAACTTCAGAAAGGAATGAGTCAATCTCTAGCTACTTTGGGAGGACTCTGCGAAGTACGTTTGATGCAATGTTCCAGTTCAGTTCAATAATATAACCACAGATGGTTGGACGAATAGAGATGGTTAGTCACAATTTGGGAAACCTTTTCTGTTGTTTTGTGGGATAGTGCATCTGATAGTGGGATCTAGGTACTTTCAGAGATGCAATTGAAGACGCTCTAATCCTGGGAGGTTAGGGGTGTCAAAAATTGACCCGACACGTGAACATGACTTTAACTCAACTAGAAAAAAATCAGGTTAGGGTTGACCTGAATAATTTACAGTTCGGGTTCGGGTTGAGTTTTTCGACCTGTTTATTATTCGAATCAGGTTCGACATGTCCCAATTTTAGTCGATTCATTTTCGAATCGGATTCGTACCTGACCCGCTAACACTAGTTGACATCCTTAGGTGTCAAAAATTGACCCGATATGCCAACAAGAATTTAACTCGGCTCGAAGAATCTGTGTTAGGGTTGAACCGAATATTTTTTTAGTCGAGTTTGGGTTGAGTTTTTCGACCCATTTGTTATTTGGGCTGGGTTGACCCGATTCAAAACGGGTCCATTTTGGGTCCTACTAGGACCCGACCCGCTGACTGGAATTGACATTCTGATTGGTGGTTATGACCGTTCCACCACCGTCAACGTATAATGAGAGTCAGAAGCTTTGATGGATGAGGGCGAAGGGCGAGACCTTGGACTAGTGCGGTCCATGTTGAGGGAGGGTCGGTCGACCATCTCTAGTTCTAAGCAGGGCCCGCTCCTAATATAAGTAAGTCAATTCAAGTGTTTCTTAGATGTTTAGTATTTAGTTTTTGATCAATTTGAGTTTGTAAAGCCTCTTATTTCTCCTTTCTAGGGCTGTATCTAAAGATCCTGAGTGATGCTCTGACTGCATCTCATTCTTGTGATGGTGTATCCCCTTCAACTCTTCCCCCATTCTCTTTTTCATCAATTTCCTTCACCCTCGCCGTTTTCGAGCTCGCTCCCACCTTACCGAATAACTTGGCATGCTGTTAAATGAACACCCCCTCCCCTCGACACCACTTACACCTACATCCAACTCTAGTTCTAGTTGTGTTGTTTTATTGTAATTTCATATTCTTTTGCTGTTTGTTATAATTTAAGAAATTTGAATTTAGTAATAATGTTTGTTTTCTTATTATTGTTTGTTAAATTTTGGTATCACTCGTGCTGACGTTGCTATTTCAAATAATGTCACCATAAGTGTTCATCGCGAGCTTGATGGTTGCTAGCTTTTCTGTTATCTCAGGCGGATTGTCCTTATATTCGAAGATCCATTATACTGTCTGGAAACACTTGATAAATCCTATTGGGTCCGTGTGACCACTAAAATCCAACAAGTGTACTTTTACTCCAAGATCCCAACTTCTCTAATATTCCATTCCAAATCATCGGGGTATTAGTTCTTTGTCACTAGAAGATTCCCGATAGAAGGGATTCACTTTATCTTCTTGATATAGAGAGTTACCAATGTGGCTGTGGGTGACCTCACTGGTTTGTCTCCTTTCAAAAATGCCAAGTGTTGTTGCAGTTGAAGGATTACGCGATGCATATCCGTCATAGTAAGTCCTGGAAATCTTTTTGTAGATTTCTTTTTGACGGCATGACATCTTTTCCTTCAAATATGGTTTTTCGGTGAGTGTAGGATTACAAATCAAGGTTGGTTGGTGGTTAAGGTTTTGATGGTAGGTGTTGGGGTAAAACTTTGGTGGAGGTAGAAATGCTAGATTTTGAAAATTTTGGGTTGGGGTTAGGAATTGTAGTAGGAATGATTTGAGTATAGTGATTTTTTATTTTTTGAATTTTAGATTGGGACGAGAGAGAAATCTTGGGTTTGTCGTGCTCTGATACCAGATGACATTGTTCTAGGATTCCTAAAAGGTATTTTTTAGGGGATTTAGGGGGAAGTAGTTGTGGAATAGCTAGAGAATGAAATATGTGAGTTTGACGATGTTTTGACCTGGATAGGAGTCGATCAGTGTCCGTCCCAGTTGAAAACAACAAAGAAAACTCTGAATCATCAATGTTCGAGTGGTGAGAAGATTCTACCACTGTTCCCGAGCAAGATATAGAAACACTACTTGCAAAGGAAAATGAATTAACACTCCTAAGACAATAAATACAAGATTATAATTTTTATAATACTCGAAACAAATCAAAAGTCCCTCCTAATCAACCGAAACACACACATAAATAAGCTCATGATAAAAATAACTTTAAATACAAATAAGAAAATAGGAAATTAATAAAAAAATGACAAGGTTATTGCAAAAATTTTCAACTGGATGGGAACTTGCTTGTTCAATCCTGAGATCGTGGGAGGTCCCATTTCCATGGTATCTTGGAAATCCCGGTCCCGCGAATCGTTGCTCCCTCATCATAGCCATTTGAAATTTGAGTTGGGAAGGAATGAGATTGATGCTCAGCTTGGTGAGGGGATTCGGTTATGAGGAGTTGTTGGAGGTAACTGTGGTTAAGCATCTACAGTTGGCTGTTTGGCGTTAAGATCGGCTAGGCTAGCAGTAGCTTGAGGTAGGGATGACCGGTTTTGCTCTGAAGGATGTGCCATTTGGTTGTTGCTCAGATACCATGCAGAAGTAGCAACAAGCTATATTAAAAAAGAGTGAGAAATATTGTGGTCTTAGGGACATGATTGATATTTTAGTATTCATTTTCCATTGGTTTGCGATGGGAGCAGTACAAATGGCGCTGTGCCTCCTCGCAATTGACGTGTTATATCAGCCTTTTAGCGATGTTGGCCGTTATACCATATCAATTAGAAAAAGTGCCAAGAATTCTCGCTTTGGCATTTCAAAATTTAATTGGCAGAAAAGAGGGAAACGTGACTGGTACTGATTCATCACATTTTCTCTGCTCCATAATTGATGAATACTTAGAACTTGAAAAATGCAAATGATTCGATTTCAAATTAACAGTCTAGGCTTACATTTTCGTACTTTTTTCAAACTTTGCATTTTGTTTTCTTTTTGCAGGTATATGAAATCACAGGTCTCATCAGTAGAGAATTTTTCAAGGGTTATAATAGCCTAAGTAAGCCAACCAAAATTGAGTGGAATAATCGGTAGGTATTCATATGTTTGTACTTTTTTTTATTTTCATGATATAGTTTCTTTTCCATAGGGGATTCTTTGAATAATTTTTATGCAGGGGTTTTTCAACATTCCATGCTATCCTTGTAGCAGCCATTTCCTTCTACTTGCTAGTTTTATCAGATCTCTTTGATGAGACTGCAATTGGTTCTATAGTACATAGAAAGTCATTATTGTCAGATTCCTTACTTGGGGTGAGTTGTCTTTACAGATGCCATTGACGAGGTGTGGTTTTTGTGGGTTAGTGCATATCTTGATACATTTTATTTTATTTTATTTTATTTTTTTGGTGCAACAAAGAAACATCCATATATCTTTATCAATATCTTCATATAATATTATTTTGGCTGGTTTTTTGTTTTTTGTTTTTTTTTTTGCGTTGCAGAAACATGTTTTTTATTAATTTTTTTTTACAAATTTTCTATTTATTTGCCAATTTTCTATTGATTTTGTCAATGAACGCCAGATTTCATTCCTGAGATAGGCTTCTTTTGGTGTAAATTCTTACCAATTTAAAAAAAAAAAATGTACATTAGTTGGAATGTATAGAAGCTATGTATGGACAGGATGAGAGTTTGGTTCTCCCTCGGGAAAATGCAAAATCCACTATCTTCCCAACCTGCCTAAAGGCTCCATTAAATAAAGAAAAAATAAGATAAGGAGGAATATGAAGAAGGCACTTGCATTTGTGAGCTTGTGGGGCTATCTGATGAACGAATCTTTGGTTAGGACCAATCCATTATAGCACCAACTCTTTGCCCTCATCCTCCCATGAAGGCTTCATCGGAAAGATTTTTCAATCAATGATGAAAGAAATTTCTAATTATTGTTTTCCCCTCGCAATAAACGTGTAATTATTCGATGTATGATCAACCTCCTTCAAAGTATGATGGAAATATACTGGATAAGGAAGGCCTATGATGTTTTTTTTTTTTGTTTCTTATAACTCACCATTGATCATTTTTTTTAAACTTAAAATTTCTCAATCTCAACTGATGAATTATCATTTTTATTTGAAAAACTGTATTTTTTAATAAAATTAACATGAATTGATTCATAATGTCAACAGAGATTTTTGTAATTTTCTTTCAGTGAATGCTTCTATTGATATATGCTTGCACCAAATTTTCATGTTTTCCATTCGCAATAAATGTGTAATTCTTCCATTTATTTTTATCTTCCTTCATAATATAGTTGAAATATTTTGGATAAAGTAGATTTGTCATCTACTTGTTAGTACTGGTTTCTTTTAACTTTACCATTGATCTTTTTTTTTTATTATTTCTGAAATTCTGCCGGAAATTTCTAGTGTCATTTGATGAATTATCATCTGAATGTCAACATCAATTTTTATTTGTGAAAAAAAAAATCTTTATTACATAAGGTGAATTTGTTCAGATATTTATGTGGAATCTTCACAATTTGTTCTCATGAAGTTTCGATTGCTACTTGTTTTGCATTATATTTTCAGTCTTGCTGTGCATATTGCTTCAAAGCATCCTTATCAATTGTTATGGCATTTTAGTAGCCGTGGCAGACCACCAAGGCAGGCACTCAATTCAATTTTAAGCTACACAAAAATAATTAGGCCTTTGTCTAGTTCTTTAAAATCTGTTCATGCTAGGCTCCATATTCATGAATTGTCATCATTTTTTCTTATGCTAAACATTTGGTGTGTGGTTGTCGTGCATCTTAATTCTCTATTCATTCATGTTGAGTGCCGTTTGAGATATTAAATTCGTTCAATACAAATTTTGTTCACAACTTATATATTTTATTTTGTCTTTATAAGTTGCTTTGCCTCGACAGCCAATTTCACTTATTTACTTTGAGTTCAAAATTTTAACTTCAAGCTGAATGAGAGTCATTTTGAATAAAAAAAATAAACACATATTAAGGTCTATTTGGGGCAGCTACAGCTATTTGAAGCTGCTGCGGGTAAGCTGTGCGTCTGGTTGTTTAATTCATTTTGTGCAGCAGTTGTGCTGCAACTTTTTATGAAAAGAAGACAATTTTGTCATTGAATTGCTGTGGTGTTTATAAGATAACTATTTTGGGCCTAATAACTCATACATAAAAATAAAAATTACATTTAGAATCTTAAAAAACTCACAAGTTCAAATATTACATCTAAAAGTGACATCTCACTTAAGAGTAATAACACAACAATCAAAATAAAAAAATAAAAACACAAGAACAACAACTAAAATCTTTAAAATATTAATTTTAAAATTGAGACGATAAATTCTTTCCATGCGTGCTCTCTATCTAAGGTAGAATCGTAAAACTAATTAGCACACCTAGAAAAGTCATTGTTCTCTCCTGGTCTATTCCTTAGACACCTATAAAAATTTCTCCCATAACTAATTTCTCTTCTTAATGTAAGTAGGCAAAATTACAATCCATTGTTGCAGTACAAGACTCTAGAATCACCAAAGCACTCAAGCTCATATTTCCTAAAATATGAAAACCACAAACATAAAATTAGCTTGTATTAATCGTACAACAATAAAGTTATATGAGGAATTAACTAATAAGAATAACATAAATTTATAAATAAAAATTCATAAAACTATGATGTATTAGAGTAAATAATCTGTCTTTATAAAATGACCGAAAATCTTAAAAAGGGGATCTTGATTGTTTTTAAACCATGCAATGCTGAGTTTGTATATGTCACAAAAGCATACCGGTACAAAGACCCTCTAGAAGAACTCTTGTATTCATATGATTAAAATAGAAGGGTGTCTTGGTTGCCTTCAACATTGTATGTCAGAGAGCATATTGTTGCAATAGCCTTCTAGAAGACTCCCAAAAGTTATATGACTGAAAAAAAGGGGATCTTGGTTTCTTTGATATCGATCTCATATATGTTAAAATCTATAACAACATAAATGCTATCCAGAAGAATTCGTAAGATCATATATCTCATCATTGACCTTCAAACAAAAAAAAAAAAAACCATGCAAAGAAAACTTTTATTACACTCACAGTTGCCTAGGAGACTAGCTAAGTGAGACAAAATACAAGATGATAGAGTGAAAAAAAAAACACCACAACAAATCATACAATATTCCACATAAGTATCATTGCAGAAAGAGTCAACATTAAGAGATTAATGATATCTCCTTATAAGATATCATATAAGCATCTTACATTAACTATTGCATATGTAATCTGCTATTGTAGCAGAATCATATCTCCAACACCCTTGCCATTTACGTATAAGCGTCACCCAGCTTGGAATTATTTGGTAATAATGACTCTCTCAAATGGTACTCTCATGCTTCTGGAGAAATAGTCAACCGATTTTTGTCAGCTTTAGGAAAATCAATGTTTTATATTATAAGATGCTGACGAATATATTTGTGGAGAGCCATTATTGCAGCCATAATCTTCACCAGCTTTCTGGATGGATATGCAAGCATGTCTAGAAGAGTCCCCCATTTCTTTTTCCAAGCTCTAAATATTCTCTCAATGACACCCCATTGAGAAGAGTGTCGCTTGTTAAACATTTTCTTTATTCTCTAACAACTTGGCTAGCCCGTTCAAAATCGGGGAGGTATATCTCCTGCTAAGATATGCCTTGAGAAATCCATGCTGTAGGAGATAACCAATATCAACCAAATGATATTTTCTTAAGTATAAAAAAAAATACCATCATACATTTTGGCATATAAGCTAAGAAATTTCTATGTTCATGGTTTCTAACCTAAAGGTAGCATGGGAAGATTATAATAACAATTTCGCACAACAAAGTAAAAATCCGACTATCATGTGCACTGCCTTTCCATTCGATGTTTCATCTTGCCAGTTATATTATTTAAGACTTATATTTGTGTGATACGGTCATACAAATTACCTGAAAAATAGGAAGGTTTATGTCGTATCGGATGACGAGCTCGGAACCTAAAGCGAGTCAGGACTTAAATTACACAACATTGCTGTGCAAAAGCCTAAACGATAAAGTGAGGATTTATGTTGCGCTAGACAGACTACCTCGAAGTCCTATGACTTGTTGTTTAATTCTAAGGAAAATGTTTGCTGTTGTGGATCGTCATCCTCCACCTGCTGCTTCTCCGTCGTGCTGCCCACGAAGACTTGATCCAAGCTCCAAACTGTAGCTACTCCAAGTTTAGTTTATGTTTTCTATTTGCAAGTATAATTATTGTTGGGCCTCAATGGTCCGGTGTACCTCATAACATATGTCCTACTGTTCTCTACCTAAGGAGTTTAACAAGTGCATTAAAGTAAATCATGCAATAAAAAAAACAATCAATTGCAGGAAATTTAAACAAATTGCTAGAAAGTCCGGTATAAAAAACATCAATGAGTAAAATAAAACACGATGTCACGTATAAAGAACCAGGAGTATGTGACTTATATGTAATATTGAGAATGTCCCCAATTGCTAGGAGAATCTGAGTGTAAGACTCATGCTCAAATCCCAGAGCATTGAGTTTCACTGTATGTTAAGTCATGTCAGGAATTTTACTACTTGATTTAATTAAAAGGAAGTTATGAACCACATCTTGGTGTATACTTATGTTTATCATTTTAACTATTTTAAGAATTAAGGTCAAATGCCTAATTTCATCATTCATTTGAAAATTAGGTAGAAAAACTCTCACCTAGGGTGTGCTTATAAAATTTAGGAAGCCTACACTTTAACTTGTGCTTGAAGTGATCTAAGGTGTTTTACCCTAAATTAAGTGTTTTTCAACTAATCCTTAAATATCTTTTAAGTGTTTTCCAACTAATTCTCAAATATTTTTTAAGTGTTTTCCAATTAATTAAATAAAAAATTCCCATTTTTGACTTGACCATTATGACAAAAACAAATCAATGGAGGAGGCCGACCCATTTCTGAAAAAGATATCAACAAAACAAAAGGGCAAAACCGCAAGTGATTCAACCTAAAAACGTTTAAATTTTTTCAAAACAATGATCAAATCAATCTCAAAAGATGCTTAAAAGCCTCCAAAAATCAATACTTAAAAGTACCTAAATCGATGCATAAAAGCCTCAAAATTGTACTAAAACGAGTACTCCACTCTCCCCAAAATAGGGCCAAAGTGCAGTCCAAAACCTCGCCAAAACAAGGCCAAACCGTAGCCCGAAACTTTACCAAAACAGGGCCAAACTGCAGCCCAAAACCTCGCGAAAACAGGGCCAAACCGCCGCCAAAAACCTCACCAAAACAGGACCAAACCGCAGCCCAAAAAACCTTGCCCAAAAAGGGCCAAATCGCAGCTCGGAACTTTGCCAAAACAGGGCCAAACTGCAGCCCAAAACCTTTCCATAAATCAAAACCACTGTGATTTCAAACATTCCCGAAAACAAAATCATTCAAAGCTTCAAAACTATAAACATTTTAGATTCTCGAACACGAAGCCGCCAAACATTCCATATTTTCGAAAGAACCAAAGCTTTTGAAGTTTTTCCAAATTTTATGAGGGGAGCACAATAAACTTTTCAAGGGGTATTTCCAAATTTTTCAAACTGTCACATAGAACTCTCGCAAATCTCTTTAAAATGAAAACATAGAAACTTTATATTTCCACTAATCAGAACATGAAAATTTCATTTTTTTTAACGAAAATAATAAAAGAATGTGCTATAAACAGGTTTCCTTCAAAAGGACCTCCACATAAATATGAAACATCATAAATCTTATAAACATAAATAATTCCTAGCTTGAATCAAGAATATTTCATAAAGAATTTTCATATAAGAAGGGAACCCTTGCAAAATAAACAAGCTAAAAAATCTAAGTTATGTAATTATTGCTCCAGCACAAATCTTGCCATTCTCTACCGAAAGAAGCCAAAGCAAACTGAAAAAAATTGAGATTTCAAAGCTAATCAAAAGCAAATGAAACAATGGACAGATAATTTGTCAACTTAATATGATGTAAACTCCAGTGCTTGGCATTCTCAAGATAAGAAGATGAAAGCACGTGATTCAAAACCTCTGAATTTCCCAATATGAAGCTCTCATATTCTCAAATCATTCTCAGAACGACGCCATAAAAAAAATTTTATTATTTTTCAAGATAAGACCTTCAAAGCTCGTAGATCGCATAGACCAAAGCCGTAAATATCTCAAATTTTCTTATAGCAACATTAAACTCCCCCAAGTGGGGTTTTTATAGCAAAAGAGAGAGAAGAAAGGATACCTGAACTCACCTGGGGGGTGAGCCGAGACTGATGAGGTCGGAAGAAGCGACAAGAATCGCAGAGGCGTGGGAGAGGCGAGCAGAAAGCCGAAGCGCGACAGGGAGTAGGTGGAAGCCTTACCAAAGCTCGTGGGAGGGGACCTCAGGTCGATCCTTCGCGAGGAAGAAGTGGGCCGCTCGGTCGGGTTTCACAAATGGGAAGGGGGACGGTCTGCTCGACCGGGCTCGCGAGCGGGAAAGATAAGGGGCGAGAGGCGTGAGTGAGGGTTAGGGATTTAATAAGGTTTTCTTTTTCTTTTTTTATTTTACAATATTTAATATTTAAAATTATCCAATTCGTGCGATATTCATCCGTGCACGGAACCACATCAAAATGGGTGTCCTCCCTAGGTAATTCTGACGTTTCAGACGTGCTGACACAATTCGTTTTGTTATCGTGGTCGTTCGGGTAACCTCGTCGACCATCTGGTCAAAAAAACATGTCAACTTCAATTTTTCGTCAAAATTTCGGGTCACAATCGATCGTTTCAAAATTTTATTTTAGCTTTTGACAAATAACGACGCAGACGATGCGAATTGTAGTAATCAAATGTGTCGATTCTCCGAATTACGAAGTTTGCCCGCACGAATGTGCAAATTGTGCATAAGGAAATTCTAGGGCTTGATGATCCTATAGGGACTCCTTTTGAGTTTCCTCATGTTGTTTCAACCTCTTAAGTGCTAGAGACCGATACCACAGATGCGAAACTCCAAAAGGGTAGAGAACTATATTAGATTTCTAAAATGAGGCTGGTCCCATTTCTAAGGCTCTAAGATAGTCAAAGTGAGAACCCTAACGCTAGATCTTAATCCTGAGAATAAAACTAAACCTCACTAAAAATGAGGTCAACAATACTATACCCCAAATCATTGTCCTGTCTTCTACTAGAATCATTCCTACAGAAGGGATTCATGTGTTCTTCTTGCTCTCCACAGATTTCACTATTACGCTCGACGGTGATCCTGCTCTATGTTTTTTTCTCAATGACATTGAGCCGATGCATCACTTGGCTAAATAATCGTCGTATATCATCCATGGTGGATTCTTGATCAGATTTTGACAATTGTCTCATCAGAAGCGTGGTTAGGGTATTGGATATAGGTAAAAGGAGGTGTTAGGGTGGAGGGAAATGAAAAATTTTGTGAGGTGATATTGGGGATGCTCAAAACCCTAGGATAGGAGTACTGTTAGACTAGTTCTGATATCAAATGATACCAAGTTTACCCAAACAACAATTAGAAATGCAGATTGTATTACTGAACTCAAATAAAGATTACAACCAAAGTATTCGGAAATAGGAAATGACAAAAGACACAACACAACTCAAACTAAGGCGTAGGTCGTGTATGGTGATGCTGTGGCTTAAGGGGGAAATGGTTGGTATGAGGGGCTGGATGGTCGAACGTCCACAAGATAGGGGTGTTGGAAGGTAGATGGTCGAGGAATTGCTCCAATAGCGACTAAAATAATAGTTGCGAGAGGTTGGCAGATGTTTGGAAGGGGTCCAAGTAGGTGGTAGGTTTCTGGAAGGTGTTAGAAGCAATGTGGTAGGTGGCTTGAAGGCGTTGACAACTAGGTAGGAGGGACTAGAAGAAACAAATACTTGGTGGGACGAGGTTGAGTGGGAGGTGGCTACAGAAAAACAATAAAACAGTAGTTTTTTGGTGGTTGCAACAAATATGACGACGATGAAGGAAAGGTTGTGGAGGATAGGAGAGTCAAGGATAATTACTACCTTGGAATCATAGATAGCCGAAGCACCACTTTCCCTTGGATACATCCTTAGAATGGAAGACTTGGAGATGCCGACAGTTTTCCTAACAAAAAACACTTGAAAAAATTACTAAAACACAAGAAATAAGATATATAATACTATGGTAACTAAGGAGTGACCCCCATCGGGTGGGCGACAACCCCAAGTAAATAGGAGGGCCAGTTGTCCCCTCAATTGTTCAGACCAATCATTGTGGACCGTACCCGACGCGGTTTCGCGTTGACGTTTGCGGCATGTTCTTTCTTCCATTTAATTTACCAGAGATTTTTTTCAAAAATCTTTAACTAATTGGGTGCTCTATAGATATGTAATTCATAGGGCATATCATTAATTTAAATTACAATAACTTAAGAAAAAATATACAATATGCAATCTAATTATCATATATAAGCTTTAAAGAAATCATATAATTATGCTTTTCATTTCAATAGTAGTTATGATCATAGACATTGTTAAACAATTGGATTTTTAGCCCTATTGGAATCTTAGAATGATCGTTCAGAAAGGGAGGATTTTGGCTCTCGAAGCATATACATCTAGATCATGCATGTTCGATTCCAGACATGAGATCAACTTCAAGATATCCTACATTCTTACGAGGCAACTCTGTGATTTGGTTAAATAAAAAATAAAATGTGATAGCTCAATTTAGCGTATAATCCAAATTTTGATTTATGGTTCTGGAAATCTGTGAATTGCTACTCACAAAATTATTCTAAAAAATTTAATGGTTGAATGACAAGATCTTACGAACTTCTATTATGATAACAATTCAACTATCAATATTGCATATAATGCACAGAATATGATTGTACTTAACACTTTGAAGTTGAGAAATATTTTATGAGGAGAAGCTTGTGGCTTAATTTGTGCTTTGTTACTAATCAGAGGTGGACAACTTTTAGACAGTCACTAAAGGATTATTAGGGATAAATTTAAATAATTATTATTTAAGCTTAGAATAGATAACATTCATTTATTCATTTGAGGGGGAGCGTGGACCCTTGAGAAAGCGCCTCTAGACTCGCACCTTGGACTCTGCTTGCATAGGCTTGCTGTTTCATCACTCTCCGATGCCAGCACCCTGTTCTATGAGGTCTCTAAGGCCATGTCGCCAATTCGTGAGAGCT
Source organism: Phalaenopsis aphrodite (assembly GCA_003013225.1). Taxonomy (NCBI): domain Eukaryota; kingdom Viridiplantae; phylum Streptophyta; class Magnoliopsida; order Asparagales; family Orchidaceae; genus Phalaenopsis; species Phalaenopsis aphrodite. The sequence goes on along the minus strand of NEWO01000347.1, from coordinate 873,415 downwards.
ACACAATTGTGCAGGGAAACTTCATTGGTTGTCCACCTATTATAATTATTTCATGGTTAATTTGTATTTCAAAATTTTCTCACGTATTAGAATAAAACCCACTTTGCATTTGTCAATAACTCTCAAATCCGAGTCTTCTTCACTCATAGTCTCGTGCATAATTGTATGCCCATGAGTGCTTACATAATTCCATATTGAATTACAACGCCACATATTTTAGCTCTTCAAGCTGTCAAACTTTTAAAATCATTAACTTCACATTCTTAAACTTCATTGCTATTGTATTCCTTATAAACTTTCCGCCCTGTTACCAATTGTTAGCAAAAATGCTTAACTTTTATATGGAAACATTAATTAGGAGCTAATGCAATGAATCAATAAAGCAATCATAAAGAGATCAACTTATATGTGACTCAATTTAAATAAATCCCAAGTTCAAAGAAGATAAACGGAACTTTGATCCATTAAATGTAAGTCACAAATAGTGTACAAGATAATGACACTTACAATCCTTTCTCAAAATCTTAAGTAGACCCATTCTTTAACACAAATGAGAAGCTCTACATCTATCACGACTAAAAAAAGAGAAGTAACTTAAGAGGGATGATGAACAAGGATGATTAAACAAATACCAAGAAATTACCTACTCTTTATCTTTCTCAGTAGGGTACCATTATACCCCAGTGCGTTTGGCATGAATTTTCTAGTGTCATTTCTTGCAGTTCTTTTTCTTTCTTCTTCTCTCTTCTTTGAAGTCATCTTTCCATTCTCTACTCCAACCAATTTCCAGTCACTAGAGTCACGCCCAAGTCACAAGACTCCCTACCACCCATGCAAAGAAGACCTAGTTATAGAGATTGATGGTGGTAGGTGTTAATTTAAAATAATGTTAAAACTTGAACAAAAAATTAGGCATAATCACAAATTATCCTAATGGGCTTTCAAATCACATTTTTATCCTGAAATAAATAATTTTTTTATTTAAAAAAAAAACTTTTTTAATTTTGCCTTGCCCAAACAAAGTATTACCCCCAAATTTCCAACATTATGGTACTAAATGATACTCAACTCATATGTGTCCTCGGATAAAAATTGCGGTGTCTTAGATTTCTGTCCTTTGTTTAGACTTTAGATTATTATTCGAACTTCAGACCTAAAAATCAATTAGGAGCTCCTGATACAAAATTTTCTCCACTTCCTCATTTTTTAGAGTGCTTGCTGGATTTTAGTTTGGAATCTGTTACTTTTGTTAAGAAATCTACTAATTGGATAACTTCTCTGAAGTGGGTTATTTTCTACTTTATTCTACTAATGCCATTTTTCCTGTCTTTTTTTTTATGGCTCATCTCAGATTTCTATTGGTTATTTTCTTACCGACTTTGGGATGATCTTGTGGTATTTTCCTGCTTTAGGTGGCATGGAATATGTAAGTATCTCTGTTGATTCCTAAATTGGATTCTAATTTTTTTTTGTTTTCCCGTCATAATATATCTGCAATCTTTTTCCGCAGGTCTTACATCATGTGCTATCCATGTATGCAATAATTCTATCTTTGATAAGCGGGCAAGCACAATATTACATTCTTATGATTTTGTTTTCAGAAATAACGACTCCCTTTGTGAATCTAAGATGGTATGATTTTGGAAGTTCATTATTTTTGTTTGGTTTGTCCTACTAAACATTTAATGGATATAGGTACTTGGATGTCTATGGAAAGAAAAGTTCTATGCTTTACATTTGCAATGGTGTAGCTTTGTTTCTTGGCTGGCTGGTATGAGAAATTCTATCTTTTAGGAAGTTTTATACTTGAAATATTTTGCTTTCTTGTTTGTTTGTTATGGAGGGATAGTTGAAGACGGAGTAACAAAGGCGAACTTCGTTGGTTAAATGGGATGGATGATTGGCAATGCAAGTTTCAGTTTTTTTTTTTTAATTTGCATCTCAACCATTATGATTCTTTTTTTTTTTGTCATAAGTAGAGCATTAGTGATGTACAACAAAGTATTTTTAGAATATTCAAATATTTTATATTATTTTTGGTTTTTTCTAAGTTTATTGTATTTAATTGTTAATATTATTGAAGAATGGTGGAGAAAAATTGTATTCTCTTATTTCTTAATTTTCAAATTACAACTTTTCTCCTTGTAATAATAAGTAAAGATTAGGGCAAATTTATTCCTACCATTACAGCATATCAAAGACACACAACAAACAACAAAAACAAAGAAATACAACATAATAAGAAAGGGATAAATGAGAATAAATTTAATATAGGAAACTTAGAATTCCACACTTCGCCACAAGTTGGGTCATAGATGATGTAAAGATCAAGCGTGGTATTCAAATCAGTGAAGGTGCCTAGAGGTAGAGATTTAGTGAAGACATTAGTTAGAATGTAGATCAAGTGAATAATGCCTTCATTGACCTTCTTAGAGATAAAATGCCTATCAATCTCAATATGCTTGGCCCTGTAATGATACAGAAAATTATTTGCAATACTAATGACAGCTTGACTTTCAAAGAACGTTCTTATCAGATTGACTGTGGAGTATCACAACTCATTTAGTAATCTTTGTATTCACATTCCTTCACAAATTCCCAAAATGAGTGCTCGATACTCAAATTCTGCACTACTTTTGGAGACCATTGTTTGTTTCTTACTTCTTGATGTGACGAGATATCCCCATATATCTAGAGATGGATCTTCTGTTTGTGAGTTCTCCTGCCCAACTTACATCAATGCAAATTTCGATTTCAATGTTGTCAGATTTCTTAAATAATAACTCTATGTGGAGTCTTCTTAAGAAATCTTAATATTCTGTAAACCATTGATCAAATATTCTTAATTTAGACTATTCATGCGTTGACTCATTATGCCGGCAAAGTAAGCGATATTAGACCTAGTGTGATAAGTAGATATGCTAACCCACTAATCTTTGGTATCTGTCTTTTTTCATTGGCATCTTTTCACCTCATGACTAACTTTTTGTTGAAATACATAAGAGTCTCAGCATGTTTGCACCCCAACATTTTTGTTTCTCTTAATAAGTTTAAAATGTACTTTCTTTGGGATATCACGATACTCATCTTAGACCTGACATCTTCCATGCCATAAAGTATCTCATTGCTCTTAGATTCTTAATTTTAAATTTAGTAGTAGAACCTCTTTAATCTTTTCAGTTTTTTTTTATCATCACCTGTCATGATCATATATCATCTATATAGACATTGAATATAACTTTCTTACCAAATGTGTATGCTTTATGAACGATATATGATTTGTTTGACATTGGATGCACACATTAGATTTTATAGTCATGGTAAACCTGTTGAACTAAGATTTTGGAGATTATTTAAGTTCATAAAGTGATTTTCTTAGTTTACAAATTTGATGTTTATTTGAGTCATTTTCCAGTCTTATTAGGATCTCCATATACACTTATTCCTCATGGTCTCAATTCAAAAACACATTTTTTGATATCAAGTTGATGTAGTTCCCACTCATTGCTCACTGCCAAGGAAAGAACTCTTACAGTGTTTAACTTGACCACTGGAGCAAATGTCTCTTGATAGTCTCTCTTAAGAATGAATGAAACCTTTGGCCACCGATCTTGCCTTGAACCTCTCAATGCTCTTATCTGCTTTGTGCTTGACATTGAATACTCATTTGCATTCAACGATTCTTTTATCTGGAGAAAGCTTTGTAAGGGCCCAAGTGCCATTTAGATCAAGTGATTGGATTGCTTTTTTAACGGCCTTTTTTTCATTTTGAACTATGAAATGCTTCATGAATAAATTTGGGTATTTGCACACTATCATGATTATATTAAAATGCTTTATAAGTTGATGATAACTTTCTATAGGCAACATAATCTTGAATGAAATAATTTGTGTAACTTTTCATGTCTTCTCCATTAAATTTTACCTCTCTTAAAGCTCAGAGATTTGTGAATTCAGGTTTGGTTATAAACAGTCCCGTGGATGCGTATTGTCTTGATCCTGCTTGGTGGATTTCTTTCTCATCATATACACACAGAGTTCCTTATTGTCAATCAACTGAGGGAATTTTGGAGACAGGATGGTTAGAGGGAAGGAGAATAAGTTCAGATGACTCTAGATCTATGTGAGTATCTAGAGTAGTGTCTCAAGTCTAGTATTCACTTGTACTCTCCTTCTGAAGATCAGATTTGAGGTTGTAGGGCTGGTTTTGCAAAGGGAATGTAACATCCATGGAGTTATATATATTTAATGAAAGAATAACACTTGTACTTTTTTTGTTATAAACATATTCAAGAAAGATATATTTGATGAATTTTGAGTCAAACTTTGTGATGTTTGGTTAGTGAATTTGAATAAAAGAGATACAACCAAATACTTTTAGGAAGATTGAATGAGAACATGATGGTATTTTCCAACACAATATCGAGAGGGGTTTTGAATCTAAGGACCCTACTTGGTATTCTATTAATAAGGTAGGTGGCTGTGAGCACATCTCTCTAAATTTTTTTGGGATATAGTAAACAACATTATAGATGTAGATACCTCGAGGAGATGTCTATTCTTCCTCCAGCTATTTCATTTTGTTATGGAGTTTCAACATAAGAACTCACATGAATGATATTGTTCTTTGCAAGGTAAGGTCCAAGGATAAAGTCAACATATCCAACTGTTCCTTGGTGAAGGGGTGAGAGTTGGTCGACCCTCCAAATGAAGTAGCAACATGAGTCTTACTGTCTTGGTCTTTCCTCCATTGTTTAAGTTTTCAATTTGGAAGTTTTTCATATAATTTTCAGAACTTGTATTTTGTTCGACCAAGTTTCTTGTAATGTTCTTGATACAATTCAAAATTACATTCTTTTTTTCTTCAACCCTCATTTTTTTTTCATTATTTATCATAATTATATGCTTGCGAAAGGTACTTGTCATGTTTACAGGATATAAGTGTGGAGCATAATTTGGGGAGCAATAGTAGGCAATTAGACGAAGTAACCACGACGTCCCCCCACTAGAAGCAACGTGCTTGAGCCCAAAACCGCATGCTCGCACCATTCCAGACCGACATGTACACACTAAAACCCATTGTGCCTGCGCCTACTTCCAGAGCCTACGCTGCGTCTGTGCCTCTTCCCAGTTTGCAAATTTGGCATGATTTCTTGCTATTTTGGTGCCTTAAGTACACACTCACACACCCACAC